>VZZY01022927.1:8562-69762 GCA_013400335.1 Eurystomus gularis
CCTGGGGGCCTCCCCTGGTGCTGGGCTGGGGCCGGCGGGCACTGCGCCGTGCCGCTTTGCGTCCGCCTCGTCGTGGCCTGGCCGCGCGGCTCGGCGTTGTCGTCTCGCTTCCTAGCGGTCGGCTGGGCTGTGACTTGTGCCCCGGCGCACAAGCCGCTTTCGTGCGTGGTCGTAATGGGTAAAATGACTTCTTGCCAAGGGCTTGAAAAGCCAACGCCCTGACAGCGCTGATGTCCTGTCTCAAAACTGCTATTTCCCGTGCCGCGGGTAAAAATAAGCCATCTAACTCGGTACAAAATTATATTCTCCTCTGACTGAACTTCACCTTTTCACCCACAGACTGCTTATTGATACTTACATTTGGACAGAACAGCGTGCAATAGGAGCTCTAAGCTAAGCCTAATGCAGCTGTTTTAGCTTAGGCTGTTTCATGAACAAAGCAGGGTTAAGAAGAGAACTTAGTAAAGCCATGTGATGTTAAAATTGTGTCCCACTGTTGTTACCATTACCCAAAGGAGAACATTTATGTTAATACTAAGTTGTCTGTTTAGAAGCACAACTTCACACAAAATGATTCTTCTGTACTTCAAGGCAAAAAAAAAAGTGCTCGAAGACATTGCAAGTCTGTCATTTTTCACTTTTTTTCTTCGCTTATCCTTAGTCCAGGTTGTTTTCCCATCTCCTGTTTTGCTGAAAGATTACTTCATTTCTTTCTGTACTAATCACACTTAATTCTTTTAGTCTGCTTTCATGGTATAGGTCCTTCATCTTCCTGGGATTCTTTAGCAGCACCTGTGTCTGGTCATGGTAATTAGGTCACAAAAAATGATGCCAAATCAGGGAAAAGAGCCTCACCTGCCATGTGTGTGAAGTGTGGATTTAAGCTACTAGAGTATCCTGTTGGAAGGAAGCTGGGGACAGCAAAGCATGAATGCCGTTAGTGCTCTCAAGTGGGGCTTGGATGCAGAAAAGCATATGAACCTTTTGTCTGTTTCATCTTAGGGAAACTTTATCAGGGTGTCGAAGTCCTTTCCTGTAAAAAGGTATTGTTAAAAAGGTGACCTTTTAGGGCACTGTCAATTTGTTTTAACATTTATCACTTTAGTCCTTGTTTTGCTAATCCTCTTTGCTGTTCTGGACTTCTCTGTATTGCCACACCTTCTACATGCAGCTGACTGGCGTCTTATTTTTACCGAAGTGTTTTTTAGTACAGAACCTTCAACACCATCAACATTCATCTGAGTAATCTGCTTAATCACAAAAGGTAGTCTAAATGGCTAGGTAGTACATGAAAAATACTGATTTGCACCATTTTGTAATGATTTTACTTTTCCATGTTACGTATAAAATAAATTCTAAGTTTTTAGTCAGATTTGAGGTCATACCTTTCTATGTTGAATAATGATTCTAAACTTGATGGGCATCTCTTTAATTCAGGCCAGTTTGGGCTTCTTTATAGTGACTAACTTCCAAAAGACCAGGTTTAGCGCTTAAGAAACAAAATGTAGGGATTTTTTTTTTTTCCCCTGCTACTAATGTAATTCTCCCAAGTAAAATGAAATGGAAGATTGTTAACCAGGTGCTCTAGCTCTGTGTGATGTTTGTATGGTAGCTGAATCAGAAGTTATGGCACTGTCTGCTTGCCTTGTTTAAGGGTGAAATACATCGTTTTCTTACACTGTCTGTTAAGATCAAACTGGCTTTAGCAATGCATCCCCTTTTTACACCAGGTGTGCCAACTGTACCAAAACAGAATTCAGACCAAGAGTAGATGATTTACAGAAAAGCTGCAAAGCATGTGATGGAACTGAAAAGACAAATTGATTGACATTTTGAGTTAAAAAAAAAAGTAACACGACCTGGAAGGCTGTAAGACTAAGTATGGCTAACTAAATCTGTTCTGTGGGGTTTTTTTTGCCTAGTACTCAAGTAAAGATGCCTTAAGAAGATAACTATGGATAAATATATTAAAGTGCAAAAGATTGGAGAAGGATCCTTTGGGAAAGCAATTCTTGTCAAAGCTAAAGAAAATGGCCAACAGTATGTTATTAAAGAAATAAACATCTCTAAGGTGAGTGATTATTATTATTTACTGATCCATTCTTTTTGTATTTATGTTCTTAAAAATAATTATTTTCCTTCTGAAGATGTCAAATAAGGAGAGAGAAGAATCAAGGAGAGAAGTTGCTGTATTGGCTAACATGAAACATCCGAATATTGTCCTGTATAGGGAGTCATTTGAAGGTAAGACTAATTAATACAGTAGAACCTGAAGTAATGATATTAAGTGACTGTCTGTGCACTACTTACTGCATTTAGTTTAAAAGTCAGTGTTTCCTTAATCAGTCTTTTTCATACTTCTATTACTTCAATTCTTTTTTCTTTCTGCAACTCTCCTGCACATTTAAAAAGAATAGTATTTTTAAAAATCTGTGACAGTGAAACAGAAATATTCATGTCTTTTTGTTAACATACATCAATTTTGGTTGGTGCTTAAATGAAAGGGTTATGTTGTGTTGTTTCTCCAGAGTGTAAGTCTCCTCGAATACTTGTGTCTGTCCTAGCAACTTCACAGCTCGTGTATGTTAAATACGAGTAAAGTCTAAATTTGGCTATGTATAACCTAGCAAGAGGAATTTTATCTCAAATAGCCTTGTGTTAGAACACAGTCTTCAGTAATTGCAATCATAACATTGATTACAGAGCTGGAAAAGTAGATGAGAGTGTTCGCTTCACCAGGCTATGAAGGTTTGTTTCATAGTGAATGTCTTGGGAAATGAGCAGAATAGATAAAAGATTCCAAAGGCCTATCATATAGGTTAAAATACTATTTAAAAACAAATATTGTTTGAGATACTGTTTAGGGACACTGCTCTTTTCTCCTTTTCTTTCTTTCTGCTGACTTTCATATGTCTTTTGGTTGGGGGCTGTTACTTTTTCTGTTCATTAAATTAGAATTTTCTGCCAGTCATACTGCACAGCCATAGTCTTCTGGTTTAGAAGTCTGCCCTTCTGTCGTCTTTGTAATAGAGGCAAGCTCTTTAAGACTGCTTTTCTTTTTTCTTTTCTTGCAAGGTAGATCCCGTAATCAGTAGTTCACAAAACTTCATAGTGCATCTTTATTGTTTAAACAGATTGACTTTGAACATACTGATTTGGTTTATAAAAGATAATTATTACAGCAACAGATCTGCAAGAAATCCAGACTCTTAGGATCATCTTTTAAAATAATAGCAATTCTAAAGCTTAACCAAGATACAAACAGCTGTAATCACAAAAAAAAAATCTTGAGTTTGATGTTTGATGTTTTGAGAGACAGATTTCAGAAGCATTCTGTGGTAATGGATTTTATGTGACTTAGATGATTTTATTAAATTTGACTCTAGAGTTTGAGTGTTATAACTAACTCTTCCATAAAATAAGAGTTTTTCCTTTGAGAAGCATGTGATTGGTTTAATGCATTTATTTAGCTCTTCTGAAAATTATGCCTAGTATGTGAGTAGCGTAGAACCTGTGGTTTTGATAGTTTGCAGTTTGCTTCTGCCTGATCTCTTTACTGCCTAATCAGTAACTGGAAGAGATTGCATTGGGAAACAAAGCTATCATTTTGTATGAAATGTATTATATATATTTGTACCTCCTAGTGGAAACTTGCATGGAATTTTTGGAAGTCTCCTCAAATTTCATTTAAAAATGAGAAAATAATTGTTTCCATCTGTCATTTTCTTCTGGAAGTTTTATTACTGTTCTTCAGTCTCTGAAATGAACTGTATGTCTGGTATGAGAGCTGATGATTTTCGTGTTCTTGCACTTAGTTTGAGTAATACCTTGTCCGGGTAAAAAGCCAAGAAAGAATTAAGTGAATAGAGGAAACCCTGAGTTAGAATTTAAGATCTCTTATTTTTTAGGTTAGGGGATCTGTAGATGTTTGAAACCAGGTTGAAGAATGGCTTTATATTGCATTCATAAAGGTGACATCTTCAATTTCATGGTGATTTTGAACCCCTTTTTAGCACATCGGTTCAGCAAATGTCCTCATACGAAATGTTCTCCTCATACCAAAATAGTCTCATTTTACCAGAAATGGGAAACTTAGGTTGTGAAACTCAAAATAATAAAGCATTTTTGCTTGAAGTTTGAAAAAAGGGCTAAGTGATACCTGAAGATGCATGTGAAAAGGTTGGGGTTTTTGTTGCTTTTTCTGTTCCTGCTGTGAAGATACTTGGAAAGTTATGTTAAAGAGTTCTTTTTTTTCTTTGAAACACTTTGTGGTTTCTTTTACAGAAAATGGCTGTCTCTACATAGTGATGGATTACTGTGAAGGAGGAGACCTATTCAAAAAAATAAATGCCCAGAAAGGAATCTTATTCTCTGAAGATCAGGTAAGAGCAAACTACTGCTGCAGTGTTTTGTTGCATGCTACTTTTTTGCAAGTTTTAAATTATTTTGGTTCAGTTCAGTAGATCTGGTTGCTTAATGTAAAAGGATGTTTTCAAATTGTGATTCTCCTTGCAATCCATCAGTCACAGTAGTTTCTTAAAAAGAAAAAAATAAAAAAGAAAAAGTAGCTAGAAATCCTGAATATGTTAATTGGTATTTTGTCTATGTGTAAGATGCTTGGAAAAAAGTTGTATCTGTTCCAAAGTAAACCAAATCTGAGAAATGAAAAACACTGAAGGACAACATGAATGTTTTTAAACCTTTGAAATTATGTGTTTTTTTAAGATGTAATGGCACAGGATTTTTCCTTTGTAATACAGACTTTCATTTATCAGAAATATAAAATAACATACTTTGTAAGTATAGTAATATGAAATATGGCAATGTGAAGTTGACATCACTCAAAAGTTTATTTTTCCATTAGAAAAAAAATTTAATATTGTATTGGAAGCATATCAGTAGATTTCCTATGATACTGCTTATGAACTCATCTGCACTGTGGGAGAATTTGGAATAAATGAGAGGATTTTATGTACAGATTTGATTAAGTGAAAATAGATTCTATAGGATTCAATTTTTTTGTTAGAACTGACATGTTTCCTTGTTTAAAAATTGTTTCTATGGTTTTGTGTCTGCAGCCAGTAGGATCTCAGTTTACCTGTGGCTGGAAAGGCTTAGTAGTATATTAGGTCTATTGATGGTATTTAGAATAGGATAATCATTAAATGTTTTGGAAATAATTTATAAAACTTTCCTTTTTTTCTAATTTGGGCTCACTTTTATAAGAAGAACTTGGAGTGGAAAAGTGAAAGTTGCACCTTGCATTATACTGTAATTTTAACATGTATGTAATTCTCAGTTGGGAATGTGAAACCGCTATTCACATGGAGAAGTTCTTGCTGTTAGTCACTTATGTTGTGATTTTTCACAAATTTACAAAAAAATAAGGGGGGAGGGGGAGTTGGCTTTTTTTGTAGTCTTCTAGATATATGTAGTTTGTTGCTTTTCTCAGTGAAATTTGCTTTGTTCTATTTTTTTTTTAAGGTAAAATGCATAAAAGTACTGTATGATTAAGTGTTTCTGTGAACATCATTGTGGCTTTCTAGGACTTTTGGTTAATTAACTGGCTGCAGGAAGACTTGTATTGGTTACAGCAATCATACAATCTTTAAGATGCAAGTTCCATGTCTTAGACATTTTAGCCCATCAAATTCATATTGCATACTTCTGTTAGGCTTATAATATGTAATGAAGCTAGTAGTCTCAGACTTAATATCTAATACAGGTAATATGCATCTTTCATTAAAAAATTTTCCTTAGAGAGGTTACTGTTTCGTTTTCAATTATTCTATGGTATAAATGAAGACAGGCTTGTGGGAAAAGGGTAAAATCTTGAGTTATGTAACAGGGGAAGCTTTCAAATAATGATGCTGATGTTGCATTTTCTTTTACGCATAGATTCTGGATTGGTTTGTGCAAATCTGTTTAGCGCTAAAACACATACATGATAGAAAAATCTTGCATCGGGACATAAAGTCACAGGTATGTAGGTAGCTTTTTAAAGTTAATTTACTGCCAAAGTGATTACATTCAGATCTTGCTAGTGTAAACTGGCAAATTATGAAAAATAGTCTTTTAATATAAACACTTCTAATACTGGAAACACTTTTTTCTTCAGAATTGTCTGGAAGAGGTTTGTATGATATTTGTACAGAGATGAGGCTATTTGATGAAGCTACTTGAGTGTTCCTCATGTATTTATGTGCCGAGACAAAGAGGTTGTTTTTGAATATATACTAGCACTTTTTCTAGTTTTGATGAAGTAGGATTAGAGTAAGTGGTATTTCGTAGTAGTCAATAACACTACAGCTGGTGACTTCAGAGTGATTGAATGGGAGAAAACTTTATTCTTCCAAGAACATGTTGAGAACAAAAAGTGTGCAATTGTATGAATGTTTTAATTAACAGACTTCTTCTTAAAATTTCTATATCAAGAATATATTTTTAACCAAAGATGGAACAATACAGCTGGGAGATTTTGGGATCGCCAGAGTTCTTAACAGGTAATTCCTTTTCAGCGCTGTTTTCTCTGACTTAATCTAAGGAAAACACAATCTGTGAACTAACTGTGAGCTAACTAATTAACATTCATTCATATTTTTATTCTTAGTACTGCAGAGTTGGCTCGCACTTGCATAGGAACGCCCTACTATTTGTCACCTGAAATCTGTCAGAACAAACCTTACAACAATAAAAGGTACAAATAAGCATTTTATTAAACATTTTTGTAAGAATAAAGTTAATTCTTTTAGAAATGGAAAGCTGTGCTATTAATGTGATGGTGACAGCCCTTAGTTCCTCTCCTGCCCGACGGAGTACTGAGTCTCACTGTGCGAGTGGGGCCTTAGTAGGTCTGTGCAGTACAAGACAATGTGATGCAGTGGTTACTTAGCTTAGTGCTCTGAGTTCTAGATCTAGCCATGTTCCTAATTATAGTTCTGCTTCTGCCTACCCACACACTAGTTGTACGGACTTCATTTATCCCATACAAATGTGAAACTGTTTTAAGGATGAAATCACACACACAGTAATTGGATTCTCTAAGCACACACATAGATAAGTGGCTCATCTTGCTTCAGATAACAAAGTTGTACAGGTACTTTGCTTATGCGCTTGCTGTCCTGGCAGTAAACTGTATGTGGTGACAGCATCCCTAATGTGATTAAAATTGTCACTATCAACTTAGTGTTATACAGTGCTAAGATGCTGCATCCGTTGCTGTGAGTGCTTTATAATAATTTCAGTTGGTTTCTTAAAAGATAAGTTATTACAGTTTCTTGTCCCTCAATTTCTTTTACATGGGATTTGTTATCCAGTAGTATTCTAACCTAATTCTGTAGTCCTGTAATGAGTGAGGGTAAGATAATTCAATGTGAAACAGAGTAAATCGAGAATCGTATTTGCCGAGTTAGGTGGTGAGTTTTGGGTTTTTGTTTAATTCAAAGACCTCAAGCAAATGTATATATTTGAAGGAAAAAAGCCTTCATCCATAATTTGCCTAATTTCTGTGATTGGGGTGGTTCAGATGAAAAGGTCTAAATAAAATCTGGAGCCAAAAGGTTGGCCTTATTTTTGGTTGTTGAATTCTATTTTTGTTCAGGGCTTTGTGGTTTGTGGGGTAGAAGATGTACATACAGGGGAGCTTGTACGTACTCAAAATACAACATTTTTATTTGAAAGATAGACTTCACATGTGAATTACTTGGCAGTGTTACACCTAGGACTAATTCTTAGGATATGGTCTCTTTGATTTAGTGATATCTGGGCCCTTGGTTGTGTTCTCTATGAAATGTGCACTCTTAAACATGCGGTGAGTAGAAACTTCTCGTGTTTTTAAAAGAATAGTGATTTCAAAGGAATTTTTCCTATGCAAATGTCTTTCAGTTGATGAAAGGCTTTCATGGTGACTGTTTAAAATTACCTCCAACATTTTCATCTCCTCTTCCTGTACTGACCAACATTTTCCATCTGTATTCTCTGTTCATGCCAATCTCTCCACAAATCTTAGCGTTGTATGTTTTGTTTTCCATGTAGGGCTCTTAACAAACTGTTAGCTGAAAAAATTGTTAGGTGTTCTAACAAATAATACTGTGAATAGTGTTCCTTTCTTTCTAAAACCTTGACGTTTTCACTGGAAGTCTGAATTTGGACTGTCAGCTTTTGTGCAGACGGGTTAATGCATTGCTGTTTAGAACAGGAATAGTTCTTAGAAAAACTTGCAAGGTGTAAAATTCTAAATTTTTTTTTTTTCCTCTGTGTGTGTTGTTTTGAAGAATATTTCTTTATCATCTATTTTCCAGTTAGGAAGGGAAGAAAAAACTGTGGGTTTTTTCTGTCTTGTTTTGGGTTTTTTGTGTTTGTTTTTTTAATAATCTTTTTTTCCTTTTAATAAAAATACCTGTAAAAACTGGAAAAAAACTGGGATAAAGATTTAATTTCATTTCAAGCTTTTGTAATTTCTTACTGCTTCATATTTTCTGTGGCAGTATGCTGACAGTGTTGCCCTTCTGAGGGTTGACAGCAATAGGTTGTTTTCTGTGAGCTGGGTGACACGTACCATTTTCTTTTTATTGTACAAAGGAACTGAAATGGTGCTCTCTGTTTTCCTGAGCTTGAGCTGAAGTCTAAGCATTCCTTTGGATTTTACACTGAATGAGTATGAATGCTTTACATTCTTTTGTTTGAAGTGTGGCTTCATTAAAAAGGGCAGGAGGCATGTGATGGTTGAAAGCGTTTGGGAGAGGAGAACAAGCAGATAATTTATATAATTATTTTATTCTGAATTACATATTATTGTCAGTCTAGATCTGGAGGGAAATTATCATTTGTTAGCAAATTTTATATCGCTATAGTATGAAATATCTGGATTATGATGTATTTGTAATCAGAATACTTGGCAGCAAATTAGTTTAAACTACTGATGGAAACGGTTGATGGCCTTGAAAATTTGTTTTGGCATGTTGAGGCAAGGGAAGATGTGTTGGTTTTTTGTTTTCCTCTTCATCCTTATATACAGCCTTGCATGTGGACAGGCAGAAAGTAATATGTAGTAACTGTTCTCTTTCTTATGTGATATAGTTTGAAGCTGGTAACATGAAGAACTTAGTACTGAAGATAATATCCGGACCTTTTCCTCCTGTTTCTATGCATTACTCCTATGACCTACGTAATCTGCTGTCACAATTATTTAAAAGGAATCCTAGGAATAGACCATCAGTAAACTCCATATTGGAGAAAAACTTTATAGCCAAACGGGTTGAAAAATTTCTCACACCACAGGTATGGAGTTAGTTTTAATTCTAATTTTTCTGAAAACATCATAGGACTTTTCTTTATTCCAATGTTAATGTATGATATGAGAAATTGAAGTAATGGTATTCCCTGGAGCTTTTATAGAGACGCTTTCAGCTGAGGAAAAAAGTGTTTTACTATGAACTATAAAGAAAAATCTCAAATTACCTAAGTATTTGGTAGTTTCCACACACAAATTCAAATTGGCATTTTCTTAAGTGCATTTTTTGGTGTGTTTTTCTTTATAGTGAGGAATTATGTGAGATACTGGTTTGGTTAGATATACATCTTTTCATAAAATAGTGCTGTCAATGACTTAAGCATTGCTGCTTTATCATAATTACTTTGATCCATTTTTTGTTTAGAATTCGGAATGACTTGAAAGCATGTTCTATGAAGTATTGCCAAATAAAGGAATCTTTAAATGTCTTGATATTTAATATATCGTGTGTATAAAACATCAAAGAAGTTGCTTACTAGTCTGTTTAGAATCTGTTTATATCATTTGACATCTGTCTTTTTCATGCAATCTAATCAAAAGAGATCGAGATTAACAAGTGAGTGATAGGACTGAGGTCAATAGAGAAAGGACATGGAGGAAATGAATGCAAAAGGAGACCTCACTAAGTATAAAGAATTCTAATGGATTCTAATCCACAACTGAAGAAATTTCCCAAGAAGGCCATATACAACTGGGGTTTCAGTTGTACGTGAAATAGACTTTCAACTAATAGTAGTTCAGATTAAAGTCCCAATGAAAGGTAGGATTCAGAAAACTTTACAGGTAACTTTGTTCTAACTTTTACAGCAATAATAGTTTGATCTGATTTAGTTTCCAGTATAAACAATGGATATGAAACTTTTATTTTGAATTAGTCAGGCCAAGTATAATTAGTATAATTATTATAGTATAATTAGTATAATTAGTAATAGACTATTCCTAGGCGATGACACTAATTTCTCCTAGATTGAATATGAATACTTGCACACAATTTTTCCAGTTGAATCACTAGCAAGTTTGACTTGGAGATGCTACCTAATATTAAAAGCAACAAAAAAACCCCACACCCAGAAGGCACCTTTTTATGAAATGTCTCAATCACTGGTCCATTCATAGTCCCCTGGAGGTGTTCATTCTGAGACGCAGCTGTAATGGCTGCTTTCTTTCTGTTTCATCCATGGCTGATCCTGTTGTCCCCAGCTTTCCCTAATCTAAGCCTAAGAGACCTGCCATAGTTGACATCTTTGACATGTTGCAACTATTGCTGAAATCCTGCTCTTAAATGACAGGAAATGTCTTCCAGTTCTATATAAATTCTTTCATAATTTTCATAGGTACTAAGTTACAGTAGAGAGTGCATCTGAATCAGCATTGATTTTAAAACAACAACAATAACAAACCATAACCAACAACAAACAAGAAAAAAACCCCCACAAAATGAAAACAAAAAACCCCAACCACTTCCCCACCCCCCAAAAAAAAACCCCAATAACCACAAAAAAGACCCCAAAAACGGGGGTTTTTTTGAAAGGTACTGAAGATTCCCATTAGTAGGAGACCATTCTCATGTGTGACTCCTTGCTCACAGAATCTTTTGATGACAGACTGTACAGGTTAAAAAGTTTCCCTGCCATTATGTGCAGAGTCCTAAGTTCTACACTTTGGTTCTTGGGGATTTTTTTCTGTTTTAATTCCTCAGCATTCATTATAACTGACAGGTAGCCTCCAAGTAATTAAAAACCATCTAGATAGTTCAAGGTTCTATAAAGAGTGTTCCTTAAAACCTTGTGGTGTAGCAACTATTCAGTTAACAGTGCTGTCAGTTGTCACAGCATTAACACATTCTTGGCATGCTCCATCTCTGGAAAGGTGGTCTGTAGAATGACTATTATCTGTCTGCAGGTAGCTCTACCATTGTTAAAAAACAACTTGGCAGTTTCTGTTCTTGGAATATTTTGTACTGGTATCACCAGTTGCAGCACTCAAATTCAGCAAGAAGTTTGAGAGCAGGATGTTAGAAAATGAGAACATGGTGCTGGCTCAGCTAAAAGTCAGTCTCACTCCGTATGGTGTGGGCAGTGAACACTGGCTATAAACAGTGCTTGGTGAGGTGTGTAAGAACAAGGCAAGCATACATGACATCACCTTATGATACTCTCCCAGATGTCATCTTTTATCTTGATTGCATCAGCTCAGAGGTTCTTATTTGGTATTCAGTCATCCTTAACAGATTTCTTGTCTTTGAGCTTATGTGATTTATCCTTCAATCTATGTAAGTTCTTCTGATCAGTAAGAAATTTCACGTTTACTACTTGTTGCAGAAAACATCAATTCTGTTATTGTAAGCCTTCCTCCTGATGTTCATTTTTTCACTTCTTATATTGGTATTATCATTTGCTACCCTTGTGTTTCTCTTCAAAATCACGTGGTATTCTAGACCTGTCACATTACTTCCCAGTCATCTTTTTATGGGCTGAAGAGCAAGTTTATTTGTTCTTTGTGCTGAAGCATTTCAACACTTAAAATTACTCTTGCTGTCTTCTTTGAAGCTTTTTCATTTCTACTATGTGGTTTTTGAGGTGTTAAGTTCAGAACTACATACAGTATTCAAGATGATGGCCTACGAATGTTTGAATGCTCATTGTCTAGACTCCAACTTTTTCCCCATTTTATTATGCTAATTTGATATGCCTGACAGTATTTCGGTACATGTTGTTCATAGGAATCCACAATGTAGTCATCTTCCCATCTTGAAAGGGCTAGAGAAACTTTAAAACTGCAAACGTTTTAAAAGAATTTCTTTTGACACAAGGCATCTGAGAAATTGAAGAGAAATTTGGCAACTGTACAGAAATCTACAATGAACTATGCATAAAACTGTTGATGCTCACATTAACTTTCTTCTAGATTCTTAGCTAGCTCATAAATGAGGTAACGTGCCACTCAGAAGTCAGACTAAACTGCTTTAAAAATTATTGGAGTAATTACACCAAAAATGTTTGAAAATACTGAATGCAGCTTCATATGAATGTTAGTGATCCTAAATTGAATACATGAAGTTGAGTATTCATTTAAACTACAGTAAATACTATCAGTTAGATGTTTACTGAGTGACACGTCTCTGAAAAGGAGGTCTTTTTAGCTTCAGTCATAAATACTGTTGGCTAAATGTTAAACTTTTTGTTTAGCTTATTGCAGAAGAATTCAATCACAAAATCTTCCAGAAGTTTGGACCACATGCTGCACCATGTAAGTAAGTGTGTAAAGTGCTCTTGCTTTCGATTCTGGAAAGACAGTGTGTGTAGCTTTGTTCTTTCATTGGTTTTGGTCTGTTCTTATATGTGATTCTAGAAGTTCCAGGAAAAGAGAGAAGTAATTTTCCCCTCTCCCCTGGGGACCTGGTTGTACATAGAATACAAATGATGCAAATGCAAACAATGATCCTGTGATACTTTAGGTGTACTCTTTCCTTTTGCAGTATGCTACATTTCTAAAATTTAAGGACTTGGTGAAGACTGCAAATACTAGAAATAACTTAAATGTTGTTATTGTACATTTTTTTTTTCCCCTTAGTAATGACAAATGTGTAATGAGGAATAATGTTTCTTGTAAAAATGTGGGGGGTTTTTTTTAGAGGTTCCAGGGTTAAGCCCTGACTTCAGCCCAAAGCAGAACTTCGAGTACTAGTAGCAAATTAGACCATGGTTCTTTTTGTCAGGGTGGTCTCATATTGCTTCATATTCCTGCAGTAGTTTACCCTTTTTTTTTTCTAGATATTCTTCCCTTTATTTCCCTGTAAGTACTTGAAGCTGTGGCAAGCACTTTGACAGCCTTTGGTAGCGTTGTGTATTTCATTGCTGGCCTGCTTTTCTGTAGTAAGAGAGCCCTGCTAACACAGAACCAAATGCACAATATTGGCATATTTTCAGGAACTCTACAGGGAAAGCAATATCCCTGAAGGCCATTGAAGCTCTTCCAGAATTCATCTGCTGACATGAGTGTTGCGGGTTGCAGTCCAGTGTCATTAGTAGAAGGAGGCCGGTCTCTCCATTCCATTAGGAAAACTTTTCCCTGTGTCCATGACAACTCGATAATAAAGCATGGCAGCTAAAATAAGCTTTAATTCTCCAGTTTGAAGTGTTGAGAGTGCAAAGCTCAGAGATTATGTTCTACGTGTTTCTTATCAAGCATGAAACAGATGAGCTGTTTTGGATAACTAGGTATAGTGCACTTACGCATCAGCTCATGTGAATGAAATGTTAGCAGTTCACCCATTTTCCTCCAGCTTTGCTGTTCCAAGACCTTGGGAAAGGGAAATATGGTATGCTGGCCAGCCTGGAGAGCTGTAAAACAGACTTTTTCTTCTTCTTCTTCTTCTTCTTTTTAGCTAAAAGACCAGCTCAAGAGCAAATACTAACTGCAATTGCACCATCTCAGAAAATTACCAAACCTGCTGCAAAATATGGAGTGCCTTTAGTGATCAGGAAGTCTTGTGATGCACATAAAAAGCCTAATGAGAAGAAGCCATTGACTAAATCTAGACAGGTAAGAAGCTAAGTTACTAAACTGAACAGTTTTGCTTATAACTTATTTAAATGCTATGAAAATACTATGCGTTCCTTTTCAAAATGTCTTTTATGTAGACACATGCATCTGCAGAGAAAGTAGCAACAGTAGTTTAAATGCTTCATTACTGGTATTTTTTGTTTAGTTGATTTTAATATAATGATTTTTGGAGACTGCTACCTTAGGTTTGTTTTTTAATTCCTCCGCTGAATTAAATATGTTTTCCATGTCTTCAGTTTCTTTGTTACTTTTCACCACTCTTAGAAATACTGGAATTCTGTCAGGTATACCAAGATTGTTGACACTGGATTATAATATTTGCATCTTTCTTCCTTGTTCAAAAATAATCTCAAGTTTTCAAAACATAGAAAACTTTTTTAGTCACTTCCTAAAGTGTTGTCAGCCAGAGACATTGTGTACTTGAAGAGGAGTTTTCCAGACTTAATTCCATGAGCTAATGAGAAATAGTTTTCTGTACCTCTTCATACAGTACTTCCGATCTTTCTTCCAGTCATCTTCTCTGTACTTCGTGTTACATAAAACTTCTTTTTCCCCTCTCTTTATTCCTTTACTGCATGGCCAGAAGGTGTTTATGATATAGTTGGTTTTGAACTATATGCACGTGCCAAACAGCCAAACAACTAGCAACCAAGAAGCTCTTGCTTCAGCAAGAGAACCAATTTAAATTTTCTTCTGTACAAGTAGTATTTCTGTTGTTGTGGGGCTTTTATGGGTTTTGGGTTGTGTTGGTTTTTTTTTGTTTTGGTTTTGCTTTTTTTCATTTCCTTCTCCCCATAGCACTTCAGGTAACATAATACTGAAATCTCTATTCCTGTGTACAATTTGATAGGTGAGTAGAAAATTAGCTTTGAGATATAAATTGTCCTTGAGGTCGAAAGCTATCGGAGGTTTAGGGAAAAGCTCATTGGTCATGTTGCCGTTTTGGCTTCTGATACACAGTTTGGAAAAGAGAGTGAGAAGGAGGGAAGGCACAGACTTCTTCTGTATCCTTATGAGACCATGAGGTTTTATGTTTAAAGGCTTGGTTGTGCAGCTGTCTGCTGCTCTTTATAATGAGTTTCACCAGCCAACACTGATCCAGGCTGCATAGCGACTCCAGGCCATGGGGGAAATACTCTCTTGCTGCATGTGAGCAGTCAGAAACACTGCCATTTTAAGGCATATTCTTTGTGTGAATTGTACCTAGTGAGAAGAGATAAGATGTAGGATGGATATAATGGCTGTAGCGTAATACGAATTTCCTTCTCTGCTGTTTTTCCAGGGTAGTCTGAGCTTGCAGCTCTCAACTGGCTTTTCAGAGGAGCATGTAACAATCATCTCCTTTGTTCAGTGATACTATGTTAACTTAGTGTAGTTGAACTACATTGACTTAAATCTCTAAAGGCTTGTCTCTTCTGAAATACTTCATTTTAAAGTATTATTTGGTAGGATTTTAGGTCATGGAAAGAAAATATGAAGCTCTGTGTTCTAGTATGGTCAGAAAAAAAAACGCTTTAAGAGTAACCATCAGTTTTTTGAGATTAGAGTAAGTAGCATGGCTTCTTTACCAGGTATTCAATAGTGGCTGTGTTCTCCTCTTCCGTGGATAGCAAGAAGCTTAGTTACTCAAGTGGAAGAGCCTAAGGATAACCTAATAAATCTGCTCTCCAAATGAAAGAGAATCTTAATATCTAGGGACCATCAAAGATATGTCATAGGAGAAGATTGTAATGCAGAATGAAATTGCCAGAGAAGAAAAATTAAGACAAAACATTTAAAACTACGGCTGTCAGCTTTCAACAAACAGCTTTTAGTAGAGGATGAACAAGTACAGTGGCACTTACCAATAGCTCCTAGTAGTGCTTTTCATTTTAAACCCCCTGAGTAATTAATTATTTTAAACCCCATTCTGCACATACTAAGTTGTGTTTTTAAGATTTTTTTTTTTAGTTAGAATTTTTCTCTCATTCTGGCATCATACTTCTAATTTGCAGTTTCACCTTTTATCCAGGCCTTTCCACCTCCAGCGAAGAAAATGAATCCAAAAGAAGAAAGGAGGAAAATGTTTGAGGTATCATTAAATCATCTGTTAATTTTCAAACTAAGCGAAAACTTAAGTCCAGAGCAAGAATAACAGAATAAAACCTTCAAACTTTTCTTCCTTATTGTTTTAACAAACATTATGCAACAGTGACTTTTTAATTTTCTTTTTTTTTTTTTTTAAATCTTCATGGACACACACCAGCAATTGGAGCGCTAACCTATCTTGATAGACTTGACAGAGTAATGGCTCAGTACTAATACCAAGTTATATGCTTATTTTTCAGGAACCTTCAAAAAAGAAAAGGTTAGAATTGCCTGAAAAAGAAAAACGGCAGAGAGATCAGGTAGACAAGATTCTTGAGACTTTCTTTTTCCACCCATAGTAATTTTAATGAAATATCTTGTGGTGTGTTATATGTTGTGTAAGAATATGCCAGTGACTAAATGTTTAATCCTTATGTGTTGCAGATCAGTTTACTGAAGGGAGATGAAATGAGAAGATCAGAAAAAGAAAGGGTAAAATGTTTAAAATGTGTTAATAGTGAAGTTCAATTTTTACTTAGTGATTCCTTGAATTATGTTTTCCTGTATTGTTTTCTCCTTCAGATGGAACGAATAAACAGAGCAAGGGAACAAGGATGGAGGAATGTGCTTGGTTCAGGTGGAAGTGGTGATGTTAAGGTTGGCAGCAGATGCAGAAATGTGGTGTAGATTGTTCTCCCACCTTTGTTTTTTTGGCATGGTCTTCTTTTCAGAAAGATCTGCTCTTGGAGGTCAGCTCTTGGGGCTGCCCATTATTAAGCTATGGATGATTTCGGACAAAGTGTATAACAGCCTGCCTTTCTTGGCTTTTTGGAGATCGTGCACAATTTTCATTTTAATACTTACTAAACTTCTGAATCTCTTCTTTTTCTGCCATTAATAGTTTTCATGTACCACTTTGTTGTTCCACTCCTGCTTTTGCTGCTTTTCCTGTGCTGAATCTAAATGCATGAACAGCTTCTTTCACATTCAAGTTTGTTCTTGAATTCTTTTGTTGAAATCTTTTTCCAGGTTCTCATATTATGATAATGGACCTCTTCCCCAGTTTTAAGCATCTTAGCAACATACACTTTTATATATACTAATAAGTTGTTCAAGAGGGGCTTAAAAAATCCTGAGTAAATACAACTATTTTTTTTCTGAAAGCAATAAAACCTTTTGCCATTCACCTCTTATATAATTTAGTTACATAATTTCATCTGATTCCTATGACAGTTTCTTTCTGCCTGTTTGCATGTGTCATAGTTTCATGGAAATGTAACTGTTATGGGAAGTAGTCTCTTGAAGTTAGTTGAATCTAAAGCTCTGGGTACTTTCATCAAACAGAGCCAATATAGCAATTCAAGTCTTGCTGTGGTGTAAATCTGACGACAGAAAATGGCTTAAAACACAGCTTTTTGTGGTGGTGGCAGTGAGTATTACAAAAATACTTGGCCTAAATATATTTAGTAGGGCTTTTGTAAACAAGCTCTGACCCAGCAGCAGAGTCAAAATGAATAGAGGTTTTATTTTCTGTTCCTTGTACAAGAATGTGAGGCATAAACAAGCACTTGACCAGGTTTCAGTAGCTGCTTATTAAATATATTTATATCTGCATCATCTTTGGAGGTGTACTACACATCATATAAGTAAAGCTTAAGTATAAATGCGAACTTAAGCATACCAGGCTTTAAAAACTACTGAGTGCTGCTTTAGTGCAAAAATGAAAAACCATTATTTGGTTCCTATGCCATCCTTATCTCTCTGAAGATGAAACTGGCAGGCACCAATACAAGCTTCCATACAACAGGATATATCAGCGTTGTCATGTTTGGGATGAGAGCTACATATGTTCCTGAAAACATGTTTCTGATTAACTTTGAGAGTTTTATTGCAAGGTCCTTAGACATTGCGAACCTGTAAACTGTTGTAGTTACAGCTGCATCGTTGTCAGTGTTCTCCATCATCTGGGGAAACTTGAGTTTTGGTGGCTATGAATATTTTTGCTAAGTGCCACTCATGTAAAATGTCATAGCAGACATGCTTTAAAATTCATTTAATTGTCTTCTCTAAACTGGGTAGTTTAGTACAGACCTTACTGCAGGCTGCTAGGTTTTCATCACTCCAGTTTTCCGTATATTATTATAGCATTCTTCAGTTAATCCTTTTCCTTTCTCCAACATGAGAAGAGTGTATCCAGCAACTCCTGGCAAGTGATGTCAAATAGCATTGCTCAAGCATTCCAGTAACGCGAGCCATACGGCCTCTTGGGAAGGCACAGCAGGGCCATGCGCTGCTTGATGTTTCTCCTTCTGTCGTCTTTGTGGATTGGTTGCTTGCACCTGTTTCTGAGGGAAGTAGGAAAAGAGGTGGCAAGGATTTGGCTTTGGGTTTGTGGTTCTAGCAGGGGCTGTGACTGTTCTGCAGACTGTTGGTGAGCACCTGCTTCATAGGCTGTGGCTAGGGATTGATCATACTATATCTTTAGATAATCCTTTTGAAAATTGAGCTCTAATAGTGGTAGATGAAACTTTGAATAGTGTCTAAAGCAAGGCTTTTCCTTCTATTTGTAGAAACAATGGTCTTGTAAGTTGTTTTTATTCAGCATAGCTGCATATTTATTTGAATGCCTGGATAAATAGTTCAGTTAGTTTTCTATCATATGGGTTATGGGGAACTACTGATCGGAGTTGAGCAACCAAAACTCATTGTGAGCTAAATTCCATTTTCAAACAGTCTTTTGAAGAAGTTCTGTGTAGCCAATCTTAAACGTGTCACATCTGCACTTGCCTATTTGAGTTTATTTAAATACTTAAGATCACTCTGGAAGGAACTTTGACACTATTGTTAAAAGTGATTCCATAGATTCGCTACCACGGGCTGTTGGACTGATTCGCCCAGGTGTAAAGGAAACATTTTTATGCTTGCGCTGACAACCTTAACTTTATTTTGCCAGTTTAGCATTTTCTGCATCCATCCTTGGCTACTACTGTACACAGCTGCTTGTAACACTTTGCTTCCTTTATTTTCACATGAAGGTGCTGTAGGAATTCTAATCCTTTGAGAATGACAGAGATAATTTGCATAAAGCAATAGCTTGTTACATGTTCCCCTGATCTGAGCTTTAGTGTGGAAGCATCTCAATTCTGGTGGTGAAATCAAATTATAGATTGGTAACAATGGGGATTCTCAGATGAATCTGCATTTAATGCCATTCAGCTACCTCAGAAGTGTGCTTAAGTTTCCAGCTTCATGAAAAAAATGGGTGTTTGGCTATAAATCACTCATTAGTACTTCAGTTAGTACTGTATCACTTCTGGCTTTTGTGCTAAAACTTTGATATTTTTTTGTTTTGTTTTGTTTTACTGCATAGAGCATCTATCTCCAATTACATTTCAATGGATTTGTTACCATTAACTTCCAAAATGTGTGACAGATGCCTCATGTATAACTAACCCATTATCAGAGGGAGGTAAAGTGCTATGTTTTTCTGGACTGTTAACAGAAAAATGTTTTAATTTATCTATTTTCTAGTTTGTTAAAATAGGGGCATGCCGGGAATAAAACTAGGACCAATTCAGAATTCTTGCAGGATGTATTAATGCCTTTATTCTGCTGAAGAGGGGAAAATTGAAAGGGCTTGTTAAAACCAGTATTTGAGATTTCTACCCTATCACTTCTCATTTCCAGGCACCATATTATGGCGGTGGAGGTGGTGTTGGTCCTTTTCCTGTGTCTTCCAGGGGACAATATGAACACTATCATGCTATTTTTGACCAGATGCAGCAGCAAAAGGAAAATGTTAGAGTAGCTGAAGAAAGGGAAGCCAGATTGAGGGCAAAAGTACAAGGCCGAGAAGTTGAAAGGTATGGCTACCTTCCATTAGAAGCTGCACGTGATCTGCTTTAGATGAAAGTAATGAAAGCTACTGTACGTATTTATCTGCAGAGGAATTCCACCTGGAATACGTCCAGGAGTTCCTAAGGGGCCTGCGGGTCATCACCATTTACCTGATGCTGGTGCAGTTAGGAAAAAAATGAAAAGATTGAAGGAGGTGTCTAAACAAGCCAATACAAACAGGTTGGACTATGATAATCCATAAATTTGTCCCTACATGTTAGATCCTTGTTCTGTGTCTTGTTTCATGTAGTAGTTGGATATGTCTCAAAATCCCTTCTACCCATTGGTACTGTGCAGTCTGTTTGTGCGTTAGTCCCTTGCAGACCACAATTCTTTTAGAACCAATGGAAACCTTGGCTTACCAGTAATGGAAAAAGTGGATTACTAACAACTACATCTAAACTGGACTTCAGCCAAAATTCTTGGCTTAATGCACAGAACATTATAAGCCTTCTCCTTTTGCTTTTTTCATAGTTTCACTTTTTGTGTTACCTGCCAAGATGCATCCTTCTGTCATCTCAATCTGACTGCCTTCCCTACATCTAAGTATTTGACTCCCTAGCGTAGGAGAGTGTCTGGAACGCCCCGAGAGTTGTCAGTTCCTGTTTATTCATCACTGGAACACTTCCAGGAGCTTTTTTTTTCAAGATGCAAATGCCAGCTGTTATAATGGTGTGCAGCTTCTAATTT
Organism: Eurystomus gularis; assembly: GCA_013400335.1. NCBI lineage: Eukaryota > Metazoa > Chordata > Aves > Coraciiformes > Coraciidae > Eurystomus > Eurystomus gularis. The sequence goes on from VZZY01022927.1 coordinate 29,075, forward strand.
GGTGATGCTTATTCTTTCAAATTCCTAGAAACTGAGTATTTAATATATAAAAGAATTGTAACCAAGTATTGATTTTTTTTCTCTAAATGATTCACTCTTTCAAGTAGTTTCTTCAAAACTTCTTTGCTCTCCTTCGTATGTTAGTATTGCCCAAAGAACTGTGTCCTCACTTGAGCAGTAAATGGGAAAATATCTTTTTTCTCTACATGTTTAGCATGTGAGTGTTGCTAACTTTATCCTAGAGGGACAAATTTTCTCATGCATTATTTAAAATTGTGCAGATCCAATGATGTATCCCATGGAGGAAGAAATAAATTGAGTTAATGTGAGGAAAAGGAAGTGGCCAAAGAAAACATCTGTTCTTCTAAACTGATTTTATTCAGTTCAATGTTTTAATGTAATATAGTATAATATAATCTGGGCTGTTGTGAGCTAATAAAAATTCCTCCTGGTACAATGCAGTACTGGAAGGTGCATTTTCCCAGCTGATGTAGATGCATATTTCCACCCTTCTCTATTCTCAATGCTTAGCATGAAGTGCCATGATCCTCAAATCTTCCCTAGACTGGGAAACACTGCCTCATACATTTGACCATATTAAATGATACTTGGCTACCCTGGGTAAAGTGTTTAAAATGTGTTAAAATTGAGAGGCACTATCATAGAGGGGTGAAAATTATGAATAATGGGGAGATCATGAAGAGAAGCTGATTCAGTATTTGTCAAACACAAACTTGGAAGCATTCAATGAAAATACAGTGCAGAAGTTTCAAAATAGGTAGAGATATTTTTTTTTCCTGTTTATAAACTGGATTGCCTTTAGCCTTAAATTGAGGTACTGTTTCTTAGCATTTAAAATGGGAAGTACTTGCACTTTAGAAGTGATTTTGTTATCATAGCTAGCCTAGCAGTATTTCTCTCCTGCACTTCACTCTTTCAGCTGGAGGTGAAATACAAAGATAAGTGTTCAGGATGTTTAGCTCCTGAATTTAAATACTTGCAACTTTCTTAAAGATATGTAATTTAGAGAGTATATTAAAGAAGTTGAGAAGTCCTCAATTTGCAGTCTCTATTATTACATTGCCATAACTAACGTAAAGCTAAGCATATTCAACATCAACAATCTTTAAAAATTGTCTCTTGGACAGAAAAGCAGCCCAGAAGAAATGTAGTTGAAAGGTTTTAGCGAAATGAGTCACTCAACTTTAGAGTTGGGAAAACCATTTTCATAAAATTTACTTAAAACAAATCTTTCCTGTGAATTTGGTTTGAGATAAATAGGTTTGATTTTTTTTTTTTGTTTTTGCTTGGGAGCCACCTCTTCTCCAACACTTTAAACTAAACTTCAGCTGTATGACACAGGTTTGAACAGATCTCACTATCCACTAACTGAATTCATATAAAATGAATAGTTACAGTGAGTCAAATGCGTATACAAAGTTTATCCAGTGTTTGTTTCTTTATTAGTAAAAACACCTGCATGGATCATCTTGCCTTTTCAGAGCAGCTACAGCATTTGTTTTACTATGTCAAAGTAGTTTTATCTCCATCTTCCTCTTAATGAATTGTAGCATATGGAAAGACTTAATTTCCTTGTTTTCATTGTTTTTGGGGGGGTGTGTGGAGAGAAAAGCAAGATGCAAGAATGTTAGTTTGTGTCCTAATTCATGTATTAATTACTGGCAATAGCTCCTGTATTGCAAAATGATTCTTTCTTTAACTGTCTCAGCCTGACAGGTTATTGCTATCAGCTTATTCCAATTTCTTCCTGCCTGTTGTTGGACCCCAGATACTCCTCAGTCAAATGTGTCTGGGGGAACCTTGAAAAGAGGATTTGCCTCATCATTCTACCATTTGTTAGAATATCTGACACCATTTCTCAGGGATGAATTTTTTTAATAGAAAGCTTCCTTGGAGTCCCCTTCTAACCAGCTTGTCAAACTAGTTCATCTACAGAATGATCCTATGTATGTACTCGGAGGCTTGCCAGATGCTCAGCTATGGTAACTTGAACATAGTCTTCTTGTGTGCCCAAGTGGGTCCCTGACCTTGGGTGGAACATGTGAAGAAAAAGATATTGTTCTGGCTAGTTCTAAGGTAGGAAAATTCCTTCACAGTCTCTTTAAAAACAAGCAAAAAATCTCCAAGATTTCCCCCAAAGCAACTGCCAGAACATTCTGAGAATACAGGCACTGTACTAATTATCTAAGTGGTAGAAGCTTGCTCCAAACATAGGTCAATCTTGAAAGGCTGCTGCAGTATTGACCTTACTGGCTGGCTCACGTGATGAGTTCTTGCTCATCTTTGAAGCAAAACCTTGAAGGAGTCTTCCTTTTCACAAATGATAACAATAATGAAGCTAGCTGAGACATTTTCAGAAACAATCACAGTAAGATTGTGTTTTGACATTCATTTTTGTTTTGATGACTACGATCTGGAAGGACAGGATAAGTGCTTTGTTTTGTTTTTTAAAATTGTTCTTTCAACTTAGTCAAGCCTATTTTCCTCCATTTTGTGGTAGTCTGGCTTGTATTCTGGCTGATGAAAGGCATTTTTTTGGAGATGCCTTACTCATAGAAAGTTTTTTTGTGTGTCCTAGTTAGAATAAACGCAAGGGGGGTTTTTTGAGTGTTGTATTTCGGATACTTTCATCTTGCTATGTGTTGCAATTACTCAGGCAGAAAGGATGGATAGCTGCAGATAGAGCAAAGCAAGTTGAAGAATTCTGGCAACGGAAGAGAGAAGCCATGGAAAACAAAGCTCGAGCTGAGGGACACATGGTATGGAATCTGGTCTTTCTATATATATGGCTGTTATGAATCTTTGAGGTAGCAACATAACCATGAAATGCTGCCTGAATTTTCCTTATGTATTTAAAAAAATAAGAGAATGCGAGGTAGGTGTTTTGCATTTTGTTATTGATTTTATTAAAATGTAACAATTGTGCAATACATTTGTCATAACTCTAAATTTATTAACAAAGTATCTTTTTTTTTTTTTTTGCATGAGTTTAACTTGGATACTGTGAATTTTAGAACATTCATTTACATGTTTTTGCTGTTCATAGCTTTAAAGTTTTGGTTAAAGTTAAACTTTATATATTATTCAGTAGCCTGAACCTAAAATGAAGTTTGGTTAAACTGATACAGCAATGATCAGGTACAGTAGTGCATTTTACAAAAACACATTCTGCTTATTGAGAAGGTATTATAAAGATGTCTCTCTCTGTCAAGATTGATATTTCTAAAATCGTTGCTCATTAGAGATTAACTAGTGGATGGTATCACAAAATGTTCTTTGTCTTTTGTGCTTGCCATTCTAAATTCAGTAGTCCTTCAGGAAGTTTATTTTGCAGTAAAGTTGTCTTGGTAACAACGCATTTGCGCTAGGACTTTGTGTGGTTGAACTGTGCATTCCATAATGTGGAGAGTTTTGGTTTTTGGATGCTTCTCCACACTATCCATATCCAAGTCACAATATTGCTGTCAGCTGTTCAAATTAAACTGACCATGCTGGCATTGCAGTGAGGTGAGAACCATCTCCTGAGCTACATCTGAATATCAAATCATGATTTACAGCCAGGTCTTTGTTTCAGTGATTATTTAACTTACAGTACGCTCACTTACAGTAAGCAATTCTTAGATACTTTGATTCACTGCTTTACAGTGAAATCCTTAGATTAGTGTATATTTTGAAGCACTTTAAAACTATGGTTCTGCTGATTTAAAACCTCCAAGACCAGTAAATAATTTTGAAAAAATAAACAATGTTCATTAAGAATGCTTCTTCTTAGACAAGTTCTTAGCAGCATTTGCTTACATTTTGTTCTTAACTTTGTTGGCATTCATATAAGTATATGAGATCAATAATGCAAGATACCTGAGTACTCAGGTTAATGTTTCTCAGGTTTCTCTAATGTATGCCACTGAGCCCCAAATGTTTTATTCTTAACTGGCGGCTGCTGTAATAAAACAGGGAGGTTACTGAACAGTTGTAAAAGTAAGTCTTAAACTTCTGGAAGTTACAATTTGAAGCCAGGGTTTCAAATTCATGTACTGCTATTTGCTATTGATAGCAGTTATTCTCAGCAGCTTCCTTCTATTTGTGCAGGAAAATAATTTGACTAGCTGGCAGAAGTTCTCATACAGGGATAGGAGTATTGTCCAGAGAATGATGATCCTAGAGCAGATCAGTAGGGATCATCAACTAATACACAGCTCTTTGTTATATAAAGACTTGTAAGTCAAATGACTTTGACTAAATTTACCCAGCTTCTGTTAAATACAGTTGCTGTCAATTTTAATTTTCAAGCCACAGACTAAAGTTTGACTCAGTGGTTGAGTTGATGGTATTTTCAGTCATCTCTTCTTTAAGACGGCTCCTGACCTCATTTGCTACTTCACTGTAGCTGTGTGTGGCATTGCAAAACATTTGAGTCCTGGTCTTTGAAAATTTTAAGGTAGGCAGATTAGTAAAGGTTAACAGTGTACAGAAAGAAAATCAGTTCACAAACACCTGCCTTCCAGTTTCTTGTTTAAGATCAGTGACATACGTGTCGAATCAGTTTGATGGAAATACCCAAACTAACTCGAATTCTAGAATGAAGAGCAATGAGATTACTTGAATAGTGCCAGATAGCTTTTTGTAAAGCTCAGGAACATATATTGAAAAGCTAAAAATAAACCCAAATATTTTCAGAAAAGACGAATATGGAAAATGCTCCATTCCATTTTGTATGACTTTAATGCTCAATCCGAAACCAGAATTCGATTCCTCGTGGATGTGTGCTACTTCTTATCCACAGGATGGTGGTGCCTTTAATTTATTCTCTGGTATCCCAGTCACAAAACCACAGAAGTGCAGAAATATGCTATTTCCATGAGTTACTGATTTTTTTTGCTCAGTTTGAGAGAGTGATTAGTCCTACTTACCAAAAACTTGACTTCATTTACTTAAGTAAATACTTACTGGTAGTTCTCTGCTCAAGCTTGGGAAAGCTAAAGCCCTGGTATTTTATAAGGCAGAAGGTCCATGTAACCATTACATGTATGCTTGCTGTCTTTATTGTATGTTGAGTTAATAAAGATGTTCTTAACCTGTTCAGCAGAGGCTTATGGTAGATCATGAACAAAATAGTTTAATATTTTGGATTTTAATCCAAGCAGGAAACCTGGAGTTAAATGATCCTTGTACTGTTTTGTATTGGACTTCCTTAAAGTTTGAATCTTATTGGTAACAGTTAGGACACTGAGTACATCACACTAGCTGAGACTATATGCTATGATTGCATGCGTATTAGGCATTTAACACATCTTGTTAGATGTAATATGTATATTTAAGTATTTTATTAGGTTTTTGAGTGCTACTTGTATATTTTTTTAAAAAGTCATCACTGAGGAAAAAGCATAACCTAAGAACATATAAAAATTCCACTTTTTAGTCTTGGCTCAACAATGGCAGAAATGCCAACTCTGCCACAATTTGCATATAATCCACGTGTAGAAAAACTTGTGCCCATCAGAATTTAGGCTTTCTAACATAGCTGGAGAATATCAGGATCACAGGGAGAAGGCAATTGTATTGTTAAAGCTCCAGTCTCTCTTCGGCTACTCAGGATTTTTAGTTACTACTGTCATGTTTCATGTAAGTGAAAAGGGGTTATTGGTTAACTTCAGAATAGCTGCAGATCATGGATGGATTTGGTTTCTTTGAAGTGAACAGTTGTTGGATAAAGCAGATAAATTTACTGCCCCAGCCACCTTAAATTTCATACCATTAAATGGCAAACAGGGTACACTGCAAAACGTGGCAGATACCTATGGAGGCAGGCCCATTTCTGCAAGAGGAAGGAAATCCAGAAACAAGGAGGAAGAGGTATGCTTGCCGCATGCTTGCCACTTTGCTCATCACACCAATAGCACTGTTTTGACCTTGACTGTGCCAAGTTTCCCTGCATGGTTCATCTATGTAACAGAATAAAAGGACTTTATAAATCCATAGGAAATAATTTACTGTATAAAGTTCTAGAGTTTGGGTGTGTTTACTGTTGTTTGGTTTGTTTTGATTTTTAAATAAAATAATAGTTGCCTACATCAGTATGTCTCAGAAAAGTTCTTGAATGTGCATATGTATAGGTATGATTCTGTATATCTTAATCCTGTGGTGATAAATACAACCATTTCTTAGTCTTCAATGACATAAAATGTAATGATAGCTTAATATTGAGAAACATACGTTCCAGTTTTCTTTATTTTTCTCAGATGAGAGTTTTTCTGGAGATTAGTAAGTGCTAATATGATGATAGTAACAGTGTAGAGTTTTGTTTTTTTTACCCATCTTATTTTTTTGTGGAATCTTATATATTTTAAGTTAACAGTACTGGAGACAGTTTCAGTATAACTGGAGCTTCTTTCCTTTCTCTGCCTTAGGAATATTTGGCAAGATTAAGACAGATTCGGCTACAAAACTTTAATGAACGTCAACAGATAAGAGCAAAACTTCGTGGAGAGAAGGTTAGTTTGAAAAGTAATCTTAAATACTTACAGAATTTGGCTGTGGCATGTATTCTTTTACCCTTGCAGGAAGACTTCTGTCATAAGCAGTTCATATATAGATAGATATTTTTGACATTTAATTCTGTCCCATGGTTTGTGTACTTCCATTGCTTTTTCTAGAATATGCACAAGTTCTTAATTTCAGTCTGGAGGTGGCAGCTTCAGTACCTGGAAACTAGCAAACAAGACAACACAAGGTTACATCTGCACTTTATCCCTAAGTTTCTCCTCAAGCACTAGCCTGTTTGTATATATTTGGTTTATAGAGACTTCTCCAGAACTTACTTTTGAAAATGCTCACACAGAATATGTATGAAGTGATTATTTTGATACATTGTGTGGGTGTGTATTAGAGTTAGAAATTCCTGGCATGAGCTCAATTTAATCAATACCCTTTTTTTCCAAATAAAATTTCCAAAATATGTTCATAATACAACAAAACCAAAATAATATATTCAGAAAGTGGACATAAAAGGCAAGAGCATGCCCCTTACCATTCAGTTTCTTTGGACCACTGTCCCAGCTAAACAGTTCTGCATGGCTCTAGGTTTTGTTTCATTTTCTTTTTAATGCTAAAATATTCTGTTGGGGCTTTTTTTCCCTTTTATTAGTGACTTCCCTTTGAATTATTTTCTTTATTTTCTTTAACTATGACTGCATCTCACTGGCGAGAGGCAAGAAAGCCAAATTCAGTCCCTTGTTTGAGGTGCAAAACTTCAGTGCATTGAGGAGGAACCCATGCCCCTCTACATCTCAAATGAATTATTTAGAGCGAAATTTATGGACATTTCTACCTGAGAAGACTATGCAAGCTTTGTAAGATGTGCTGGTGGCTAAGTCTGGCATGGGACCAACATGGGCCATTCTTGAAGTTTGTCTTCAGGAGCATGAGGAAAAGCAAGGTGTATGAAGTTACTGTAGAGGCTGGTCAGTGAAATTTATCACTAGCACTGATTTGCATAAAACAATCCAGCACACCATAAGCCCATGCTGTCTTCATTGCATTTGGTGCTAGTTTCACTCATAACTGTCTCCTCTGCTGTTTCGGATAAGCTTCAAGACTGCTGCAGTGGGACTAGTCATCTCCATACACAGCCCTACAAAATCTTACTGCGTCTCCTGAGCGCTCTTAGAATGCTGATGGCTGCTGCGACTGAAGAGACGGGACAAAGCTTGATGCAAGCAAATGTCGTTTTATTGTACACAATCATTCCCTTATATATGCTTATATCGACTGCGTGTTTTAAACAGATTGGTTATTTAAACATATTTTACTTATACGGCTACATCTAATTGGTTACAAAACATTACCTCATTAGTTCATAAATACATTACCTCATTAGTACATAAATAGCAAACTAAAAAAACACCTTCCAAGAAGTCTGTCGCCATAACAATACATTGTTTAACTTTTTATGGCAGGGCGCCTGACCTTGTTTATCTTTGCACCCTCTTCTCTTCCCAAGGTTTCTGGGTCACAGAGGCCAGTGAACTTTTACGAATCAGTTGCATAATGTCTGAATTTCTGTTTTGCAGACTTCTTTCTACAGATGGCCCTGCTAAAATATTACCAGTATAGAGCAATTGCTGTACTGCCTGTACTGCACTGTTTCTTTCAGCTTGCTTCACTAAGCAGCTGTAACCCTTCCCCTCAAAATTAGGAGCACTCACACTACCTGCAATATAGTGAACTGCAGAAGGTCTTCTCCAGAAGCCTTTTATCTGGAGGCCAAGGCTGCTTGTGCTAGTCAAATAAAACAAAAGTACTGTCACTGGGACCATGACATTAATTCTCCATATGGGTTATTAGGCATATCAGGAACCCAGCTTCCTTTCCTAGTGGCTGTACTTACCTGGGGTAGTGCTGTATGCCCCAGAAGGTATGTGACCTACAAAGGAACAGAGGATAGATTAATTAATATCTTTCCAGGAAGGAGGCCTAAACTAATTTTCAGAATTTAGAGACAAAGTTTAAGATGTTTTGGTTTTTTTATGACCTGTAGATGCAAACATCAACGTGGAGGCTCACTTCTAGAGAAACACCATCTCAGACCAAATCTTGTCACAGACATATTTATTTCCTTATGTTGATTAACAATTTTGTATCTATCACTAAATGCATAGTATCTTATACTGCATAGTATCCTATTTTATATACAATAAGATTAATCTATCGGAATCACACATGTATTCATTCATTTGCCTTTGAAAAGTGGCAAATTATTTTTATGAAGTTTTTCTGTCTCCCAGTCATCTTTGACAAGTTGGTCATGAACAATAAAAAGCTCGTACCAGGATCTTTTTGTGTAGCTCTGTCAGTCAGTTCTGTAACTAGAAATTTGCAGACTCCAAGAAAAGAAGTAACAGAATGAAAACAAATATTTCAGAGGTCAACCTTATATGTTCTGACTTGTTACTGTTTTCCCCCTCACCCCTTCCACCTTCTTTGGAGCAGATGCGGTGGAAGAAACTGGAATTCTAGAGCATCAAACCTTTCTTGTATACCTGTCCTGTAGAGCAAGCCACAGTGTTGAGGGGGTGGCAGGTGAGAGCCCAGCATTGTTAGGTCACTTCCCTTGCCAGAATAAGCACATTATTTTCTTCCTGGCTTGTAAAAGCTTCATATCTTTGAAAAAAAAAATTAAAAATTGTGAAGTTCTGTCCAAGTAGATGTTACATTGAAGTGAGGAGTTACCTAGTGTGATGGTAAACCCGTGTTAGTCATGCAGTCAGTGTAGATGATCTGAGTAGTGACTTATATCACTCACCTTTTAAATATATCAATTAATGTTAATTCTCAGAGGACTCTTACTTTGCAGAATGAAGCTGCCAGTTCTGATGGACAAGAATCAAGTGAGGAAGCAGAACTGAAACGCAAAAAGATAGAAGTGCAGAAGGTAATTGCGAGGAGTGAGATGAAACTTTGTTTTCAAATTTGTTTCGTATCTCATGAAGTTTTCTTGTGTTTCATTTTGCTACCAATAGTTTGTTCATATATCTGCTACAGGAGGTTTTTCTTTTAACTGTATTGATGTGTCACAACGCCATTCAACTCTTTTATCTTGGTAATTTTAAAATATGTTGTGACAGAGCATAACAAGTCAAGGTTTTTTCCTATTCCTGCATTTGAGATTTACCTCTTGGTTAGCTTTAGTCCTAAAGGCAATTTAGTATAACTGAAATAGCACTTTGATACTGAAAGAGAAAGGAAGATGTACCTTAAATAACAACAAGTTTATTTTGGTTAAAAAAATTAAGAAAGCAAAACACCTTACGTGTGCTGAAATGGGCTACATGTGAATTGGAAGGTGAGCCGTATACCCCTGTGGTGAAGTACATTTCAAGTAAATGTGTTTCACAGAAATCCAATGTTTGATTAGAATTTTATTTCATGTGGTGTTCTACTATCAATAACTATCTCTACCATACAACACATACCAAGTATTACTCTATTCTGTGATTTCTTTCTCTTCTTCATCTGCAAAGAGCAGTGTAAAAACAAGCTAACCTTAAAACTAGAGGTGAAACAGGAACTGAAGCTTTTCATGTTTAAGTAAGTTTATAAAGTTTAAACTGAATATTTAATATTCTTTGATTAATGTATTTGGCTTCAAATCTAATTTTAAGTTGGGATGTTAATTTTACAGTATTCTGCTTAAGATTACTATGTACACTAAAAATGTAACCATGCAAATGAAGACACGTAATTAAATTTTGAGGAGCTGCCGTTGTTTTCAACATAGAAGATCAGTTATACTTGTGTGGTGATTTTGATTGTCAGTGGAGTTCTCCCTTCATGGTCTATACAGTAATAAGTGAGAGGAAGGAAGATGAAGTAATCCAAGAATGTTTCTTTTTAACATGTTCCATGGAATGGGGCATTAATGCTTTTTATTATTTTAATTTGGTCTTTTTTGACTTGTTTGTTTTCTATAGGCCCAAGCAAATGCTCGAGCTGCAGTTCTGAAAGAACAGTTAGAGCGAAAGAGAAAGGAGGCATATGAAAGAGAGAAAAGAGCCTGGGAAGAACATGTAAGAAAATAAATCTGTTAGGCACAGTCAAAGTATGTAGTGCTGTATCTTTGCCTAAATAAAATTCTATACTATGATTTTTCAAGCTTAGATAATTAGTCTTCTGAAACTGAGGAGAGTATCTGTCAGTCAGAATTCCCTCAGAAGCCTAATCTTAGGCATACTTGAATGAAGAATTTGGTTCAAGAATTAAGAACATCAAACCTAGGAATCATTAAGATCACCTTAAGTATTTTATTAATCTGTAACGTACTGAAGTGTACTTAACATTTTTTTCCTTCTGTGTGCTGTGGAGTGACAAGTTCAGCTAGAAATATGTTGCTACAAAAACCAGGATGTTGTGAAGCTGATAAACTGGAAATAGTTGACATGCGTAGTTGGCAGTTTTCATTTGTATGAAAATGTGGGGTATCATTGGCCTTTTCTAAGATTTACATGAGGCTATTTGATAATACTGTGGTTAATGTGCAAAGTCTTGAAGTTAATTTGATTTAAATATTTTTACTTGAATCTATGCAGCTGATAGCAAAAGGGGTAAAGAATCCTAATGTGCCTTTTCATGCGGGAGCTACAGAGCACAGTGCTGTGCATGGACTACAAGAGCTTGGAGCAGCTCTTCCTAAGCCACAACTTCCAGTGAAGCCTGTAACACCAGTCATCTCCATGACTTCTGCTTTGAAAGAAGTGGGTGTGGTAGGTACTTAGCAAAGAGGGTAAAATTAATGGAAAAAAAAAATTCTGATTTGAGAAAGAATTTTTAGAAGAATGTGTAGATTAGGTAGAAAAAACTGTTAAGGATGCTTCTTGCTTCTAATTAGGAAAAAAAAACAGGAAGAGAAAAAAGAAAACAGAACTTGGAAGCTGTTGGAATGCATCTGTACACTAAAACTTAAATTCAGTCAGTTTTGAACAAAGTGGCTTGCGTTGAACCCTAGGCAGCAATTTCAGTTTGGATCAAGGCAGTCATGGTTAGTGGAAAGAGACATCAACTAACCAGCATTTTCATCAGCCTCTTGAAGAGGGGAGTTAAGAAGTTTGTAGCCTGGTGGAAGTGACAACATAAATTTTGATTGATAGGACTATTTTCTATTGATTCTTGGTTTTAGTGAATTTGAAAGTATGTGCTGAATATAACAGAGAGTATAAAGTTTTAGGAGACTTGCATCTGATAGTGTTGTCTCTTCTTGTTGTCTGAAGCAGTATCAGAGGCTTCCTAATTTCTGTGTTCTGTGGTCTTGGGTCCTGATAGTGTAAATGCTTACATGTTTACCTTGACTACCACCATTTGATTTAAGTAACGATTGTGAAACTGAGCATACAAGTGAATCATTGTGCCATTTGAATTTTTTAACACAATCTGTGTTAATTTGAATGCTTACTATTGTGTTTTTACTAAAGGTATTTCTAGATATCAGTATAGTGTGTACACCCCAAAAGCTATGATGATGGGGATATAGTGAAGCTTAGTGCTAAATAGTGTGTGTAAAACATAATACACTGAAAGATGTCAGCTGACAGCTGAAAAAAGAAACAAATTGTGTTTTAACAAACACTTAAATCATTAGCCAGCTTTTACCACATGGATAGTTTGTCTTACATAGTGCAAGATAGTGACTATAATTGACTAAAATTTAGCACACAGAGCAATTGGAGAAGACAAGCGTTGTACGCAAAGATTGTAATTTCTACAGTTTTGCCTTCAGTTTTTGGTTTTATTATTTTACGTATCACTAAGGTTGAGTCTTGTCCTTTCTGCTTTTCTCTACAGGTATTCCTTGACTCTGTCCTTGCCACTTTTTTGTTCTTTTATAGAATTACTCATTTCTAGCATTGGAGTTTGGTGGCATTTTGCTGCAGAGGTTTTATCTAGCTTTGTGTTTTGTGCACCAGATTTTCACTTGTCTACTTAAACTGAGTCAGATTCATTTGCTCACCACTTTAAGATAGTGAACAGTTCAGAGATGGAAGCTGCTCGTGAAACTCTGTGTTTGGGAAGCCTTGTAAAAACAGAAGTATCATACATTCTATCTGCAGTTGTCAATGAAAAGGTTTTCAGTGATTTTTCACTATTAAGTCTATTAATATTCTCAAGTTTATTCTTCTTTCTGACATTTTTCTACATTGTATTTCATGCTTCTCGAATGTAAAGGATGAAAATGTAACTACTATCCAGGAAGCTGACGAGGAAATAAAACCAGATTTTGTAATGCAAAATCAAGTATGTCAAATTATATTCACTTTCATTTTGTTTTCTTTTTCTTTTAAGAAAAGTACTATTTTAAGTGATATATGTTGGCCCTCATTTCAGAATAAACGAGAAATTCTGAGAAGATTAAATCAAAATCTTAAAGCTCAAGGAGATGAGAAAGGAAAAAAGGAGTGTAAAAGTCTCTCTGAATCAGCTGGATCTGAAGATGGTAAGGAACAAGGTGACAATCCACTTCCAGGAGATCGCAAAAAATGGGAATCTGGGGCATCTGAGTTGGTAGTTCCTCTAGCTCAGTTATCGATGGAAGATTCTCTCTCCGGAACAGACCGTAAGCATTTTTTTTGTCACCATGATATTAATAAATCAGTTTGCCATGTGTAGTGTCTATTTTTATAAAGCCAGCACTCTATTATTATTGTCTTGTTATCAGTTATGTCATCTGCCTCTAAGAACCAGGTGTATCCCCTTGAATAAGGAATGAGGCACAGGCTGAGTAATTAAATTGCCTGCAGGAGATTCAACAAATAATCTCCAAATTTCACCAAATATTTACCTAATTAAATGCATGGTTACTTTCTTTGAGATTTCTTCATGAATGTCTTTTAGAAAAGCACTAATTTCACAGAAAGTTAAAAAAGCATTTAAGATACATGAAATGAACTGAGAGTTCTCTCAGTTTATATCTGTTACTTTTATTACATCTTCTTAGCTTTTTTCTTTTTCTAAATCACGGTTGTCTCTTCACATTTCCTATTGGCCTTCTCTGGTCTTTTGGGTGGAAGACCTTTTTCCTGGTTTCAGTGTCTCGTTAAGAGACTGTTTCACATCATAGGAGTGAATACGCATTGCAAATGTGACAGGCTTACTTCATAGCTTAGTATTTTTACATGGCTAGGATGTTTGAAGATCAAGAAAAGACTTTTGCTCTATTCTTCTTTATTGCTTTTATATCATCTTGTTTTCCTTGGAGGGAGAAATAACCAAAACAAACATCAAAGGATAGCAGAACAAGAGACTTTCTAGTTTCCCATTTCAGGTAAAGCGAAGACAAACTCATCCCAATTATAAACATTTCTCTTACTGTTTTGCTTTTGGAGTGTCTGAATTGGTTAAAAGATCTCCTGCTGCTATTAAGTTGGAGTTGTTAACTGGCATTGAATAACTCCTGTTAGCAAATGGAATTGGCAGAAGAAAAACTGTAGACTTTCGAGCACAGTCCTTAGGCTGTCTGACTTGGGGTGAGGTAACGTGAGTTCTGGCTTTGTAGTTACTGGTCTTATTTCAGTCATTTGTTGGTTTATTATATAGAAACTGAATAAAAGTTTCTAATTTGTAAAAGTTTCTGTATTTGTATTTGTGTCCCAACAGGTCAAACTGTGGGAGAAGTAATTAAGCTAGATATTGGCGAACCCCACAGAAAAGTCTGGGGCAAAAGCCCTACTGATTCAGTCTTGAAGATCCTAGGAGAAGCAGAGTTGCAGCTGCAAACTGACTTACTTGAGGAACTAGATGTAATAAATGGTAAGCACAGCTGGTCGGTTATCTGCACTGCAAGTGTGGGAAGTGCCAGATTGGCAGTTGGTCTACAGAGAAATTTTGTAGTCATAGAAGTGTATTTTATCCTCTCTCTTGCTTTCTACTTCTGGGTGTTGATTCAATTCTGAATGTTCTAAGAGTCAGCACAGGCTGATACTGGAAGACACCAAAATATTTCAAACTCAGTGAAGTGGTAAGAAGTTAAGAAGTATGTGCTGAAAGGGAAGGATTTTCATTTTGTTGGAATGTCTTGGACTTTGCTTACTGATTAATACAAGTTTGCTTTTCAAAAGGATGTCATCAGTTGAATATCGTGTCATATGGGCCCTCTAACCTTCTTATTAGGATGTGACTTACCATATCAGTGGATTTTTTTTTTTCTTTCTTTTCTGGTCAACTCCTGCTTTTTGTCCTTTCCAATGACAAGAGGAGTTACGTTTATTCCAAGTATAAATTTGTACTAATGATAACATAGCAAGTAAAATTCAATTTTTAACATTTCTATCTTTCCTCTTCTTAAGAGTTGCAAACTCTTCATAATAGCATGCAAAGTTTCCTGTTGTTTTCCTTTAAAGAAACAAAAATTCTCAACTTACCTTGGAGCCAGATTGTGGTTTATTATCAAACTGTGTCAAACCACTTTTTAATAATAGAGTAATATTATGTTAGGTACTGCAGAACTTCTTGAAGGAGATCATCAGTCCTCATCAGAAGAGAAGGAAGAGAAAGCTTGTCCTGCTGTTGGAGCTCAGTCTTCAGTACCAGTTAGTGTCACAGAGTCTGGCATGAGTACGCCAGAAGAATCTCAAAGAACTGGACCTACTCAGGTTCAGAGCAAACCTATTGCACTGGTTGGTGAGTCATTTCACTAGTAATTCTAATTTCAATCTGTTTTCCAATTCAATGAGGGCAGTAATGATCCTGTATACTTTTATATCTTCCCATAAGTAATGCACAGTTTTTTAACACCTTTTAGGCAGGACCAAGTGCTTTCTATGCCTGTGTTGTAATTTGATTCACTAATGTATTTTGTAAATTTCCAGAAACCTTTTCTGTGTCCTTATAGAAAACTCCCTAAAATACAAGTAGAATTGTAAAGTGCTTCAAATTTTTTCTTGTTGATTTTTTTTGTTTGTTTGTTTTTTTCTCTCCATGAATACAATGCCTGTATGGTACCAGCGCCCTGATGACATCTGGAGGAATGTTACTGAAGTCTTTAGAGGGCATAGTTTGTTGGAGCTTCAGGATACCTCTCTTGTTCTGTGAAACAAATTCTTAGCCTTGGCGTTACAAGACTTCAGTTGTTTCTGCAGAATGCAGAAAATTATTAAAGCTGATGGATTTTAAGTGTAATCATATCATATGATGTATAGTCTCTCCTGTCTCTTTTTTGGGGAGGGAGAGGACTGTTTTTTAATGAGGTGTATGACTTTATTAACTTTAGAGCCTGATGATTTGGAAGCAGAGCTTCTGGAAGAAACAGAAGAAGATAAAAAGTGCCAGAAAAAGGAGTTTGTCAATGTTAATGAAGCATGGGTCAAAGAGAAAGAGGATAAGTAAGTAGTCACTTCTGATCCCTTTCTCTCAAGTTTAAGCAACTAGCTTTAACTGAGTAGGACGTAGATACATCAGTTAAAATGTGGAGCTCAGCTTAAGCTTCATTGCTTGCCTGCCATGTTAGTTTTACTTCACTTGGTGACTTTCAGTAGACTAATGACTTTTTAATGTGGTATTTCCCCTGGATGTGGTGTTTTATAACAGAGTACAATGTGACAGAAGAAATGAGGCAGCTGCTGAGAATCTAGTACCTGATGAGGTACAACCACAAAAGGAAGCTCTGGAAGGTCAGCTGAAGTCTCTTGTTTTGTACTTGAACTACCCTTCTCACTTTTTCACTGAACCTGAAAGAGCAGGTTTTCTGTTTGTATTTTCTTTTTTTAGTTCATACTTCTAAACAGCAAATTTCTGATGGGGCAGGAAGACAAATTGTGAATGTTATTTTTACCACTTTGGGAAAACATGTAGCAACAAAGCTACACCATGTATATATGAACAGGGCAGTGGCCCACAGTGATACTTAAAGGTGAATGTCAAGTTTCTGAAGGTTACAATCTTTTAAAATAACTATTTTAAATGTTATGAAATCTGATTACTTAGTAAAAATGTTGCTTTGTTTATAGACGATTTCAAATTAATATTAAGATGCAGCTTGGATAAAAAATGTTTTAAGCAGCTGCTAATGATAATCTTTTATCTTCATTGCATAGAAGAATTGCTTGCTCTTCAGAAGAGCTTAACTTCAGAAGGTCTGCATATTTTACAATAGAAGAGAAAATACATCAGCAATATTGCCAAGTATCATTGGTGATACTGTCACATCCATTTCTGGGTCGCTTAAGCAAACTAGTTGTTGGTGTTTTTTTCCAGTGTTTGGGCAAATTATGTTGAGGTAGCTTTGAAGAAATCTAGTGTAAGGCAAGAAGCAACAGATGAAAATGGATTAGACCGTAATTTCAGGCATGGACTGGATAATGAGAAACTAGAAGGCATGAGAAGAGAACAAGCCATAGCTGAGGGCTGTATATTCTCAAAAAGTTAAAATGAGAGAATTTCACATCATAAAGTATTTACTAAAATAATCTAAAGATATTTTAATACCTTTACAATGCTATCTATTTTACCCTTTAATTGTACAACAGAAATGAATTCGTTTTATTCACTGTAGTAACCTTTTTCTTAAGAGCTTGGAGTTTTTAATCTATTTAGATTTGTAACGGACTTTCTTCTCCCACATCAGAAACTTGTTCCGGTGACTCTCTGCAACCTGAACCCTTATTCCAGAGGGTAATACAGCCCACAGCTGTACCAACAGTCTCACCAGTTCTGTCAGCTCAGTCTTCACAGGAAGAGCCTTTTGTACCTCGTTCACGTTCCATATCACCAGCAAAAAATAAAGGCAAAAGTTCATTGTTGATTGGACTTTCTACGGGGCTTTTTGATGCAAACGACCCAAAGGCAAGTTTAAAAAAAAATTAAAAGGCATACTTGTTTTTCTGTAGTAATATTATTTTTATTTTCTTATTGAGGTTGGATGAGGCCAGAACGAGTAGTGTAACTAGTTCAGTGGGTGTTGGTTTGTCTAGCCGTGCCTGCCCTGCAGTTTGACTGCGCTGTGTTCATTGTATCGGCAGGACTCACGCAGCAGTGCGAGTCTCTGGTTTCACCGTTCAGCATTTTATGTCCAGGTGTTTATGGAGGAATGCTGCCACTTCTGAGACATAACTGAGGAGTTCATGAGGAAATTCCTAACTTCCCTTTATCTGCTTTCTTCCTTTTGTGCAATTTTTCAGGCTTACCACTACCTTGCCATCATAAAGGCAGAAGAGATCAGCAAAGGTGTCTTGTCATTTCTGGCAACTGAGTTTTTTCCTGCAGGATTTAACCAGCTAGCACAGGTTCTGGCTGCGAAGCAGGAAGCCTGAAGAGAAGTGAATGGAACTAACTACTTTCTTTAAGGCATTTCCTTCTTATCTGCAAGTGTAATGCTTTGGAATTTCCCAAATACACCTCTGCTGCAGCTCTTACCCAGAAACTAAGGAAACCTTGAGCAGGGAGCAGGGCAGACAGTTAGGGTCCCATGTGTAGGCAGGTCTGTATGCTAACAGAAGTAGGCTAATAGGGAAAGAAGTGTTTTTCAAAATACCTGGAAGCTTTTAAATGATGGGCTAAAGTCAGTCTTCTAATAGTTCCTTCACTTTGGTAGCAGTGGTCACAAACGGTGGTTACTCCTTTGGCTATATTATTCTGGCCATGTGCTGGCAGATTTGATATTTGAGCATACATATGAATGCAATCAGCTCATATAAATTGTAATTGAGGAACTATTGTTTTCATTAAAATTTTAGCGGTTTTGATAAAGAGCAAACACTGAACATGCATGTATCTGGAGCTATGCTGAAGGAGGGTGAGGCTTTTTGGTAAAACTTCTCAGTGCAAATCAAGTCTTGTTTTTTGTTTTATTAATACTACAGGAAATAGTAATTTTGGGGGGTTCTTAGACTTCCTAAAAGGGAGATCTGGTAGCTCACTGAGCAAACAGTTACTTTGTTTCCTTGTTGCTTTATTTCCATTGCAACAAATTACTGTTGTAATTTGAACTTCTTTCCAATGCTACACAAATATTTTGAAATGTACCATAAACAAAAGATACTGTTTTCAGTGACCAACCTAGAGAAATAATTAAATGTCATTTCAAAAAATATTCCTTTGTCATCTACTTTAAATGGTTCTAAACTGTGATTGACAGACATATATTGTGTGTGTGTGTGTCTGTATATTATCTACTGCAACATCTGTTTTCTTTAGAGAGCCATCAAAGTAACAAACAAAAATCTGCACAAAACCAGGATCTGTATGTCAGTTGATGTTCTTAAAGCTTTTCCATCCCTGTAGCCCATAAAGGCAGAAGGAATGTTTTCCTTTTAGCTGAGATAATGTCAAATTTTCAACAACTACAGTATCTATGCTAGATGCATCATTATTTTGAAATTGACCTTCAAATGAAAAAGGACCAAAAAAAAAAAATCTCATTTTAAAGTGTTTTTGTAACCTCAGACTATCTTTAGCATTGTTACCAAACAGGCTTTCTATTACCTTTGCAGATGCTGAGAACATGTTCGCTCCCAGATCTTTATAAACTCTACAGAGTTTTAGTTGATGTTCCCAGTGTAGCAGATGTGCAGCATCAACGTAATCTTGAAATAGATGATACAGAAGATGAGCAAGCCAAAGAAGGACCCTCTGATTCTGAGGATAAGTGAGTGTATTAAGTTTGTCGAGTATTTCAACAGGCATCTTTAGATCAAGAATATTTTTGGTTAGACACTAAGAATTAATACACAGTATACCAGCAGGGGGGGCTTACCTCAATTTTAAAAGTCCTGTATTGAATTGCCATTTACTGTGAGTCTAGTTCCAGAGAACTGAGAAGCTAATGAAATGTACTGCTTACAACAGCTGTCTGAATTTCCTTCTCAAATTCCATTTAAGATGGTATTCTGTCTTGTTTCTGCACCTTGCATTGTGCTGAAACAGATCAGACTCGATGGCTGCCACTTTTCTAGAAATAAAGATTTCTTGAGTATTTCCTTTCTTTGTATGTTCTGGGAATCACGCTCATCTGTTTTCTCTACTGCTGTATTGGAATGTCCTTCAAGTCCCCCAAATTCTTTCAGGGCCTTCAAAACCTGACCCTGGCTCTTGACTATTGCCTGCAGCTTGGGTTTTCTGCGGGGGTAAAATTATCTGATGAATCTATTCTGATAAGATCTAGATCTCTTTTAGCTCTAGACACATTTTTATCTGGATTGGGAATGTTATACTTGCCAGGTTTCTAAATAGTGCCTGAATAGAGAGATTTTGAAATCATCATAGTAACAAAGTTGATTTGAGGACCTATCATCATCTTTTTACGAAACAGTCTAGTATCTGTTTACCTAATCTTTCTTCCCTGTGTTGCATGATATAAGGGCATAGGTGCTGTGATCATGTTGAAGACACAAATATTGGTTACTTTTTCTTTTCCCCCTCCAGCTACACAGACTTTCCCATATGTTGGCTTAAAAGAAATGAGCTCTTCCTACAGGCTTTGTCTTGTTAAGTATTAGTTATATAAACTTTATATTTCTTTCTTTCAGTATGTCTGGGGAGGCAGATACAGATTTGCAGGAACTGCGGGCCTCAATGGAACAATTGCTTAGGGAGCAGCCAAGTGAAGAATTCAGTGAAGAGGAGGAGTCTACTTTAAAGGCTAACATCATTGAATGCATAACAAATGGTACAGAGCTGGATGAAGGAGAGGAAAATAACCCCAGCAGTGAAAGTGCACTTAATGAAGAATGGCAGTCAGGTATCATTTCTGCTATACCTGGTTTTTATTGTACCTATTATTTATTGAAGTTAACAATTCAAACACAGAATAATGTTTTTTGCATTGTATGCTTATAATGAAACAAATCTCTAATCAATAGTTTTTGTACAGCAGTTAAAAAAAATCAAACAATACTTAGACTTTCTGAATGTTAAAGTCAACATCTAAGCAACATTCGATGTTGCAGATTAAATTTTGGCTATTTGTTAGGCAGTGATTATAAGTCACTTTTTCTCTAGTTGTCTGAAACTTGTCTTCAAGGAAGATCAAAGACAGTGCATGTCATATGTTTTGAATAATTCATGACTGCAATGTAAGAGCGAAAAAAGAAATAGCAATTGACGTGACTGGAGTATCTGGGACCCAGCTTACATTACAATTAAGTAATTTAACAGGCAGTCAAAAGGAACATGAAATTATTAGTCCTGTCCATAGCCCAAAATAGGTATTAATGCAGTCAAACTAAAAATGAGACAGAACAATTTATTACTGCTTTTAGCATTTTGCATTAGCTATACAGCAGTGGTGTCCTGAAGTCTCAGTTCTGTTTTCAAATTCTAGTTGAAATACAAGTGTTTTACGACTGCACTAAAATAAAGCGGATTTAGTAATACAGTAACAAAAGTTGTAGAAAATCAATAACTAATCTAAAACATTGCTGTTGTGTAATTTTGGGTTTATTGAAGGCAATTTTCAGCAAATTGAAAGTCTGTGAATATACCTGTAAGATATTTTGTATAAAGTAGGTTCAAATAAGTATTTAAGGTAAAATAAACTTGTAATACGATCTGTTATTTTTTGACACTGCTGCTGTTATACACTGATAACGTACAATACTGTCTGCTTCTGTCATTCTATTGCAAGTGTTCTTATATTTGGTGTAAGTGTCCTATGCTCTAGGTTCATGATACTTCCTTAGAACTGCAGGTTTCATTGTTGGGAGTGGAGGAAGGCCTTCAGAACTCAGGGAAACAGCTTGAAACCAGATCTGTTCAAGATGCAGAAATTAAATACAAGATTTGAAGCTATCTAATGGGTTTTTAACTCATATACAACTTTTCTTTTTATTTCAGTGATAATTTCTTATTGATGTGACTATCGATACTTGAATAAGGGATACAGTTTGGTCAGGATTATACCTTACACTAGTCATATGTAGGAATTGAAAGTAGTAGAGTTTTAATACTAACCATGAAGTCTCTTACCTACCAGGCAAGACTATGCATTTTTTAAAAGGTTTGATAATAGAAGCTCTGAAATCTAAAAAGCTTTATATTTTTCCCTGGGTAGGTAAGTGTTCTCATAGTTCAGATATTTAAGAAAGTGTTTTTCTTGGGCAAAAGCAGTTTGTATTTTATAGTAGGATTTTCCATAGGGATTCTATCTTGTATTTTTAAATAAATACTTTTTTGTCAAACTTAATGTTTGACTGCTACAAATTTATTTGTACAGTTTCTGTAGCCTATAAGTAAAATGGCTAACTATCAGGGGTTGTAGATGATCTAGCTGGTTCCTGTTTCCTTGCAGGTTGTTCAGAACATCGGCCAGGATTGTCTAGTGCTCCTGAGTTTGTGTGCTTTCATTATGTTTAGAAGTCTGTGTGGATGACAAGTGCAGGGACATAGAAACAACATCAGGAATGTAGGAAAACTATGGGGGTTTTAACTGTTGGGGTTTTTTTATTTATAGATAATAGTGACGGAGAGATTGCCAGTGAATGTGAAGAATGTGATAGTATCTTCAGCCATTTGGAAGAGTTGAGATATAACCTGGAGCGGGAAATAGGCTTTGATAAATTCATTGAAGTTTATGAGAAAATAAAGGTTTGTGGAATAATCTCAAGTGGAAAATATTTTAAGAAACAAGTACCTTGGGCTGTTTACTGTGACAGTAACTAATTGCATTGTGTGACTAGAATCAATGTATATTTCTTTAGTCTTTTACTCTGTTTTGACACACAGAAATACTGACAGAGAAAATGTTATACCAGTAGATTAAAAAGTAAAACTTTGGCTTTAACTATTAATTTCATTTAATAAATTTGAACTATTTAATTCCATATCCATTTTATTTTTGACATCATGGATTGTTCTTTCTCTCAGGCTATACATGAAGATGAAGATGAAAATATTGATATCTGTTCAACCATAGTTCAGACCATCCTGGGAAACGAACACAAACACCTGTATGCTAAAATACTTCACCTAGTAATGGCAGACGGAGCCTACCAAGAAGGTAATCTCACTGTATCCTGGCAGTTATGGCTTGTCTCATGTTCTTTCTTGATCACATACAATAGGTTGTAATATATATTTAAAACATGCCTGTGTGTTTTTTTATTGATTGGCTAAATTGATAAAAATAATCACCCCAAAGGGTGTTTTTATTCCTGCAACAAAATGTGGCAAACTTTGACTGAGCATGCTGACCACTCCGATTTAACAGTATGTGTGTATATAGTCAACTGTAACAGTAGTTGTCTTATGAAAGGTGCAGTGTAATTGTTTAATTTCTGTAAAACAGTTACACAGATAGGCAAGATGGAAGTCTAGAATAAAACTTTCAGAATTAAAAACAATTTTATCTTAAGAATGAATTAATTTTTAGCTAAAATAATACTGTTCTTTCCAAACCTCTACTTTTAACAGGTTGCTGTATCACTGCTTTTCGGGGGCGGGGGGGGAAACATCATGTGGCTCTTTGTCTGAAAAATGACAATTCTAGGATTAACTTGATGTGGAGGTACCATCCGTCTTAGTTTTCAGGTGGCTCAGTAATAGGTGAAAAGAATTTATCTTGCTTGGGAGCCCTGCCTATCTTAGCACAGATGATCTGGCAGATGGATAGTTCCTACATCTTTCAGAGTCACTCAGTGAAATACCACGCGGACCACTATCAGTGAGAAATCATTTTGGTTTGGTTTTGGTTTTTTTTCTCATGTCAAAAATTTAACTGCAGTTATGCAGTGTTAGATTTCTAATTATCAAAGTCTTTACTGGAGAGAAAAAAATCTTAATCTTCATTATTTTTATAAAAATCAGAAGCATTATATAATGGCTTCAGAAATGTGTGCAATGATCCCAATTTATTGTATTTCAATTTTGAAAAAATATTCTAATGCATGTTAACCAATGTCTGCTTTCTGCATCTTTTAAATTCTTTTTACAGATGTGTTGCAATAGCAGTGAATGAAGGGACAAATAAGATACAGCTTTCTGTGGTTTTTTTGTAAATGCTTAGGGGGAAAGTCTTTACAACTAATTTTAAAAACAGAATAATTTTTAAAAAATCAAATATTAATTACATTTTCCCAATTTTTCCTTGCTAATGATACAGAACTACTTAGTAAGAATAACAACGACCATGTCGTTGTCATGCTGTTACAGAAGTACAACAGAAAAGTGTCTAAAAAATACTTATTTCAACCTCAATTTATTGATTTAATGACAGAATTGGAAAGATATATTGTAGTAGTTCATTTTTCAAGTGTCCAAAGGACTATCAATACAGAATGAGAAGAACATGGCAACTATAATGTTACCAGTTTCTTTTCCTTGCTGCTTTGCGTTAAGGGTATTATAAAACTAGTACTAAAAGGCTTCAATGACAGTCTGCTGAATTGTTGACATACAAGCTGTAAGCTGTTGTCTGAGTGAATCCTATTAAAATGAGCTTTCCTCTTGCAAAATGCTGATTAACAAGCGGCTGCTTTTAATAGCTTCAGTTCCAATTCTATATTTTACAAATTGGTGGTAAAAAATGTAAAGATGTACAAAACATGTAATGAAAAGTACTTCTTTACATTTCAGACATTTAAAGTACATGTAGTACTTTAGTACTAAAGTACATGAAGAACTTCATTTAAAGTAGCTCTTTACATTTCAGGCATTTAAAGAAAAAAATTCTATGCTAATAAAGGTGACTAGAGGCCAAGTGACAGTTGGAAGCATGTTCATGAGCTTCTGTCTTGAAAGTTTTATTCTCTTCAAATAAGTTAGAAAAAAAATAAATAATCTGTATTGCTCTTTACTGAGAGGATTGTTCTAACTGAAGCAGGCCGCTTGAGATTCACTAATCCAAGAGAGATGACATGCTCAATATTTGTAATAGTGCTTTCAAGGCACTTCTGATCGCAGTCACCTCCTTGGTGACTGACTCAGTGAATTCCTGTATTATTGCTTACTGAACTGTGATTTCTGGTTGGTTTTGTAACCCCAGCTTGATTTTGTGTGTGTTGCTCCTTCTCACCCTGTCTCTCCCCCTCTCCTGCCTTTTACAGATAATGATGAATAAACCTGACTCAGGAAATTCCTTAATGCTGTACTGCGTATTGGTGTTTGAAGCCTGCACAGCTGAGTAACAAACCGTAGTGGAGAATGTAACATGGGGCAGGAGAAGCAAGACTTCTGTTGTATGGAAATGAGGAAAGCCATGCCTTTTAAAACTGAGACACCGATACACTTCTCTTGTGCGTACTTGCTGATGTGTTCATTAAATACTAGATGCCCAAAATTTAAAACCAAACCAAAAAACAACAACACAACCCCAAACCCTGTCATCCTTAAAATTCCAGAAGAAATATAGAAAGGAATACCTGTAGATACTCTGATGCAAAACTGAGACCTACAATATAAAACAATTTCTGCCATATCCACAGGTGGCAGGTACAGTTAAGCAATTGGAAACATTACTGTGTTGTGGAAGTACCCACATCTTGCTGTTCACTCACTTAAAATAGTCTCTTTTTACACCTGCATAAATAACTTCATTTTTATTGACCCTCGTGGTTGTATTTTAATAGCATGTTAATCTTGTGGTCCGGTTTGAATATTTTGCTTTTTTCTTATTAAAAAAAAATTGTATTTTGAAGCTGAAGGCTTCTGTCACTTTCTAATCAGTGTCATCTCGAATATCTTAACGGTGTTTCTAAATCAAGGCGAACTGGTACTTCAGTCGTCATTGAAATGTCTGGGGGTTTTTTGAGATTGAAAAATTCATTTGGAGCTATAGTACTTTTTTTTCTTCCCCCAACCTCTTCCCACAATCCCAAGTGTTGATCGCTTTTGAATGCTGTAATCTGGCCGATGATGATATAGTATGCTGCTGAATTGCAACGAGTGGGGGCTTTCCGGTTTGTTTTTAAATTCTTACTGTTACATTCATGGCTCCAGCAGCCGTGGGGGAAAATGACATACTGCAGGCACAAGTGCTGTGTAATACTTCTCATGTTTTGTAGCTTCATTTCCACCACCCCAAAAGACAAAACAGGTTTCTTCTGACCCACGTTTCCTTGTTCGTCCTGTCAAAGCAGTGCTGTACAGAGCAGACAGTAGGTATGCTGTTGTTTTCCAGTCATCACCTCTGGAACAGCTTTATTGGTTTACTCATACAATACGGCACTTCTTACAAATTGGAGAAATTGGTTTTTTCAGCTTCAGCCAGTCACAATCTAAAACTGTCAAAAGTTACTTTTCCACAAAGTAAAATCAAGTATATAAATATATATAATTTAGAACTGTCAAAATATGTACATGATTTTTGTATATTGTTTTATGGTGTTATTAAAGTTTTGCCCACTGAAAAGTGTCACTTTTTTTTAAATGCATCCAATTCCTAAAGGTAGACCAAGCCTGTTCTATTTCAGCTGTATCCTGGGAACCTGCAATGAGAATAAAATTAAGAATCAATAAGATTTAACTTTATTTTTATATCCTTTTTTACTTGAAGTACCTCTTGCTTCACCTGATGAGAAGGTATGATCACCGTTGGAAGTACTGTGTGTTCTGGCCTGTGTGGCTTCTCTTCTCCTTCCTTCCTTTTAAAGTTTTTGGACTTCACTGGGCTTCTCTTCCATTCCACTTTTCACTGCTGAATAATCTACTCGGACAGATGATCCTCATCAGCCACATCATCTATGACATTTAGCAAATACGCTTTAAAGACTTTAATAAAGAATCACTCTGCATTATTTTCCCTTTTCAGGTTTGCTTTTCAAATGGTACCATGGCCACCTTTTGGGGGAAGGGAGGACCCAAAACCTTCAGATTTAAAAGAGTATAGATTAACCATACAGGAAGAAGAAAACACACCAACTGGTATATTCTGCATTCTGTGGTTCTGAATTTTCTCAAGGTGATACAGTCTTACTGAAGTTAAGGGGTGGGGGGGGGGGGTTCTTTTAAAATTGAAATAATATCCTTATTGGCATTCTTAATTTCTTATGCAGTGCGCTGGCTTGCTTCAGGTAAGAAAAGTGGACAGACTCCAAGCTGTACAGACAGAGCTTTTTATTAATTAATGATTTGAAAAATAGGCCTAGATTGTGCACAGCTTTTCAAGAATGATCTTCAAACCTGCCAACAAATACTGGATATCCTTGAAATCCCTCAAGAGCTCATTTAAAATTGACACAGTAAATACGTTTGTCTGCTAAAGAAATACTTCTATCTGAAATTTTAAACCCCTATTTCGTGTACGCTATAGCAACATTATGGACAGTGTGACTTCTAGACCAACTTATTGGTCTGTATGTAATAACTTAGCAAAATTAGTTGAGCATTTGGCCTCTATTCCTATTACATTCACTATAAAGAATTTTCCATTGTAATTCTAGTAGCAAATTGAGATAGAGAATGGTATTTTTTGGCACAAAACATACTCTCTCAACTTTTTTCACATAGTATCTCTCTCCTCAGTCTTTCTTCTTGACCCCTGAAGATGAGGAATCTTAAAAAAACAAACACAACCCACAAACAAAAAACCACACCCCTCCCAAAACCCCATGAAACACAATCCCCCCACACCAACCCCATAATGCTTCTATTGTGCTGCCCTGCAGCGACACGGGAATCTCCTGGCTAACTGTGCTCTTTATAACTGTTTGTACACCTTGGGGTTTCTGACCTTTCGCAGAAAGGGATAAAACCCCAGCAGGGAGGCAGAACAAGGGGGAGTGTGTCCTCATGGCCCATGGCAGGAAGGTGGGAGTTGTGGCTGCTCGCTGGCTTCGGTTTGAGCTGGTTCAGCTACAATAATCCTACCTCAAGTATTGGTGCCTAAACCTTTTCTTTGAAGAACAGTCTGAAGAAGCTTTTGTTCTTCAGTTTGCTGCACTTTGAGCATGTATTTGAAGTTGCTACTGGAAAGTACTTTAGAAAAATGTATTACCTGCCTGGGCAACGTGGACCAACACAGATCACTAACGTTTCTGTGGCCTGGTAAGTGAACGGCTGATTTAAACCAAGTTCCAGCATACCGTATTCCTCACAAGGTTCTCTGTGCTCGTGAGACATCTGCATCATTTATCCATAACTCTTACTTCAGCTGTTAGCGCTTCTCTCTCCTTCCTGCTCTGGTCTGTGCATAGACCCTCCACTTCTATTCAAACACGTGTCATCCACCAGCCCTTCTCTTCTAAACCATTACAACGCTGCCTGAAGCTGTTGAAGACTGAAAAATATTTTTGTAGAATTTTTTTTGCCATGGTTGTTTGCAGGGGGCATCTGCGCCCTTCCAAACCTCTGTCAGCAGCTCCCGGAGTCGCCCTGGGCGTTCGAGCTGGTGCTGGGGACGCGTGTCATGAGGCTATGGTCTGAAAACCCGATGGATAAACACAAATGTTTGCGCGTTTTCACAAAACGTTACGCACAAGTAAGTTATGAATCAAAATTATAGCGAAAGAGACAGAATTTAGCCGGGTGACAAGGCTTCAGACAGCGCAGCCTCCCAGCTTCTATCCGCCAGGCGATCCTGACTCCGATTTTCCTGGAGGAAGACGCGGTATGTCCAGTTTCCCCACGTGACTAGATGCAAGTTTAAATAACACACGACGCTTAGGGCAGTTATGATGTTGTGTACGGTCAGACTCGGTATCAGTCTTCCCCTCCAAAGGTGCGGTAGAAGCGTGCCCCTCACTAAAATACTCATTTGACTTTCATCTCTCTGCTACAAGCACCTCATCACAGCTCAGATGAGGCTAGGCTCTACTTAATTTTCTGAACTGTGGTAAGCCAAAGAGCAATACAGAAATTTGATTTTTTCAATCCTTTTAAATGTTTTTCTTCCCAAATAATTGTGTGCTTTCTCAAACCTTATTTTAACACTTGTTCATTCATGAGCTACGCAGACTAAAATTTAGCATAAAATAGAAACCAATAGGTACCATTGCTAGAACATTCCTTATTGCTGTGTTTGTCATTGCAGTTTAGATGGGAGCAATTTGCAGAGCGTAAGTACCAGTTTTAAAATCCATAAAGAGCTTCTTCCTTTAAATTAAATGTGTGTGTTAATGCCATACACACTTCAAATGCATTTCCAAGTTGATGTGTTTTCCCGCTGAGCTGATGAGTTCATCAATTCAAACAGCAGCACTTTGAACGGTTGGCTTGCGCAAGAGTCTTAAAAAACACTTCTTCAGCAACTAAAACTGTAATGGAACAGTTTCCATAAAGATGCATTCGTTTGTAGTTACTTGTGAGGCCCTTATACAGGAGTTGAGCTGCTCCTGCTTGCCTTGAGCACCTCTGATCTGCTGCACTCTTCCAGATTTTATTTCCAAGACATTTTCAGACCGAGATGGGATTTAGCTAATTCCATCAACTCTCTTTTTTTAACAATAGTTTAAAAACTCACAGAGCCAAAGACTCGGAGAGCTTTTTCACATTTGCTGCGTAACAGCCAAAACCAGGCGGGTTGCACAGTGGGAGAACTCTAGCGAGGTAGCATTTGCTTGGTTTCAGGATGGCTGTGACAGTTCTTTCAGAAGTCGTTCCTGAGGTTGCCTGTATCAAGTGTGAGGCTGGGGCGTTGCATGAGTCACTTCTGCTTGGCTGATGGATGTTCCCTTAGGGACCGTAGTCAGCCAGGAGAAAATACAGCTCAGTTTTAAACAGTGCAGTGGCTCAAGCTGATGCAGACACGCTCTGAGGATAATGGAACCATAATCAGGTCCTCGACATACCTAAATTTTTGCTGTATCCTGCAGACAGTCCTGACCAGTAATCTCTTCTCTAGGGGAAGGGCTGAAGTATGCATTTTTGCTGTACCCACAATACAGGATAAATCTTCCCTGGATTCAAATTTTAGGTAGTTGGAGCTCTCTTAATAAAATTTTACATCTTAAGCAATATTTTACAGATGCTATTTTTTTTTCTCTGCCCTTCCCCATCAGCAGTCAAGAGTTCTCATTGCTGTTTGTTTTACTGCAGCTAGAATTACTTTAAATGCTGTCTGAGCAGTTTTGCAAAGGTAAGGTACGTGGCTTTTTTTCTAAAGAAGTGATTGATTTGATAGAGAAAAGACAGAAAACCTGAGATGCTCTTAATGACGAGCTAGAGCTCTACCTATTGTGGAGCTTATACAGACATGACCACTGCTTAAAGGGTCAGTCCGTCTCCTTTCTAACTGCTGTAGCTGCTGTACTTCCTCTAAGCTCTGTTTCTTCCTCTGTATTGAGCGCTAACAACTCCTGATAAAGATGCCCAATAGTAATGCATCTAATTTGCCTTCATTGTAGCACACTTAGTTGATCCTTTCCTGCCAATGCTAGTTTTGATAACTTACATGGCAGTTTGGAGTATTTTAGTCTTGTTCTTTGTTAAGAGAAAATGACAAGGTGAAGATTATGGCAGTTGAGCTTCTCAATAAATTTGGACTTAATGCTGGACATATTTTTATGCCTTTTTAATTCTAAGAAATAGTAGCGTATTTTATTTTTTCATGCTTGATAGTTTTAAACCCTTATTTAGTCCATCTGTATTTTACTGTTAGTAAACATATATGGAAAACTATTTCCACAGCAGTAAAACATCTCTAATGTGATTTTTAGCTATTAACAAAATAGTGCTTTTTTTTTCAGCTGTTGCTAAGCCTGACTGCACTGAATTGTACATCCTGTTCCACCATGGACTTTAGTACATCAGTTAATGATCACAGGGCCCTGACTAGCTTAACTCACTGTATTCACTTAATTCACTGCCGTTCCTCCTTTCCTCAGATGGCCACCATTGCTTTCTCTACATTGGGCAACCTTGTTTGTCCAGGAAGAGATTCCAGCAAATTCTGACTCTAACAGACAGTGGGGTTAAGCATTGCCAGCTGGGAAAGGGAGCGCAGTTCAGTCCTGGCCTGCAACCTTTGTTAACCGTGCAATGACACTCCAGTAACCAGTTTGCTCAGACCAGCAATGGACAGATTTTCTACCATAAACCCCAGTACCTAGCCATATGTACTGCAGCAGAGCATGGATGAGCACGGTCATAAGGCTTTCCCTCCTCCCAGTACAACTTAAAAGAATGCTTGAGTCAAATCCCACTGTGATCTGTTAAGACGCTCCTGTTTGCCGCTGTCTGTGCTTTCCCTCTGCTGCTGATTATCAGGACCAGCAGAACGAAACGTGCACCCACCCTCGTGCTCCGGCACAGAGCACAGCATCGTTCATTAAACCGCTGAGAAGATGGGTTTGAGCCAAGTCACCAGACTCTGAGCTGCAGTTGGTGAGGATATGAACACATCTTCTGTTCTGCTTGTTCTGCCACAGTGAAAGCAATCGCCATCAGAAGGGTGGAGTATAACAGATGGAGTTATAACTTAAACCATGTTGTAATAGTTCCTAAAGCTCATCTGTCAAGGATGGTGCAGGACTGTTTGTGCAGCATTAGTTCCAGAAATGTATGAACGTGCAATGTGAAATAGGCCTGCTGAGGAGCAAAAGCTGTGTAGCGTAGAATGTTTATCTTGCATTGATCAAATCGTAATTTACTTACTCAACACTAATTTTGTTTTCGCTTGCTGGCACAACTCCCCATGGATGTTTTATTCTGCCTTACAGCAGTTAAAAATGTGAGAAATGTATAACTGAGATAGTTAAAAACATGTAGGAATTGTGAAATTGCCTGTTTTCTCATATGATAAACCACAGGGGCTTGCCAGAGGGTCACACCAACCTATAGTATGGAACAGATCAGATCCCTTCCTACTGTCACTAGCTTTAACAAAGCTGTCTTTGATACCTCAACTCAGGTATTTTCAGCTTAAATACAGAAGCCTCACATACAAGGCCTGCAAGACGTGGGGTGTCTCCCCTGCCCCAGGAATTTCTCAATTTCTGTCTTAGTGGTGTCTGAAAAATATGCTGCTTACTTACAGTTACGCTGATGTTCATGGAAATTGCAGGTACCTCATTTCTGGAAATCAAACCCTGATGCTTTTTCAGCCTCAGGGAACTGTATTTCCTTGCCATAGGATAACAGAGAGGTCAGGAGACTTTGTGATCCTTGGATAGAAGACTGTGCAGAATAATGGAATGAACTGGGGGAAAAAAGTGTGCTGAAAGCATCTGGGAGGTTTTTGTGCATACTAGACAATATATTCTATACTCACTTTCTGTGACTAAGTTTACTGTTACCGAGGCCTAGAATTAGCCAAATAAAACAGCAGGGAAGCCTTCTCTGTGTTTCCTGCCTCCATTGCTCACCAACGTTTTTACATTCACTCACTCCCTCTTCTAATGGAAGCTGGGGGAAGAGTGCCGAGTACGGCACTAATGACATGAAGAAAAACACTGAAGGAAGCAGCAGGGAGGCCAAGGTTTCAACCACTCTCCCTCCCTTGCCCAGGAAAATTTCAGTGACCTCTTGACACCTCCCATGGGAAACTTTAAATTGACAAGAGTATTTGCCAAGTCAATACAAAAAATGGCATTAAAATAGTATTGTTTCTGACTTAATCCTCCTTGAGTCAATGAAAGTGAGTTAAGGTTCCCGCAGCAGCTATGATGCACTAACCTCATTCTAGGCGGCAGCGTATGAGGATATGTATCAGGACGGATTAAAAAACACTTCCATGCAATCACTAGTATTCACTTGGGAAACTGAAAATAAAAATGCCAAAAATGAAGTTACAGCTTGTTCCTGGACAATCCTGGTATTTTGGTTAAAACTACTGTGTTTCATGTTATGCAACACTGCCTAGAATCAAAACATTGTTAATTTGTCCTATGGAAACAAAAGGGGAAGGCATTTCAAGTTCATTATACCCTGATTGTTTATTCTTCCATATTTTTGCTGGGGTAAGTTACTTGAGAATGATTGTGGGACTCTTGGAAAATATTCTGGCTTTATTATCTGCCAGTTGCCAATTTTCTTCTGAAATCTGATGATCAGGAATGGAGGGATATTAGAGTACACCACATTTCAAGTGTCTCCATGCCATTTCTCTTCAGACCTAGAAAATGCATCTGCTGCCAAGCAACACTTGTTGGTCATTACTAACCCTGATGCTGCTTGTTAACAGTATTCCAGGAGACAGGTCACTAAGCTGGAGATCTGTGGTTTAGTTCTGGGAATTGTTCCTTTTCTTCCTCCCCAACAAATTATTTAATTTATCCCGCAGAGATAACTGCATCTATGCTGCTCATTATCTCCTCTCATTTGTCCTGCCTTCTCTTATCTTTCCAGTCTTTCTGGTTATTAGCTGCAAAGTCTTCAATGTATGAGGTAACTCTGCCTGGATGTGAAGTCTTCAATACATGAGGTAACTCTGCCTTCGTGCTCCCCATTCCTGTCATACAGAAAAGGAACAGCACAATAAATACCATAAATAAGAATGCTTCCAGAACGCAATACCAGAAAAATGCTCACTGACTAATGTGACTTAGCCCATAGGAAGGCACCCAGCAAAGACCGCTTGCCAACAACTCTTTTGAGCTCACCTGCCTTAGCTACATTTAACTATTTAGCTACAAGACATGGATTAGTGGAGGTGTGACCTTAGAGAAGCATGATGGTAGAACTGCATGAGCAGCTTGCAGTGATGCTCATGAACAGGTTTTTCACACACTTCTCCACTGTCAGTGCCCTCGTCACATTCACAGGCAGAGAGCTGCTGTTCGCATTTTCTGGGATGTGGGAAAACAGTACTTGAAAATGAGTTTGACTACAGCTCATATAAAGGGTATAGTTAAGAGGTATTTAAGGGCTGATTCTTAGATAAAGGGATGGAATCCAGCTGCCTGTTTTCTTTGGCCCTGAGAGTCAGTTGATATGATTTACATTTTCAGAGGGTTGCTTTTGAGGCATGTGTGTGTGTGTGTTAGTGAGTAAATATTTTACAGCCCAAATTTGTAGTTCCTCAAAATCAGTGACTCCAGGCTGTGGGACAATATAAGTAAGCACAAAGGCTGGAATTTATTGCTAGCAATGATCTATGAGATAAGATTTTCAACTAAGCCAGTGCAGAAAGGTCTCTTGCCAGATGTGTGGGAGTGAAAGTGACACAAATCTATGAAAAAAAAACCAACTTTGGCAATCCCAGAGCAATTATGTAGCCTTGTAGCGCCAGCAGCCTCAGAGAATTCATTTTACGTCTCAGTGTCTTCATCGACATAAAAGCCAAGCCCCAAGCTTTATAAAAGAAATCCGAAGTAGTGCCATGAATACTCCATAAATTTATCTCACTTCCTTAATCTTATTTTGAACCAGGAAAATTTGGGGTTTTGTTTTTTCTACATTCCTCTCTTTGTAAAGAATTGTGGTAGCAGAATGACCATCGTCTGCAAAAAACCACTAGGGAACTTGTCCCTTTATTCCTTTACTTGCATCCCAATGTAATTCAAAACTTTCCTCGGAATCAAGCTACATTGGAAATCCTTGCTTTTTGCTTCTAAGGTATCACAGACAGAAACAACGGTACCTGGATGGTACACCCAAACCTCTGCCTACTTCCTTTCGTAAGCGCACTAGAAATTGCACATAAGTGAAGCTGTAAAGGAGCTTCTGCACCTTTCAGACAACCTAAGAAGTACAACCTGTGCTAACGGGAATGCAACTTTCCTCGTAGTTGGGGATGCATTCAAAAAAGGGATGCCTCACTCAAAGAAAATCCTTTACCTTGGTATAAAGGACATTGCTTTGACTAGTTTGGGATGGAAATGTCAGTGCACTTTAAATGTGCACTTTATATGCTGTAACACATTTTAAATTTTTATATCCTAGTACACAAACTCTTACAAAACTTATCTCATCACTCATATATGTTTGATGCCGCAGCAGAACTGTTTAAGTGTGGCAGAGATGGTTGAACAGTAAACATGCTGATAATTCTACTTGCCTGTCAGATAGCTCTGCCCAGCAGGCAGTTTTAGTAGGGAAATGCTATTTTAAGGAAATAAATCTCTTTAAAAAAACTAGCTGAGCATGCTTTTAAGAACTAACGTGACAACTCTTTTTTTTTTTTTCACTCTTTTGGCAAACTGTCAAACTGTTGCAGCACTCAAAGTTCTAAAATGGCTTAGTCTAGAATTTAGACAAGCTAGCAAATTCTTCTTCTACATTTTGCTCTAAAAACACGAGTTTAATATGGAAAGATGTCACATATTTATCCTGGAGCATCTTACCAGTCCTTGCTCCTAAGCCTGGGAGTATAGCACAGCTACATTCAGACTCCATTCTGGGACAAAATCCAAACTGTCACTGCAGAGGAGATCTAGGTGAAGGAAGCACACTGCTTTTCAACAGATGTTCTGATTTGGACAGTAGGAGGAACTGCAGGACTTAGCATAAAAGACACACAAACCACAGTACAGCCATATTGTTGCTGTTACTGTACATTTCTCATGCTTTAATGACCACAAAAGCACAACCAGTTTTTAAGAGTTGCTCCTCTGTATATGTACTTCCAGTAACTTCTCTTAGAATAAGACACCTAGATAAAGCTGTTAAAACCAGCAGAAATTTCTGAGCTTTAACTATGTTGTCATGCAGTTGCCCAAAAGAGAAATAACATCCCTTAAATCACCTGTTGTAGAGCCTATGCTCTAAGTGGACTTGAAAATGTCTCATCTAGAAAGACTGAAGGGGGTGCTTAATATGTTCTGAAGATATATTTGGTGTGAAAGTGCAAAGAGGTCTGAGGTTCCAGCCTGGTAATTTTTGTAGGATGCCTTTCTGATAGGGCCCTGAGGGTTTGGCTAAAGATGTTTGCTCCAGGAAGTTTAATTTGAATGCAGGACCCCTCTAGATAAAATATTAAAATAGCACAGTGCTCTGATTTCTTCCCCTGTTCATGAAACTTATTGACTGGCTTTGTCTCACTCACGGAACTTTAGAGAGTGAAGCTGAAGTGCATTTCTAGAACTACAAAACACAACAAAAGGCAGAATCTAGGAACAGTAGACCTGACATGACTTCTCCCGATGCCAGCAACCTCCCTCCCTCTCTGCTCAGTTGTTGTGCGAAAGTGCCTCTTGACTCTCCTCAGCAGTTTCACCTCCTCCTCTCCAAAATTGTGTTTTAGTCGATTGAATAGTTTACATGCCAAGTATCCAGTCTCCAGACATTCAGCTTCTTTCAGATACTTTGGTAATGAGGTGTGGTAATGAAGACTAAATAAACTTCTATGAATGTTGAATATCCTTTAAGATATTACATTTTCGCATATTTAAAAAGAGAAAAAAATTGTTTGAGCCCTGCAATTCATATCATCTGTTTGGGTTTTGAAAGTTCCGAACGTTTGTCACAACGTTCCTCAAAGACAAAACCGGGGTTTAGTCACTCCTGCCCGCTGTCTCTCAATGTGGTTGATTACAGTTCTGCCCGGTATCAGTCTGGAGTCAGTGACACAATGATTCTACTTAAACATTAATATAATTACTGTTTTACTGTTCATACAAAACAGCTTTACCCTGTGACTTGTACATAGCCTTTGCAAGCGGGGAAAACATTGACAGCTTTTTAATAGCTTAAAATCTGCTAACAATATAGGAAGCTATTAAAACAGCTTGTACGTATTCCAAAACGTCTAGGGCAGTTAATAATTCTAAAGCTACATCATGAATCACTTATAATTTTTGGGAGAGCAGATCTATTTAGGATTGGGAGACAGCTAGAAGGGGGTTCACCGGCGAATGTGGCATGCTGTGTCCCCACAGGAATCTGCCCCGTGCGCGCTCTTGAGAGGCACGGGAGCGCTAGGCCCTGCTCCGCAGCCTCACAGACGAGGCCTGCGGCTTATCAGCCGCGTGCAAGGAAGGAAGGAGATAATTTTATTTTAGAATAAACCTATTAAGAATGAGTTCTTACATTTCTATACCTCTTTGATTTCTTTAAGTAAACATTCTCCTTTGCTCTTTCTTTAGCCTTGTTTGTAGTAAGGGCAATTTCGAACTTGCTGGTTAATGAGATGCAGGCACTATGTTGTCAGCAGTGCAGTGATCATTTAAATCAAATTCTTGACCGCCTACACACACCAACACCTTACTGCATTTCTACAAGGTATGGCAGTGGATGCTGCCGTTAGGCTACATGCATCAGAAGCACCCAGAAGCCCAGTAAGTGTTCTCCTGTGACTAACCTGGTGGAGACGTCTTAAAGTAATGAAAAGCTCACCTAAACACTGAGCATTTGCAACATGTTTATTCTTTAATTCCACAGCCACTTTTTCTGTTGCCTATTGCCTCATTGTGACATAAAATTATTACCAAAGCGTCAATATGTTTATAGGTACGATCCCAGCTTCACATTGTCAGAGAGAGCTACTTCACAACATTAATATAGAAATAATACTCTCCTCAAGAAAACAGGAAACTAAAAAGTAATCAAAAGTCAAATGTCACTTTTGCCTTGTCTGGTTTGAGACACAGCTGGGCACCTTTTGTCTATACCCCAAGCTAGATGCCTAGAATACAGAATAAAGATGTAAAACTAGAAGCCAAAGTGTACTGAAAGCACAACAACCCATTTCTCCTGCCTCCTCCCAAACACAAGGACAGCAGAGATCCCCCTGGCAGCTTGCAGAAGCCTTGGAAGTACATTTGTATTACAGTCACTGATCTAGCAACGACTAGTTCACAACACAGAAAGTGCAGCACGGGCAGCACAAAACTCACGTGGCCAGCAAACTGCGTGGATCAATAGCAAGCACGCTGAGCTCCACGCTGCTAGAATTCGGCTAACGGTAACTGAGCTAGGCAACTTAAAGCTAGCGCTGACTGCAGCACAGACATCTTGTTGTAAAAAGAAAAACCGAACCACCACCAACCCAAAAAAATCCCCAACCCTCTGATGAAAAAGGAACAAAGTCATTGAAGAACATCCTTGCTCATTTCTGCCAGAGAGTGCAGAAAGTTGGCCACGCTTCACTATGTGCTGTACGTGCTGATATGAAGCCACCAACATCAGCATGGCCATCAGTGGTAAACTCTCACTGCACAGAGGTCAGTAGGAATTTTGCACGGCCTTTGAAAGAAAATTGCCACTGCACCTCCAAGGGTCATTTTACAAGGAAGTAAGATTAACGTTTTTTGGTCTGTGCTCGAGATCCATATTGCATGGGAAAGATGGGCTAACGTGGACATTACAAATGGCGAAACATCATCCTTTCTGACCAAAAAAGCTGTAAAAATAGTTTAGAACAAAGAATGTACCTTAAAACAAAAACATGCATATTCTTCTCAGTAGAAATAATGTTAAAATTCATTCCTGAATTTTATCAGGACTATGACTATCAGACTATGACTGCCACAAGACAGCATCTTTTTTTTTCTTTCTGATAGGACATGACACCTCTTGTTCCACGATTCTTATTACCTTTGTGTCTTTTGTAGTCATTTCAAGATTTTAAGGCTGGAATTCACAAATAAATTAAATATGCCTTCATATGCTTATTCTCAAAGGCCAGGGTTTCTCTACTTGGCACTCACTCAGTTTTGTTTTATGAATTTAAATGGAAAGAATGCTAGCATGCCTTTTTCAGGCACATGGGTGATCCTGCCATCAGGGCCACAATCTTCAGGGACATTTTACAGTGTTAGAATGGAGACTGGACCTGGTTTTGTTTTTCGGTGCATTAGTGTGTTTTAGTGCATTAATGCTTTTGCCCTTTTGTGCGTTAGTTTACACACGTCTGTGTGTCTCAAAAGATTTGCACGCTAATGAGTGGAACCTTGTTCTGAAATGTCTCATGCTACTTTAAGTTAAATTTCCTAAGGTGTAAATGGTTGCAGAGTGCATCTGTCAGCCCTTGTTCCAAATTATTTTTAACTCATTGGCAAAATCTGACAGAGTATTTGTAAAGATATTAAGATT
Source organism: Eurystomus gularis (assembly GCA_013400335.1). Taxonomy (NCBI): domain Eukaryota; kingdom Metazoa; phylum Chordata; class Aves; order Coraciiformes; family Coraciidae; genus Eurystomus; species Eurystomus gularis. Next base: position 67,415 of record VZZY01022927.1, read on the forward strand.
CTACAGGTTTCATAGAAAACAGTGGTCACATCCAGAAAAGATCTAGAATTTAATGTCCACCCCCTAGAGAAGTGGGTGCAGCAAAGGTCAAGTTATATTTTCTTGTTAACCTGCCAACTCAACAACTAGCCAGCGTTGCTCAGCGCCAGGCACAGTATACACTGCCTCGCATTTTAAACACGGGGGCAAAACTAAGGGCACTTGGAAATGTAACAGAAACAGGAATTATTGCAATAGGGTGCAGGGAGGCATCGAAAGTATGACTGTTTTGGCAGAGAGAGCTGAAGACTCTGGGGGAAGCCTGTAGGCTGGCTGGCCCACAGAAGAATAAGAAGGTATCAGCAAAAGGGAAGGGGGAGCACGGAGGACCTAGTGGGCTTGCTGCACCCAGGGTGCTGGACACAGAACACAGGAAAAAGAAACCAGGTGCTACCGGTTCTGCTGCTGACACTTTGCCTTTTGCTCTTCTGTATCGCCCTTCACTTCTTCCTTTACCCAACAACTTCCAGATAAAGAAATACAGCACACACTGGAGAAAACAAAAAGGTTGTGCCTGAAAACCAACTTCAGAAGTACAATTTATTACAGCAAAAACGTGTAAAATACGTTTTCACAAATGGGAACAAATATTAATAGATATTCCAATCGTAGGAATGCAGAGATTTGAGTAACCAGAGGGCCTCTTCCTTCAAATCCGTGGTTTTAGTGGTTCTCTGCCCTGCACAATCTCTCCTTTGCATCTATTACCTAGTAAAGGTTGCGCAAGGAACTAATGAACTGTACACAAGAACAGAATGGTTTCAGGAAGGGAGGTCTCCTTGTGTAAAAGTGTGCGAAGTGTACAGTTCCCTGCTTGTGGCTGGAAGCGAGAATGAAAAAATACTTCCACGTAACAGCAATTTTCTTCCTTTCAGCCCTGGCATCAGAGTGTTCCAGCCACGCCGAGCCAAACGCTTCACCCGTAAGAGGGCAGTGGCGTACATCAGCACGCACACCCACGGGTTTTTACATGCATCATAACTTTGAAAATTAACTACTGCTGCTGCTGCTCAGGAAGTAACGTATTTATCTGATACTCTTCAGAAAGCTCACTGCTTTGGCTAGTATCCCACAACATATTTAGTATTTTACAGACTTTACATAAAACATTATCAAAAGCCAGCCTTGATAAAGGGCTAATCTTGATTCTGCTTCCCTGAACTTTCATCTTGCCTCCCTAGTGCACCACCTGCATTGTAAATTCCTCTACCATTTTAACAGATACTTCACATTCCTTCGGCAGCAAACTAAGTTTAGACAACAAGGATTGTGTTGCTTACAAAACTATGCTGGAAAGGCTGGCAAGTTATTACCAGGCAGCCTTGATGAGATCTTTTGGGAAAAGCTACGTATGGCCAAAAGGGAAATACAATTGTGAGATGAAATATTGTTTAGATTCAACAACTCCCTCTTTTAAACGTACCAATTATTATTCTTTCTGTAGTGGCAGTGCTGAGATGGCAAGAAGGAGGAATAATATGAAACATTGGAATATGCTTAAGTATCAGATGTTTATACCCTTCGCTTCTATTTATGTTGTGATACTCCCTGGAAAGCACAGACGCAGACCAGAACCCCATCTGTACCAGTTTTCCTAAACTCCAGAATTCACGTGGGAGGAAACCTTATTTCTTAATAAACTGTAGCTATTTAGCACTTTCAATATTTCTACTACTATTACTATGAAAAAATAAAAATATTAGAGATGTATTCAGTGTGAGCACTTACTTGGAAATCCTAATAATCACAGAATATCATTACTGTAGAAAAAAACCCCCAAGCTAACAAATCCAGGAGGCAAGACAGAAAAGCCAGTCATGCTCTGAACTTATACAAACCTACACAACTCATGGAAGAAAAAAAGATTTTGTATGCACACAAAATTGGATAAGAATGAGGAGAAACTGGAATAGCTCACTACACACAAAAATAAAGCTTCCAGATCGCTTCCTTCTTGAGATGCAGCTGATTAACTGGAACTTGAACGTTTCTTGAGTTTTTTTCACCAGGCACACACACAGTGCCTCGTCTGATTTAAAAAGTGGGGCTTTAGAATTCCTTTTTCCTGTCTTCTTCTATGGTAACTTTTACGCACCCCCGGCTTTACTTCGTCCTTCGTTCCCGCCGCCTCAGAGAGAAGCGGCGCTCCCCCCAGGACGCCTCCAAAGCCAGCGCTCCATCTCCTGAGCGCAGGAGCGCCTGTCAAGAGCCACGCACCCTCCGGGGCAGCTCCCGACCGCACCCGATCACCCCAACGCCAGCCCGACACTCCGCGTCGCCCCGAGAGGCGCCCCGGCCAGCTCCGCGCT
>VZZY01022927.1:71074-120789 GCA_013400335.1 Eurystomus gularis
CGGCTTCGGGGCTGGGGCAGCGGCCGCGGGCCGGGCTGGGGCTCTCTCGCCGCGCCAAGTACGCGGGCGCGTAGCGGGGGGGCCGGCGAGAGCAACAAGCCGTTTTCCCCGCGGTGGAGCAGCCCGCTGTGGCTTCCCGCAGGGTGGTATTTTTTTAGGGGGCTTTTTGGTGGCGGGTTTTTTTCTTCCCCCTCCCTTTTTCCAGCGCCGCACACCCTTCGCTGGCTGAGGGCTTCGCACGCAGCACCCGTGCTGTCCTAACGATCCAGCAGTAGCGCTTCCTGCTGTAAATCACTTGGCGATAGTTTTTTGAAGCGCTCCTTAAAGGCGGCACTGTGAGGAAGGAGCCCTCTCGTCAGTGCTGGCGGTGGGCTGAAACCCCGTGAGCTAGAGGCTCCTTTCAAGACTGATACGTGTCATGTGCTGCTCTTGCTTTCCCCAGAAATGGCAGAAATGTAGTTGGCTGTTGGCTTCGTCTTGGCATAAATGTAATTCCCCTTGCTGTGCCCCGTTGGTGTGCGCTGTGTTGCTTTGGACCCAGCTACGGTTACCTTTGCCACCTTCTTGTGAAAAAAAAAAAAAAGCAGCTAATTTCAAATGCACGTTCAGAGATACAGGTGTATTAGGCAAGAACTATAATAAGTAAGCTTTATTATAATGCTGTGCTGGGGATAGGTCTTCATTCGGGAATAACTTGAGAAAATAGAATCACTCAAGACTAACATTTATGGCAGACTTGAATTTAAAAACCGTAGCTGTTAGCACTTGTAATGTTACATCTGTTATAATACACCATTATTATTTATTTCTGTGTTGATGTTTCTCACATTTATTGAAAATACCCACTGAATTGGTCTAGAGATCTTTATTTTGCTCTTTGTATGAATATCATCATGTAAAACAGTCCTGCTGACTTGTTTTCCAGCTTATTAATGCCTTTTTCCCTCCGAAAATTTCAGAGCATGGTCAGAAGAGGAATGGATGTAACATGATATCCTTGGAGTGCTCAAAACACACAAGGGTTTGGGTTTTCGGCTAAGTAATACAGAGAAAATGGATGAATCTGCTTTGCTGGATCTGTTGGAGTGTCCTGTTTGCTTAGAACGCCTTGATGCTTCTGCAAAAGTCTTGCCTTGCCAACACACCTTTTGCAAACGCTGTCTGCTGGGCATTGTGAGCTCTCGAAATGAGCTTCGATGCCCGGAGTGCAGGACTTTAGTGGACTGCAGCGTTGATGAACTTCCCAGTAACATTTTGCTTGTTAGACTACTGGATGGCATCAAACAGAGGCCTCGAAAACCTGGCGCTAGTGGTGGGACTGGGAGCACAAATGCTTTGAGGGTCCCCATCAACACTAATTGTGGATCAAAGGACCTGCAGAGCTCTCAAGTTGGACAGCAGCAAAGGGTGCAAGCACGGAGCCCTCCTGTTAGGGTAAGTACTATGGCATGACCGTTGCTATTTCAAAGCTGTTGATGGCCTCTGCTCCAGGGTAAGGGTAGTCAGGCAGTGAATATGGCAAAACAAGCTGGTTTTGAGAACTCTGGTAGATTTCTAGCAAAACACACCAGTGTTCTTATTAGTGTTGGCTTACTGTTATGTAAATACCAGTAATAGTACTTCCTTGTTAGAACCCTTTATTTGTTAAGGAGGAGAAAAGCATCTCAATACCTTAACTGTTTTTTAAAAGGAAATAAAATAGAACAAGGTAATTTATGTGGGAAAGTTAAGTAATTGTTACAGATAAACATCTTGTGAAGAACACTTGATATCGTTAGTGGTTTGTCAGCTGCAAGACTGGAGATTTTAATTTGGCTCTTGCGCTTTCTGTAATGATTCTGACTATCAGCAAATTTCCTTTGAGTTAAATGTAATGAATGTTAAATGTAAGCAGGGAAGTTACATTCGTGTTGAAGTTGATAAGGGTTTTGCCATTGGCTTCTAAGGAGCTACAGTTGTACTTCTCTTCCTTTAAAAAGAAATCTTTGAATTACTGTGGTCTGGTAAGTTTTGGGTTTTTTTGTACTCTCAGTCCTCACCCCTTCTTTAATTAGTTTTTCCTCAAAGTATTTTTCCTAAGTCATTTGGAAAATCTATTTACTGTGATGAGAAGGCATTGCCTTCTGTTGCTACTCTTTTCCTTCCTAGGATCTGTGCAACCTGTGGGCTCTGTCATACCATATAATCAAGACTCAGTGGCCTCATTTATGATTATTCATTCTAGAGCGTGTATTGGGAAAACATAATTTCATGAGATGGCTGACCTTGCTCTGTTTTATCTAATGACAAGGCAGAGCAGCTTCTCTGAAAGGTCGTGCCACCTGCTTTGTGATGCTTGCATATTCAGGGTTCCTCTATTTGAAGTGGAGTTTCTGAATGGTTTAGGTGGTTTCCTTCTTGTGAAGTCTATGTTATTTTTGAGAAATGTCTTAAGAAGTTCCAAGAAGAGGGCTTAAACACATTTGGCAGGACTAGTCTTTATTTTAGAGTATAGCTGAATGATTTAGTTTACTTACCCAGTGAAGGAATCCTTGGAGTAATTTGTACTCTGTTGTACCTAAGATGTTTTAGAGAGATTCCAATAATGCAAGTAACAACTCTTAAGTTTGCGTAAGGATTTAAAATACAGGTGCTCTTCCATTAGACTGTATTGTTTTCTCTGCTTGGTAGAGACTCTCATTAGGTTCTCTACTTTAGAATATAAAAATAATAATTATCATGCCACTTCCTGTTAATGAGTTTTGTTCTGTACATAGGTTAATTGGTAAGGGAGGAGAGAATATGATGTGTTTGTTTTTGTTGTTGTGTTTGTTTGCTTTCTTTCAGAAGGTAAACCTTAAAAAACACTGCAAAGAAGCTTCAGCAGTTCCAAAACCAGTCTGGTCTTCTCCAGAACCTTAACATGTTTACCTTGATACCTTGCATTTGCAAAAGCTCTTCAACTTAAAGCTAAATACCCATATAACTTGTTTATATATTTTCATGTTGACCTTTGTGAATAACTGGGTATTTTCAGAGACTGTGTCTCCTCTAAAAAGGCTTCTGGTGCAGCAGTGTGGGGCATATGTAAATAACTGCGCTTCAGAGTTTCTCAAAGTCTTACTAGAAAATAGCTTGAATATGGAATATTCAGTCTCCTTTTTAATGGTCTATAATATCCTGTTGCGCAAAATTTGCATTTCCAGATGTTGTGCAGAGTAGAAAGTGATAACATATGGAATGTTGCTTCAGTTTGAGTTATGCTGTACCATGTGCTATTAAAATTGTGGCCATGTACATTCCTCATGCAATTAACTAATACTCAGTGTATATAGTGGTAGATTTCAACATTTTACAGGAAGCCTGAAAACATCTTTGTTTCAGGGGTTTCTTAGGCATTCTTGTGTCTTCTTTCCTTTGGGAGTCAGGGAAAGATGATCTTCTCATCTTTTGTCCACTTTGTCCAGAGCTTTTTGTACTGGGAAGGCAGTACTTTTAAGAACATGATCTGACTCTGAGGGATATGAAGGGGGAGATAAGAACTTTTCCTTTTTTTATATGAAAAGTGGGTTTCTTAAAAAAAGGAGATAAAGCAAAATGCCAATTAATGGACAGTGTCGAAGTGAATGCCCTATTTGTTTTGCTAACTAAAACATAAATATGGTTGCACACACAGTTCCTCTCTGGGAATTGGAGAGGAAAATCTGTTTCTAGATGAGTGGCAGAGTCAGATTTCCTAAACTAATTTTGCTGAAGGGGATCTAGTAAATGAAAGTTGCTGTTAGGTTAAATGAAGTGAACGTGGATGAAGGCTGTCAAGTTATAAACATTTTGCTTATACCCTGAAGTAATACTAAGCTCATAAATGCCCTTTCAGAGGATGCCATAATTTTCAGAAAAGGTTAATACAGCATGTACTGCAGCGTGATTTCCTGAACTGTATCAATGACCATGGAGCTGCCAGCCCTGATATTGCACAGTACTATGTATATTGCATTCTCTGTATGTGTGTGGAGACAATAAACAAACAAATGGTTCCTTCAGTCTTAAAACTAATGAAGCTGGGTGGGTGGTGGGGATTAGCAAATCTTGTGCCTTGCATCTCCCCCACTGCAATAACCCTGTTTCTTTCTGTAACCTCTATAATCTTTCACCGCTCTAACAACTGCAGTTTCTCCCTGCAAGTTCTTAACCTCTTTCTATTCCCTGCAATTTTGATGTATAAAGCCTTGTGCGCCTTCCCCAGGTAGCAGTTGGACAAAGGCAGCATACTGCTCTACCTGATGGAAAACTCTGTTAGCTGACTGCCCAGCTCTTCTGTTCTGAGCAGCCAGCTTGCCTGGGAGAACAAATAATACTCACTTTCATGCTGTGGCTTCCTCTCTGGTGTGGATGCTAATTTAATGCTCTTCTTTTTTAAGTGAAAACCTTCAGCTAAGTTGACAGCTTGGAAGAGCTTTAAGAACCACAGCCTGCTGTCAAATCTGCTTGGGACTGGTCATTAGGAGCAAGTTATTGAGGGCTTTTGAGGGACTGCGTGACCACATGAACTTTGTTTCCTTCAGAAGAGCATGTGAAAATTTTAGGGTACTTCCTTTCAAATTTATGCTCATGTTATTCATCTTGTCATTTTCAGAAAGTATGTCAAACAAGTATAATCTTAGGTTCCTTATGGTAGTTTTACAAGGATTCGTTGTGGGAGTCTTAAACGTAGCTGAGTACATGAGCTGACAGATGTTGGAGAGCTGCTCTAATTTCTCTACTAGAGGGTAGATTTAAGATGATACGGATATAAGATGTAAGAGTTCTCGTGCTAGTTTCTTTATAGTCCGAGTTTCTGAAGTTAGGGCTGTCTTCTCAGCAGAACCTAGTGCAGAGTTGCCTAGATAATCTGAAATCTCATCAGTGTTGAAAATTTTTTAACAAAAAATGTTTTCAGGGTTCTCTGGACCGAGTGTAGGCAGGCAGAAAGAGATAAGCAAAGGATTCAAATGATCTCCCTTTTCAAAAGAAAAGCCTGACTAGCTCAAAAGTTGGCCATGCCTAATAGAGTTGATTCTTATGCTGAGTAAGTATTGATGTACGTCAGTGGGGAATCTTACTGAGAAATGTTACAGTGCAGACAATGGGAAAGCCCTAAATCTTTTTCCTTTTTTCTTGTTTTTATTCTGGAAAGCTCATAGAGACCTCTGGTGGTACCACTTGTGGTGAAGTCTTCTTGAAATGATAGGGTAAAGGAGCATTAAAGGCTATTAGAAGATGTTCATTTAGGTGTTAAAGGGGGTTTTCTAACTGCTTTAATAAATTCTTGCTCTGTGCATTTCTGAAACTTTGGTTTCCTGTTGAGAACCACTAACATATGAGATGCTTGCAATAAATTCTTCTAAACTGAGGGGGAAAGAAAAACCCACAAACAGGAGGTTGTTCTGTGAGTTTCTGCTAATGTTCAGCTGTGTCACATTTTAGTGTAAACCCACTCGTTCATTCTTATGCTTGTGTAACACAGGAAAACAACAGTAACATTTTAAATTCCCACATCCATACTGCCACGGCAGTGGTCACTTGTGATCCAGTAGGCTTGCCTGGGAATTGCTGAAGCAGTGTTTAATGTCAAAAAGGGAAATTAATGGAGCCAGATTCTCTTCCCCAGCTGTGGCGTTTGAACTCAGCATACAACTTGGGGCAGTAGGGATGATGGGCCACCTTCCAGTCTGTGAGAATTTAAACAGGTCACACTTCGCTGTCTATTGGACTGAATACATGATGTTAGCAATCGGTTTTATTTTAACCTTAACCACCCTGGAGAAGAGAGCTCAGGGTGGCAGCTCGCACGGTTTGACTATTTAGCAGGACTCGAAAACCTGATATGAGCTGAAAAATGTGCTGCTGTTGTAACCATGGTGCTCGCTAGCCTACTGAGATCCTGGCAGAACTGGGTTGTCAAAGGAAACTTAAATTAGAAAACAGCGAGGCTGAAAATGTGCGTTCATAAATCAATAACTTTATTAAAGGATTGAAAATAAATATGGAGATTGCCAAGCATAGCAGAAGGTGTAGATTGGAACAGATGTTTAAATCTTCTCTGAACAAGAGTTAGCAGAATAAAACAGTACACAGAAATGTTGTATCAGTAAACATTTGCTGGTCAGGTACTTTTAGAAAAGGCTCACATTGTGATAATTGATCAGATTGTGAAGTCTGCCAATTTGGGGGAAAAGTGGCTGTAGAACTATGCAAGGAATTGGCTAGTTAGTTAATTGGCAGTTAGTTTCATGATTGGTATTTGTGATGGTGGGCTGGAGAATCATTACTTGACACCTGACTTCTGAGGATCGTGTTTCTGCAAATTTGTACAAAATTGCTTTCTTCCTTTTTTTAAAAAAAAACAACAACCAAACTCAAACTTAAGACAAATGAACTAAAACCTCAAAAGTGTATCTTATTGTTGTCTGTGTAGTTTTAATTATGCATTCCTGCACGTATTCCATCCTATAAAAGCAAGGAGTGTTGAGCTGCAACTGTAACATATGAAATACCTGAATTTGAGAATGTGGAGTTAGGTGTCTACTCATGTTGTGGGATTGATCATTAGAAAACATTTTTAAAATTCTCTCTAAATCATATATGCACACTTTTGTTTTCTCTCACGCTTTGTGAAATACCAGATGCTGCTTTTACATTTACAATTGCTTCTACAATTTCAATTATTTCTTTGTAACGCTTTTGTATCCTATGTTAAGCTGGAGGAAAATTGAATGGAGATTATAAATATAAAAGGAAAATAGACTGTCTCTCATGGTGTTAATGTGTTTCCTCTCAGAGTTAAGTAATTAAGTAAAGAGAGGGAGAATAAGCAAAAGGAAGAATTGTCTCAGTATCCAAGGGCATGGGGCTAGGACTGAGAGCTTCCGGGCGCAGTTCCTGGCTCTGCCACAGGCATCCTTTATAACCTTGCACGGAGTCACTCAAAGCTCTTTGTGCCTCGGTTTCCCATCTGCAGATATTACTGATAGTACTTCCTTTGTTCGACTCACTATTTAAACTGGATACTCTCTAGGGCAAAGATTGACTTTTTTTATTTTGGATGTATCTATAGGGTGTTTTACAATGGGTCCACAGTCTCAGCTGAGGTCAGTAGATACTGCTGTTCACTCTTTAAATCATTGACTTCCACATTGCTGGAGAGTTGTTCATAGTCCATTTCCTGTACCAAAGATGGTCCAGTGCCTAGTGTTATGTTGTTAAAACAATTTTGGGTTTTTTTCATGTTTAATAGGGAACTGAATAAATATCTTGGTAAGGAAAAGCCAGATGCTTAAAAAAAACTACTGTGGAAGCTGATGTTCCGTTCTTCAGCTAGAGAAATCTGCATCTGACTGGCACACTGGTGTGTAAATTTGAGTGTGTTTTGAAAAGAATAAAATGAGAATACCTAACGTGCATGGTGCTGGTAGTACGGAAATATTTAATTCTGTACTTTGAACCTTGATAGCAATCTTTATCCTTCCAGCTAACATTAATCTGCTTGATAAAATAGCTGTGAACCTTTTATTTAGAAAATAACAAGGTTTCGAAGGAAGTTTAAAAAACCAAATCCACAGTATTCAAGTGTGATACTTAAATCCCTTTTTATTTTGTTCCTGATACCCTTTTATTGTGTGTTAGTGAAAGATACTGTTGTATGATTGCTTTGTTTTCAGGTAGTAATGGGGGCTGTCTTTATTTCCCTTTATTTTCCAATTTAATTTTCCTCCATTCTGTAGATTGGTTTAAAACCACCTACCTGAAATAAAATGGTGCCTTTTTTTCTCCACTTTAATTTGGCTGGTGAGTTACAGGTTATTGCTCTACTCAAAATACTTTGATCGTTCAGAAAATTTAAACTTCTGCACAAAAAGGAAGTCTAAAGCCCTTACTTTTAATGGTCTTGTGAAGGAGAGCAGCTTTTTTTAACGAGAATAAAAGTCTTTAATTTTTTCTCTTACTACCACAGAAATCTAGTGCCAACAAAATTGCTTTACATAGGTGGTCCAGGGTCCGGTTGGAAAAGCCAGTCAGTAGTGCAGTTGCTGTGTTCTGTATGCATAGCGTCTGGCTTTCTGCAATGGGTGCCTCTTGTTCAGGGGCTTAACAGACATCCTGTATGGTAGGAAGAGCCGAAGGGGCTGGCTGGGATGGGGTCAGCTAGAAATCCTGCTCCTCCCCTCTCCTTTACCTGATGGGAGTGGTTTTCACATGGTGCTTCCTCTTATCCCTGTGTTTAGCCCATTGATAGGGACTGCGGAAAACAGCAAGCCTGAAACTGCAGCTGTGATAATAGAACTGGAAATGTGTTTTGTTTAATTGTTTGTCTTTCTTGTGGCAGACTTCCCCTTGCAGTGGGTTTGGCCTTCTCCTTATGATATGCTTAACACCTTCCTTGGTCTTTTCTTTGGCTCCATCACTGTCTTTTATTCAAACGTTCTCTTGCCTCTGATCTTGGTGTATTACTTCCAAGAAAAAGAAAACTTATATTTTTCATCCCTCTTGTGTCCGATTTGTCCTTGACTGTGTCAAACATAGGAAACATAAAACAAGCAATAAGAAAAAAAATGTTCCGTTGAAGTATCTGAACTACAGACACTCTTGTGGTATTTATGACTAGATCTGCTAAATGAATGAAGAGCATAAAGTGTAGGTTAATATTACAGTGTTGCTCCTTTGGTTTGAAAGTTGGGGTGGTTTTTTTTTCTTCTTCAAATCATTACCTATATGCACTTCCTTGTGTGGGCAAAAATGTGCCTTGGTAATTAAAGCTTAAATGTCACCTGGTCAGCCCTGGTTCATATGTACACCTCCTTACTGGTACATGAAAGAAAAGTGTGCATCTGTAACGTCTCAATTCCTATCAGATGCCCCTTTGTTAGTACACAGAAAAGCTCGCCTCAGAAAATTGGCTGTGAATTCTTGGGTTAGTTGCACTAGATCAGTTCTTTTGCTTTTCTTTTTGCATCACCAAATCAGAGTCCTTTTGGAGAGCAGTTTTTTCTTTTTTTTGGACCAAGAGTGGCTGCTTTGAGGTGAGCTAGATTTAATTTTAGGAAGTAAGGGGCCCTGAGGTTGGAGAATCATACATCTGAGTGCTCTTTTCTGCACTTATCTTTCACGGGTATAGAGAGACATGGCAGCGCAGTCCTCACAACTGTCAATCTAAACAGTGGAGCTAGTCCTAAGCAGAGCCTTGCTGCACTGAGAGTGCTTGAATAACTGCTTTCATTTATTCTCATCCTATAGATACTGGGTGGCTGTCATGCAGTTTGGGCACAAAGCCCCTTGCTGGCCTTGGTCAGCACAGAGGCTGACAGTTAAATCTGTTTTTTCTTCTGCATTCTCGTAAATGCCAGGAGATTGTCAGAACTCAGAAAGATCCTCTGGAGATAAGGACGGTCACTCCACAGAGGGAAACTGAGTGCAGTATTTGGTATTCTTTGACATGTGATGCTTATATACATATCTTTAAAATGTCACTTGATGTTTTCTGGAAGCATACAGGTTTGGGTTCTCTATTTGTGGAGAAAATGAAACACAGACATCAAACTCAACTCTTCATGTTTCATTTACAGACACTTGCCAAAGTGTCTTGGAATCTGAACCTGCTAGGTACACGAAAATCAACTGTGGTGCCTGTGAGCAATCCACCACGGAAATCACCTATCCCTGTAGCCTTAGAAGTTTAGGATTGTGACACTCATTTGACACTCACTGTGGCACTCAAGCGTGTGATTTGTTATCCACAGTTAAGTTTTTGTAGCATAAGAGTTTGAACACTTGAGAATTTTAAGTAATTTCTTGTCTAGGTCTTTGTTCCTATCTTACTTGGTGCTTGATTAATTCCCCACCACCACCTATAGTATAAGCACTTAAACTCTCAAGTATAAAAAAAGACCCCCAAAAAACAGAACCTGCAAGAATATGTCTGGTCTCCTAAAAATAACAAGATTCTCTTGTGTGCATGTATGTGTGCTGTCTCTCTCACACAGTAATTCTGTTTGAAACAGTGCTGATAGGCTCAGCCTTCCTCCTAATTTTTAAAATATGGTGTGGATTTGTGGTTTTGTTTGGGTTTTTTTGTGTTGTTCTTTTTTTCAATTATTATTTATCAAACTAAAAGCTCTGGTCTGGTGCTTAACTGTTTAGTTTTTTTTTTCTATCTTCCAAGTTGGCATGATTCTTCAGAGTTGAGTGTAAATTGTCAGGTTTTATTTTCTGTAAATGCGCAAAGTATAATTTTGCAGTTTCTAGCTGGGAAGTATGCTGTTAATCATAAACGCATTTTGATCAAAGGTAAGTATTTCAATGTTGCTTAAAAGTTAATACAGATCTCATTCTCCTCCTCTCTGAAGTGAAGGAGCACTGCCAGTGTTGCAGAGAAGATAAGCGAGGCATCAGAGTGTCCTGTTGGATTTCATAACGCCTGACACACTCCTCAGTCTTCAGTGTTCCTTTGTTAATAGAACTGTTCTTGTTTCATGGCCTTAGTCTTGTATTAAGGTGAGGCAGCTCTGCTCTCCTTCTTATGAAGAGAAGGTGTGCATATTACCTGTCTTGACTTCCTCTTCTCAGCACCTAAACTTACAAAATATACATAGACATTAGAAGCTTTTTAAAGCACTGCTTTATCTTGTGTGAACCACAGTTTTACAAGACAAGCTTTTGAAAAGCTCTGGTTAAAGACAGAAGTGCTGACTCCTACCAGACTTTCAAGCTGGTGAACTCAAGATAAAGGAATGTAGTCTTACTTGCACAGAGTAAGAGGATCAATAGTGAATAATTTGAAACAAGTCTCTTCAATTCTTCTTTATTAGCATGCTACCTCTTTAGGTTATAGTCTACATTTTAGCTATATAACAAAAATGGGGAAGAACGAGGCACTTGTAACTGATTAAAAAGTGTTAAGATGAAAAGTATTCAAAGATAATCAGATGACGATCTGAGTTGGCATATATAGGGCATAGCTGTTCTAGGAGCTTATTGTAAACAAATCCAGCAAAGAGTAATTCAGTGTGCAGTGGTAATGTGCCTCTGAGTAAAGATGGAGCTTTTACTCAAACTGAGAGCCTGCTAAAAGAAAATCAGTGCCTCATGGACCTTCACTTGATCACGTATGCTAGTGCCCTGCTGTCTCACATGGTCTTCTTTTTCATGAGCTAGATAATGATCTGAGAGGAGACTCTTAAATTTATCCACACTAGCGGAGTTAAGCCATTTTCAAAACCTGTTTAATTTAACACAGTTTTAAATCCACAGCCTTATTAAGTTAACAAGCCTTCAGCCTTGCCACCAGGTTCTGTAATCCTCTTAGATCTTCAGTCTAAGCAGGGCAGGGATAGTCAATAAGTAGATGAATAAATAATCCTTCAGAAGACAAAGGTTTTCCAGAAATAAGTGTTGATATATACACTGAGTTTAGAAGGATTGAGAAATACTGATCTGAACTTCATTTGGTATAAGGCACACTGCCACAGTACATGCAACTTGAGGAAAAAGTTGAAAGGACTATCACCGTATTTTGTTAGGGAGGGAAATAGGGGATATTTTTTGTTAATGCATTAATTCCCGGTTTACAGCCCGATAATTAGGTTAAATTTTTAACAGAGAATGGGGTGAGAAAAAAAACCCCAAACAATAGTTTGTTTCCTTGCCATTATACATAGGCAGATTAAAAGCTTATTTGTGGTTGTTTCACAAGATATCTTTGAAAATCTTTCAGGCAATCAGTAATCTGTGGACCAGAATTTTTAAGAAGTTAATGCAGATAAAGTGGTATTGGTCACTGCTGCAGTCTGTGTATTATTTTTGTTCAGTTTTGGCTCTCCTAGCCCTATTGAACTAAAGCTGTGTCTGTCTCCTGAGCAGAGCTCTAGAGGAGCTATGGGAAAGAAAAAAAGCAGTTTAGAGTAGAGGAATTCATACTAACATGAGGAGCACTGGCAGACATTCACAGAGCGCTGGAGTAGGAGCAGAGCAAGTGAATGTGGAGTCTAGGAGATACTAAGGATGACCTTGCATTTGGAGAGGGTGGCAGAAGAGCTGAGCACACAGCAAGTTGAAGGCATGAAAGCAATCGCTCATCTTTTTGAAAGAAGGTGAGAAGGTCTCTGGGAGTAAACGACTGAAAAGCAGAGAAACTTCAGTACTCATGGGTGATAAGAGAGTAAAGCAATAGTGAACTGTGGACTGTTTGGTGGATGAGGAATTAGTTGCATGGTCACATCCAGAGGGTAGAGGTCAATAGCTTGATGTCCAGATGGAGATTGGTGACAGGTGGTGTCCCTCAGATGTCTGTACTCAGACCAGTGCTGCTTAATATCTCTTCATCAATGACATAGCAGCATCGAGTGCACCCTCAGCAAGCTAACAGACAACTCCAAGCTGAGTGGTACAGTTGACATTCCTGAGGGACCTGGACAATCTTGAGAAGTGGGCCTGTGTGAACCTCATGAGATTCAATCAGGCCAAGTGCAAGGTCCTGCACCTGGGTGGAGGTAATCCCCAATACCAATATAGGCTGGGGGATGAAGGGATTGAATGCAGCTCTGCGGAGAAGTGCTTGGGGGTAGTGGTGGATGAAAAGCTGGACATGAGCTGGTAACGTGCTCACAGCCCAGAAGGCCCAACACTATCCTTGGCTGCATCAAAAGAAGCATAGCCAACAGGTCAGGGGAGGTGATTCTGCCTCTCTACTCCGTTCTAGTGAGACCTCACGTGGAGTACTTGTGTCCAACTCTGGAGTCCTCATAACAGAAAAGACATGGACTTGTTGGAGCAAGTCCAGAGGAGGGCCACAAAAATGGTCAGAGGGCTGGAGCACCTCTCCTATGAAGAAAGGCTGAGAAAGTTGGGGTTGTTCAGCCTGGAGAAGAGAAGGCTCTCTTCTACTTGTCTACTACTGCAGCCTTTCAGTACTTAAAGGGGGCCTATAGAAAGATGGGGACAGTCTTTTTAGCAGGGCTTGTGGTGGCAGGACAAGAGGTAATTGTTTTAAACTAAAAGAAGGGAGATTTGGACTACATGGAAGAATTTTTTGTTGTTGTTTTTACAGTGAAGGTGATGAAACACTGGAACAGGTTGCCCAGAGAGATGGTAGAAGCCCCATCCCTGGAAATGTTAAAGGTCAGGTTGGATGGGGCTCTGAGCAACCTGACCTGGTTGAAAATGTCCCTGTTCACTGCAGAGTAGTTGGACTAGATGACCTTTAAAGGTCCCTTCCAACCCAAAGCATTCTAGGATTCTGTGTTGAAAGAAAACAGATTATGGTAGTAGATTTGGAACATAGCAATAGATACGTTGGATAATAAATGATGGAGGAGGAAATCATATAGAGCAAATGACTGTCTGCCCACTGGAACTGAATTAGAGACCTGGTGAGGAGGAGGTGCTGGAGGAACAAGTTGAAGTTGCTTGATGTTTGAGGAAGGTTTTGGAGAACATCAAAATAGAAAAGTTGATATGGAGGAGTTGACCAGACAAGAGGTGAGAACAAGAATTAAATGTCTTGACTCACGTGCCATCTATTTTCCTGCAGTATGTGTGCATTTTAATTTTAAAATTCTATGTATTTTATTTTTGTTGTTAATCTTGAAATACTGTGTCATGTACTATGTGATATTTAGAATATTTCTGTTCTGAGATGGTTGAAGAGCTTTCTATTCAAAACTGTGAGAATTATTTCTGGCATCTCTGTCAAGCACTTTGAGATTCTTCGCAGGATTCTAAAAATGTAAATTTTATAACTAATGAACTATTTTCATGGTTCTTATAGAACCAGTAAAGCTACAAATTTGCATCTCCATTCAGTGAACTAAAAAAGAATATAGGAAAAAAAATGGGCTAGTGTCCTAGGAATTGCTTGGAAATTGGAAAATATTTACAAAGATAAAGGGGAAAAAGAAAGAGCATTTGTGGCTATTCTGATTGGGAGCATTTTCTTTCAGTTTGCTTCCATGTTTCCTCAGTCACCTGTGTAGTCCTTCTCTTAATACCTGAAAATAAGGATGTAAACATCCTACCAGCATTACAGAGCATGGCTACTATCTTACATACTACTCTTTTACATTTAGTCATGACAAATAGGAAGAATGAATTTTGTGGTTCAGGTTCTCCAGGAAAAACAATGGAATCATAGAATGTTAGGGGTTGGAAGGGACCTCTGGAGATCATCAAGTCCAACCCCCCTCCTAAGCAGGACCATAGAATCTAGGGCAGGTTACACAGGAACGCATCCAGATGGGTCTTGAAAGTTTCCAGAGAAGGAGACTCTACAGCCTCCCTGGGGAGCCTGTTCCAGTGCTCTGTAACCCTCACAGTAAAGAAGTTCCTCCTCAAGTTGAGGTGGAACTTCCTGTGCTCCATCTTGTATCCATTGCCCCTTGTCCTATCGCAGGGCACAAGTGAAAAGAGGTTGCCCCTTTCTTCATGACACCCAGCCCTCATATATTTATACACATTAATTAGATCCCCTCTCAGTCTTCTCTTCTCCAGACTAAATGGAATGTTTTCAGTATGTTCAGTATGCTTTCAGCTCACCTTTCTCTAATGTGGTTAAAAGGAGAACTACCTTTCTAGAATTATGTTTTTAAAATACTTTCAGTAAGGGGGATTTGTGTTTATCTTTCACTAATAAGTGGAATTGTTTTTTCAGTCAAGAAATAGAATAGCTTTTTTGGAAACAGATTCCCAAAACACTTTACATTTTCAAGAAATGTTTATCTTCTCATACTGAAACCTCTGAACCAAGAAAGAAGCATAAGCGTCAATGAAAGGTTATTTCTAGCTTTAGCTCCTGTGGTGGGTATATGCCCTTTACTCAGGAAATTATACTTTTTCATATATTCAATTCAGAATTTTGTTGCTCGCAAGAAGGAGCTGATGGCTTTTATGCTTCCCTATTTGTTATTTTCCCAGCTCCCTACCTTTAAAAGGAACAACATAAAAGAGGTCAAAATTTATTTTAATTGGCACAGAAGAGGAACTGGTTATTCCACACACTCCATACAAAGGTTGTGTGGTTTTGTTTCTTTAAAAATAATGATATATTGAATAGTATGTCTGATGCAGTTGAATAGGAAGTATTTGTAATTGCGTACCTAGTTATTGATAGGGAGACTTTTTTTTAGTGTAGTACTCATGTTTCAAATTTTCTGAGTTTGCAGTAAAGGAATCCAAGAAAAAAAGGGGGTGTGAGTTAAAACACCGCAACTGTCTGGACATGTTTGTGCCCTTTTTCCTGCAGCAATCACAGAATTTTATGTGCAAACACAGATGCAATTTAGAAATATTCTCTAAGTAAAATTTTATGTAACGTGGCATCCTTAATCTTTTCAGAGCTTTTGAAATATCTGCAGTACACATGCAGTTAGGCTATACTACACAATTCCTTATTTTTTTACGTTGATGGGACTTACAAGAGTTAATGAGTTTGATTGATGAAGATGATGCCTTTGTTTGTTGGGTTTTGTAGGATGTGGTTGTCTGGGGTGTGCATATTTTCTTCTGGAGTGAACTGCTCAGTTCACAAAAGAGTTTAGAAATGGTTAAAAAAGAAGAAATAAAATTATTTTAGAGCCAATTTTGTACTTGCAGTAACGGAAGGATATGGATTTAAAATATTCAGAGGCACAGTCCTCAGAAGAAATCAGTGTGTATGAAATTTTTCATCTGCTTACGAGAGGATTTTGATGCAGCTTCACTTAGATACAGTCAGATTGAAGCTCAGTCATACATAGCCAGATTGAAGTTAGGTTGTTTATCTGGATCAAACAGAAGCAGTACCTTGGTTGTTGTATTTAGATATGTCTTACAGCTCGAAAAATCTTGTAGCACAGTATGCAGTAAGCACAGCATCTTTGAAGGCTGGGCTTGGTTAGTCTCAGCTCTAGTAAATGGAAAGCAAAGTATTCCAAATCATGTTTGAAGCAAACATTAAATAGTTGCGTCCAGGAATTCCTAGGTTTTGTTTGTGTAAGATACTTTAGGATGTTGGAGAAATCCTCTTTATGCTTAAACAGATAAGCTCACCCTCCAATCTGGATTCTGGCTGCAGTCTTGTGTACGAAATCACAGCGCTCTCTTTTCTACCTTCTGTTTAGAAGGTAAGGTTAGGGGCCCCCCATCTTCCTAGAAAGAGCATCTCATTTTGGGGAAGTCAAATACCTCTAGTCCTCAAAGCTAGAACATTAGTAAGAATTTGTAAGATTTCAGATAATGAAGTTATGCACTAATGTTCTAGGTTTGAGTGCATGGATGTGTTTAAAAACTCAGATTCACATTCTTTCACGTGTTTCATTTTCGAGAAAGAGGTAGAGTCAGTGAAACTTTTGGTAGTGTGGGGCGTTCTGCCATAGGGAAAATCCGTTGCTTTGTCGAAAGGCAGCCAGACATGATACCAGATAGAACTTGAATGGCAGGGCTGTGCTAGTGCCACAGTGCTCTGGGCTTGGGTGCGGGCTCCAGTTACTGGCATCGGGGCTGAACACGCTGTTAGATGCCAAACTGTGCGTTGTTTTCAGAGAAGGTAGTTGATTTTTATTAGGATAAATGAATCTGAATGTCTTAGTAATAGTTCAGAATGGTTGAAATAGCATTTGATCTGTGCTGTGTTTTGAAAAAAATAATACTTTTTGCGGATTTCCTTCTTCTATGCAACATATTAAGTTTAATGGAAGAAATCTGTCCAAAGCGGTCTTATGTAAACATTCACTATGTTTATATTTTTCAAGGTCTCGTAACTATAGAAATAAAATTGCAGTTTTGAACTTTGCTATTAAAATATACATTGGAAAATATTCTGTTGGAATACAAGAGAGTGTTAATGGCTTCCATGAAAACAGATCTGGTAAAAATCAACAACTGCAGTAGATACCCTTCAGTAGAGAGACGCTGGTCTTAGCGTTCCTATGGTAGCTGAAGCAACAGAAGCTGCTGCTAAAGGCACTGATCAGCAAAATAAATCAGGAACAAGGGAGACTATCTTATGAGGACTGGTAAAACTGACCATAAATACCAAGGATGAGTCATTGGTTAGTGCCTGAAGAAAAATAAATTTTCTGAGAGAGGGTTAAAAAGGAGGAAGAGAAGAAGCAGAGCTGTGCATGAACCACCAAGGCAACAGACAACAGAGAGCACAGGACTTGCTGGTAGCTCGAACAATTGAAAAGTATGTGGGCGCTGTTTCTTGGCCATAATATTTTTTTAGAATAATGATAATGGTAAACACTACTTTGAAATTATCATTTTTGTCTTTCTAATGGAGGTAAGCCAGCAAGGACGTACGAATGATGGCTAGCCATTCACATGAAGGGCTAATACATACTTTGTATTTTTTCTCTGTGCTTTTTGTTTCTTTGCACACATTTCGAATAGATGGTGGAAAAACTGGCACTGGATACAGAATTCCTCTGTTTTTCGTTTTGTCATTTTGTCAGTATGCATTAAATCTGCCTTAAGTGAATCACCTTAATTAAGGCAATTCAGCCTTTGGTTCAGTATTTAACATACTGTGAAGATTGGTACTGGTGATCGTAGTTGCTTAATCATGTAGACTTTTGGCCCCCTTTATAAAACTGAAGTTGTTCTGCTCAGTGAAAAGAAAACATCCACTGGAAAAAGGATTAAAACCCAACTACTCACATCCCAAGCAAGTGCTTGGGTCATTGTGCCAGAGGATTGTCTCTTTCAGTGCTGTAACAGAGGTTAAGGGAATCCATGCCAAGACATCTGTGGTTTGGTTGTTGAATCTCACGTCATGTTGGATCATGTATTGCAGGTACTAATGACACTTTTTATGGAACTAGCACTTTTTTTTCCCCTTAATCTCCTTGTTTATGCCCCCAGTGAATTATTTGGTGAGATAAAATGATTCTGGCTGTATATTTTGTCTAGAAAGCACAAAATTAAGCATGGCCTGAGTTGTGGTTTTCCCCTATTTTTTGACTATCAGATGGAGAACATAATGTTTGTTGTTTGTATTGGCTTAGCTGTGATATTTCTCTTCTCATTTTCCTCTGTAATGTAAAGATGAGATTAATTTAGGAGAAAATATTTTGTTTCAGACTTCTGTTTTTAATGAGAAAATAGTACCTCTTGGGATAAGCTTTCACATCTTGGAGCATTATTGTTTTGAAAGAAACTAATATTTATCAAAGGATAAATTAAGTTTTTTTTTCACAAGTTAACTTTTTAAAAACAGTTTTAAAAGCATGCATTACTTTGAATATTACATTTCAGGTTAGCTGTATCTCTGTGATCTTGTGGGGAGTGTATATCTGCTATTGATATTGAAGGAAAAATAACAAAAAGAGTAATTTCAGTGTAATGTTATTCCCTTAAAAATAATAACCACAACAAGTTGCCTTGAGATATATGTGGACTTCAGTTTTTATATGATCTTGCACATTGTATCTAGCTTTTCACTTTTGCCAGTTCAGTGTTCTTAAGAAACGAGTGTCAGGGATGCTCTTTCTGCGTGGTGGAAAAAATGATTAAATTTTGTGTGCTTTGTTTGCGCTGGTTTGGGATGGGATAGAATTAATTTTCTTCAGAGTACCTGGTATGGGCTGTGTTCTGGATTTTTGCTCAAAACAGTTGGATAACACAGGGAAGTTTTTGTTATTGCTGAGCAGTGCTTATACAGAGTCAAGGCCTTTTCTGTTCCTCACACCCCTCCACCAGCAAGTAGGCTGGGGAGAGGTGGACATGGGCTGGCTTAGATGCCAGCTGGGTTAAACCACAAAATATTACAGCGCAAACTATTTGAAAGCTGGAGTAGTGAGTCTGTATTTAAAAAGAATCACTGAGCAGTGTAATATTCCTTTGTTTCCTTTTTTAAAAAACCAAAATAGTACCACAATCTTCTACCTCCAAGGAGAGAGAACAACTGAGGCTGTACAAAGGTAGTAGTATTATTGAGAAATACAAGTACATACTCATAATATGGCTCCAGATAAGACTAGCTGTTCAGCTTGACGCGTGCAGATGAGGGCATAAAAGTGACTGTAATGTGCTATATAAAATGTTGGCACTAGAAAGCTGAACTGATGGTGTGTAGAAATCATCCCTTTTGTTCTCTTTCCATGTTCTTCATTTACTCTGTGCAATATTTTAAATAAAAAGCAAAACTGGGATTTTTATGGGTGTATTTTATGGCTTGCCTATTTTGAATAAAACTACTTTTTAATGTATTGCTTGATTATTTTTTTTTAAACGTAAATTACTTGTATGTATTACCTGAGTTTATTTTTTTAATCCCTTGTATTCAAGGTGCATCAGTGATTATTGTCTTAGCATAGCTATAATGATTCTTCAACTCAGCTTTGCTGAAATTTGTGTTGGTGTCAACCAATTAATATAATTTTGAACTTAGAAATGTGGTCACCCAGCAGAGTGCACAGAAAGGGCTGCTGGGCTGGCTTGGCACTCTCTGGTCTAATCTGCTCAGGAATAATTAGTACAAGCATTACAGATAGTTCCAGCCAGGCAGCATTAACACCAAGTTTCTAAGAAATCTCTTGTGTCCAGTTTTGTTTCATTAGTATTGGCAGTGATAGAAGCAGAGGCGTGCGCTGCCAAGGTTATTATCAGTGTATGACCCAGGCTGTTCTTGGCTGGGGACTGACCCAAAACACTGGAGTCCAGCTTACATTAGTGCTCTGCTTTAGATGTTCTTTGACCAAGGGTGGCAAAATGCGAAGAAATTCTTACTTAAGTGAAGTTGTGCTGGAAGCTTCTCTGAAGTGAATCACCCTCAAATGGACAAGACCATTAACTACTTAAGCCCATCCACCAGCCGTTTCCTGTGTGTGCTTTCAGTGCTTGGATTTTTCAGTTTAACGATAACGCTGCAATGAAATGTGCCACCAAGACATATCAAAACTGCTGTGGCTGTCAAAAAGGAAATGTAGCCTCTAGCACTTCAACAGTGAAAGTGAGCTGCTCATCTGTCTCTTAATCTAATATGTTACTGAGAACTGTTAGTAAGCAATAGAGTCTTTGTGAGTATAGACTTAGTAGTAGTAGATTTAATGATAAAGTTTATTAATGGAAGCCTTGCCCCATACTTTCTCTTGCTGAAATTCAGTGTGCTTTCCATGACTGTTATTGGTGAGAGATCTTAATTTAAATGCTATTTTCTGAAACTAATTTTAGGCACTTTTTTTGCAGCAGGCAGATATTTATCCCACATCCTGTTCTGCTGAAACCTGTTGCAGTCAGGTGGGCGACATCAAATTTGGCTCTCTGACCAAATTGTGTTTATATTCTTACAGTCTTTTGCTAGACTGACAAAAACTTGGCTGTTAAGGTGCAGCTTTGATCACATAGCTGAGCTTTGATTTAGGTTTCCCAATGACTGGTATTCCAAAAGAGAATGGGCAGGTAGCCCATAGGTAGCACTAAAAAGCAGCACATCTGAAATCCTGCCCCTCCACAGCTAAGTGAACTAATTCTGAGTTGTAAAGGACTATTTCACTAGTATTCACAATTTGAAATCCTCTCCTAGAGTTAAATGGTTATGTTGAGGATTCCTTAGAAAGTTTTATTTTCTTTAGAAACAAACTCCCCCCTCAAAATAGGGCAGTCACTTAAAACAACAGCACAAAAACTGCCCAGTGTTTCAGTGACTTCAGTACTTCTCAAAGTACGTTGATCTTGTATTCTCAGTTAGTGGAGCTGTGGATTCCTCTACTCCTGCTGCTGGAGTCCGGACGCTATCCACCCATCTACAGGCTGAAGAGCTGTAAGGCATCTCCACCTTCTTGTTCGGGTCAAGCTAGAAAAAAAGATAGACTCAGTTGCAAAAGGTCAGTAGAAAATGAATGGGGGGAGTAAGGCAGCTGCCAGGCCCAATACACATCTCTGATTCAAGATCTGATACATTTAGTATGCCTTGATAACAAATGTCACCAAATCAGCATGGGGGATGGTGTTCTCTCCTTCATTTATCAAAGGTAAAATTGAAATTTGCTTTAATGCTCGATGTGGTGAGGGTAGTAAGTGCTTCTGGTGACAATATGCTAAAATTCTGATATAATACAGTTGAAATATATATAAGGTAGTTGTGATGGAGAGGGGATTTCAAGGTTCAAGCTAGCAATTCATTTGAACTTCACTCACAGGTTCAGTATGTCACTACTGCAGGTTTGATGGATACAATGGAAGAATGCACTATTGCAATTGAAAAAGCAATACAGGAGATAAACTATCACAAAACTAAGTGGTTCCTGGAAATGTACCACTACAAATTAAAAGCACACTAGATATTAATACCTCAATTAAAATCTTAAAACATACCAAGTACCGTGTGTGTTTCTTAATCACTTACCTTTCTCAGGTAAGGAGTCTCAATCCCAAGGAAAGATACCCTTGCCCAATGTCTCGAGCAAGGGGGTAGAAGGATCTACTACAGTCCAGCTGTATTGTTGGAAAAACTCCAAATTCTACCCCAAATCTTACACTGGTTTTATCCTGTAAGGGTGGGATGGTGGGGAGGAGGGGGGCAGAGGTACACCTGAGGGAATTGGACTATCTGGAATGCTTATCTTTGGTGGTGTGATGGGATTTCCCCTTATCTTTTCATGGGCACACCCTACTAGCTTTACTAACTTTTTTTTTTTCTTTTTTTGTGATGTCTGGCCTCAAGAGTAGGTAGTCGTTGAAATGAGACTCAGGGGAAAATGTTATTTAGGTTGGGGTTCCATTCATATTTCGGTCCTTTGTCCCCTTTTAAATAATTTTGGATAACTCCAGACCGGGTCATTTTTCACAGCCCCCCCCCAAGGGTCGTTGCAGATACGGGTCTGTCAAGGCAAGACAGAACTGAGCTGAATTAACACCTCCCCTCGTCTCACCTTTGTTCACCAAAACCTGTTCCACAGGTATCCACACAGTAGTAAAAAGCAAAATTTTAAATCAGGCACAGAAGCATGAAACAGCCATAGTTAAAGATCTTCTGTAGACTGAGTACTGCCTTGTAGGTCAGATGTTACCAAATCACTTGTATGTTAAGCAGGTCTTCATTCAGAGTGAGAAAAGTATTTCTGTTGGGTCTTTAAAGTTTTGGGGTTTTTGTTTATTATCTTTTTTGCTTCTTAAGAAACATCTCAGTGACTTTAGAGTCACAGTTTTAAGAAAGAAAATTTTAAATGAATACCTCATGGTACCTAGATTAACCTGGATTTCCCAAATGAAAATGACTCTATTTAACTCAAATAGAAGGTGGAAGGGAAAAAGATGTCAGCATGCTGACTGGGTGAACACAAGTCACGTCTAGTCACTTTACTATCTTAGTTTTTACAGATAATTTATATTTGCTTTCAGATGCGGTGTTTGTATTCAGCAGTAATTTTTGGTTTCAATATTCAAAATTGGCTTAAAACCTATTTTACTATAAACCTTTTAAATTTAATGCTGGATAATATAAAATAATGAGAGATTAAATATTCACTGGCAAAGAAGACGTTCTGTGCCACTATTCAGCTTCCTTACAAATTATGTGGGGGAGAAATCCCTCGTAAAAGAAAACCTGATGTGTCAGATGCTTAGCGAGCTTAGGATTCCAAACTGCTGTGGAAATTGCTTCTGTTAGTAATATTTATGACTCAGGAATTATTTGGGAAATTACTGGGACACAAGCTATGAGCTGTTCTGTAGTTCCTGCCCCTAAGTCATTCTGGAGCGTGGCTGTGATTGACTATGCATGTTGTTGCCTTCATTTTGGCTGGAATGGTCTCATTTATAAATAAATACGTGGGTGAAGGAGCCTGGAACAATAGGTTAAATTGTACTCTTAAGTGGTATGGACAAGGAAAGAGCCACTGTATCCATCAGGATTTCATGTCTATGTTACATCTTATTACATAACCTAAACATAGTTCTTAAAAAATTATGATTTGAGTAATAGCAGGAGAGTATTAATTTCTGCACAGGCAAAATAAATATTTCATGTTTTCTATAAGCGTCTAAATGAAGATACTGAAAATTCCTTTTATTGTACACATTCTGTAAACAACTGTTGAGAAGGCACAATAAGGTATTTATCAAATAAGAGTTCTTATTTTCTTGTTAGCGATTCACTTGGTTAAACTTATGGCAAGTTAAATTTCTTTATAGCAGAGACAATGGGTGTATTCCTAGGTTTTTATGGGGAAGAGAGACAAGAATGTAGAAATTAGTTTCATCTAACAGTATATCTGCATTTTAACAACCACCATTTTTTCCTGGTTTGTTTTTCTTCTTCTTACTATTGGATTCTCCATTCGAGTCTGAGCCCTTAGTAGAAAGATTATATTATGATACTAAAATACTTTATAAAATATATTTAATGTATTGGATTGCCATTTAGATCCTGCTCCCAGCAGATAGGCTGATGAGGCCTGTAATTCTCAACAGGTACGTTTGAATGGAGCAAAGAGAGTTAGATTGAGTCTGATTCAGAAGACTCTGTCTTCCGTGGTCAAGATGCATTTTACATACTACTTCTTAGGTTTTTAACTCTTTCTGCTAAAATTGCTTGCCGGAATAGTTTATCTTACTGTCCACTGCAGTAAGTATAGCAAGCTGTGAAAATAACATGTTGTTTACGGAGTTATAATTGAATCCCATTATTTCCTTTCAAATCACATGTTGTAGTAGAAAATTGTTTTCAGTGTGTGTGTGAAGGTGGAGGCACAGCAACACAATCAGTATACTCCTATATTTAGTAGTCAGTATATTCACAAATATTGGTATATTCATGTGTTCAGTCAATGTTACAGATGCAAGGTACCTCTTAATACATTATCTGCCCTATATTCTTCTATTTCCTACCATATTGGCAGTTTTCTCCCATGCTTTGGTTTTACATAGGTGTAGGAACCTTTCTGGTGCTACATGTTGTGGTTGGGCTCTTCATATGGTGCTTTATTCTTGTGTTCTTTCACTGTTTGACAAACCAATATAAATGAATCACCATCTCCAGTGTACTTTGTACTGTGCTAAGCTCAGATACACATGTTAAATAAATGCAATTTTACTTTTGGAGCAACTCGTGGAATACTATATCATGGAATTAAATAGTTTGGTCTGGTTTTTTTGAAAAAAAACCCCATTTTTTTAATTTCATGGGCAGATGAAAAGATAAATACTGAACAAAGTTAATCTTTGTCCAGTGCTATATCCAAAAAACCTCAAGGTGGTTGTATAACTCAGTTCTGTTTATTCACAGCTAAGGTTGTTGCTTCTTTTTAGTTTCTATCAGATGGTTGGTTTTTGGTTTTTTTTTTTCCCTTTGATGATGGACTTGTACTTTTGAAAAGAAAGGCAAAATAAACATACTACTTTGGGGAAAAAGAATCAACTTTAACTGAATTTACTGAATGAGCTGACCTTGTATAACAGCTCTAGGATGAATCTAGCAGCACGCTTTCAGTTCAGGTTCATGAGGTCAGGGTTGCTCCCTAGCTCAGCCATTTGAAAATACAGCAGTGCATGAATTTGATAAAATTTTCCATCTTGCAAGAGAGCGTGTTCTAGGTAAGTTGTGGAGTTCTTGCAGCTTTTTATAGGCTTGGGTGGAATTGTACGTAATGAAAAAGAAAGGCCAGAAACACTGATAAAAATCTAAAGGGGAATTCAGAAACTTCATTTTTTGCCCTCAATAATAAAATGCAGTAATGAACACTATCTTGTAGAGAAGACTGTGAGTTACTGTTAAGTTCCACCTCTTATGCTGATTATACGACATTGGGCAAATCATTTAGTCTCTCTGTGAGCTGAATCATGATCTTTGGCAGGTTTATCTGTAGCAATTTAAACTGTTATCACTCCTGCCTTTTGCTGAAGGTTACGGACAAAGTCAGTGTAGGCTAATCGGCAGGTTATGAACCATGCCTGCTGATGAGCTAGCACGTGGGGTTTTTTACTTTTGTCCTTGCCAAATGGGCAATAATGTTCAGCACGAAGGTGGAGTAGAAAATAGAGGCAAGAACGTTTTAGATGCTGCAGTAATGTCTTTCAGAGAGGACGAACTAGCCTTTAGTTCTTGATCTGTGAAATAAAGATGATAACTTTTTTTTCTTTTTTAAAAAAACCCTGTCCACTGCTAATTTACTTTGTACCTAAGATTGAGGGCAATCAGAAATCATCCTGTGCTACATTTTAGATGTTGGAATGAAAGAACATCCAGGTACTCTAAAAGAGAAAGAATGTGTTTCTCTAGTCTATGCTACAAAATCTCTCAATTGTTATATTTACAGAAAGCTTGCTGAAGTCACTTGTTTTTCATTTATTAAATACATGATGTGCTTTCTTTTATGCTAAATTTCAAGCTACAAAATTATTACCCCAAACAAGTCTTAAAAGTAGTGCGGTTTTACATAAGCAGGTGTTTGTTACTGAAATTGTAAATTACTGATTGCAGTAGTGGACTCACATTGCTAAAACAATGAATGGGATAACTAGTTGTAGCAAAACAGAATTAGAGCTGTTTTTTTGAAATGATTTTTCTAATTGTATTTTGAGGCCTGGTCTGATTTTTTTAAAAAAATATTTTTTCAAGTAGTAAGTGGAGTGAATCTGTTTTCTGTGAGGTATTTGTCATTCAAAACGCCCTGCGTATCTCTCTCTATTTTTTAATGAAATGAGCACATAAAATTTGTATACTTATAAAACATTGAGTTTCTACCACATTTAGGTCTCCTTTATGGGTTGTAATAGATAAGAAATCTCAAACATGGAAGTACTGCATATTGATGGTGTTTATGCTAGAATAGTGTGTGGTATTTTTCAGATGATATATGTTGCTCTTGAACTTTGTAATACAAGAAATTAAGACAGCTTAATCATAAATGAGCTTTTAAAGATTGTATCTATGCACTTGTTGAAATGGAAATCATTGTACTGATGAAACAGAATGAATAGAAGTTTTGCAATGGCAAGCAGAGTATTAAAAGAACATAGGCAAGTCTTGACAAAATTGGTTCCAAATTTCCTGTAGATTATAGCAATATAAATAAGATTTTTTTTTTTCATAAATTAGATTAACTGTATAGGGTGCTGTGTTTGTGATTTTTTAATTAATGTTTAATTATTTCTATTATACATTCAGTAAACAGAAAAATTGTCTTTTTCTTATTGTAGATGTATGTGTACAGCTTTACTAATATGCAGTTGAGTATTCACCTCAGAAAGTTATAATTCAACTAGCATAAAGCCTTGTCTTTAGCTTTTTTCATGTGCGGTCCTCAAGTACTTGCATTATGTCATCTTATGATATGGTATTTCAAATCTTGGATACACACGTGTTTCGATTTATCTGCTTAGATGGGTAAAACCTGAACCAGTCACATGAGAAGTACATAGTAAATCACTGCAGAGCATGCTGGGGATTAAGTACAGTACCTTACAGTAGTAGTAAAAATTTGAAAACGGTGATTGCCCAAGTTTCAACATTAAGTT
This sequence comes from Eurystomus gularis, assembly GCA_013400335.1. Classification (NCBI taxonomy): domain Eukaryota; kingdom Metazoa; phylum Chordata; class Aves; order Coraciiformes; family Coraciidae; genus Eurystomus; species Eurystomus gularis. Next base: position 97,520 of record VZZY01022927.1, read on the forward strand.
TTCTGTATCTTATAATACATAATAGAAGATAATAAAATGTCTCTACCTAGCTAATTTATTGATCTTTTTGGGAATGTAGCTCTAAAAATTTAACTTTATAATAAGTGTTTCCTAAGATATGTGGTAGATACACAGGCTTCTTCTAACTGGTTCGCTACCATTTGCATAAATAGGATGTTTTTTCCTTGGTATGGTGCTTTTTTGAAGGCTAGAGATTCTTAAATGGATCAGTAATAAGCATGATTTACTCACAGAGCTTGATGCTTTACTTTGGGCTCATTAATGCAATTTGGCAGTTAGACACAGAAAGTTTTATCCTGTGGAACAGAAACTTGAAATAATTAATCATGTATGTGACTGTGTTAGTTGTAAAATTTCTGTTGTATCATCTTTCCTAGAAGTCAGTATGTATGCATCATTTCAAAGTATGGTGTTGAGGATGTTGTCAAATTCTGCTCAAACGAAAGCACAAGAAGCATTATGCCCTGTCACTGTTAATAATCGTGACTGATAACATTGACAAGTTTTACTCTTACTATTTGAAGTCTAAGTATTAGCATCTCATGGTGTTATGAGTAACTACAAATATCTAAAATAGGAATAGAAGCAAATGTGTGGAGTTGCTCTAAGAAAATTTTGATACCGAAAATGTAAACCATGAGCAGTGGCATCCAATATTTTTGTTTAAACACAGGGTGTTTTTTTAAAACTCATTTTCTACTTGAAGTAAAGGCCATAAATCACCAAAATCAGAAATGCTGGTATCCATGAAAACCTTTCCAATGGCTCCCACATTTGACTTGGATAAATCTTACTTTTTAATTAAGAAATATAAAAATTAAGGTTTCTTCTCTTCAAAGTTATTCTTCATTCTTCGTTGAAAAATGTACAGTCTGTCAGCTATATGCTTCATACAATCATCTTATCCTTCAAAAGCAGACTTGTTTCCTACATGCTAGGGACTTCCAGCAGACACGTATAAAGCAGGTTGACTTTTTTGGTTCTTTTTTGAAATTTCAGTTTGTTAATTATTGTAAAAAGACCTGACACAATACACTTTATTTATAATTCTGCCCAGTGTTTTGCTTCAAAAAAGTACCTGTTTTAGTACAGAAATAAAGCAAACTGAAGTGAGTTCCATCGTTTTCCAGTTCTTTTTAATTAGACATTCTTGTGGTTTTAGTTTATGTTATTCGTCATTCTGTGGTAGCCAAAAGCCTTTCATTAGAGGTAGTTAGAACAGATTTGATACTTGAAGGAAAAAAGTGATTACAGTTGTCTATAGTTCTTGCAATCTGAAAAATGAATGCAATTCAAATTGTGCTAAATATGCTTAGAATTACTGTTTGTCTTGATGGATTGTGCATATGTTACCTTACACATGGGGTTAGGCAGAAAAGAATTTATAATTTATTTTTTTAAAAATCATTTTTGATTGAAGGCGATTACTGTGTAAGCCATATCAACTTGTAAAGGCAGTATTATTTAAAAGGAATTTAGTCCTCATCTCCATACTGGAAAAAGGACTAAAACTTTAATTTTTATGAGCTAGACAGAGTTGTCTTTAGTTGCAGGAGTGGGTGTAATCACCCCCCCCAGCCCTCCCTCCTGCACAGGCCTTACACTGTTTTGAGAGCATTTAGGCCCGTGCGCATCTAGTCCCAGATGTTCAGGTATGAACGTAAATTTTAAGACTGTAAGTGTAAAATGAAATTTTTCCTTAGTTCCTATTAATCTGAAATGAAACAATGCCCTCAAACAGAGCGAGTCACATTGTTGTGTTACAGCATTAAAATGCTGCAGTTTTCCAGAAGGAAGACTGGGCAGAGCAGGTTTCTGTGCTGCTCACAGCTGGGCTGGAGAGAAGATGCACGCTGCTGTTAGGCTGTTGAATCCTCCTCCTCTGAAGTGGCTGGAGCTTTTCACTATTGCATCTAAAAGATTAAAGCTACTCTTACGTCGAGTTTTGGGCAGTATGTAGGAGGCTATTTGAATTTTTCCCCTGAAGACAGTAGTTCAAGTACTCCTGCTGGAATGGGAATTGGTCCCCTTTTAACTCGTGCTGTTATTTGTTGCCCTCTGATTGAAGAGTAAGATGGTAAATATTGCTCATCCCAGCAGGCAGCTGGAAGGCGGTCAAGAAGTGCAGCTCTGCTAAACTGCCAAGAGTTTCAGCCTGAGGAAAGAGGAGCTGGTTGGCAGAGCTATTAATGATTTGGGTTTATCTTTGCACCTATTTGTTTGCAAAAGTTGAGATGTTCTGAACTGAGGGATGGATTGCGGGAGGGCCCATTTTAAATCCCAATGTTAGCTTCAGTGGCAGGAACCAACTAACACGATTGTGTGAAACCCTCTCACTGGTGACTGGTATGGTGACTGGCAGCCGGGATTGAAGAAAGCAGAAAAGAAAAAGGGTAAAGAATGAAATACCGTGTCCAACATATCAACTGTCCTTTTATGAAAGGCCTCTGGCTTTCCACAGCAAGCAGTTTGACGTGATATGGAAGTACTGCGCTGTGTGATTTGATGTGATGTACTGATTCCAGTGGCAGTTTTCATTGCATGAGACTGAGATTTTGGAGCCAAAGAACTATAAAGAAAAGGAAAAGGGGAAACAAAGACTTCATTTTTCTTGCTAGCGTGTAGCACAGGCACGGGGAGAAATATCTGGTGAACTAAAAGAAAAGGAGAAGAAATATTTTTCCCTCCAGGGTTGCTGGTTCACAGTAGATGGTTGTAATCTTGAATCTTTTCAGTGCCTCCTCATCCACATCCTCTAGAAACTTTTGGGGTTTTATGGCAGTGATTTAAATTAGTCAACTCAGTGAGAAAGGCACAAACTGTAAATGTGAACAGTGTTGTTAATAATATTTTGTATCATTTTTGTCCAGTAAGTTTTTCATAACCGTTTGCATGTAATATATATTTTTAAATAACATTAATCAAAACAGTTATTTAAGTCTCTGTATCCCCACTCTGTATGTTTCTGAGAGTTAGGTTTGATTACCAAGGTATATTTTAATATGTAGGAGTTCTAGGGTAGTTTAAAAATTGGAGCTTTTGCAGCTGCCATTCTCCTGTAATCTTTGGATGTTTTAGTATTTTATTATTAATGTCTTTGCTGCTCGTAGGCAAAGAGCTGTGGTCAAGGAAAATGATACTAGTCTATATTGCTGGCTGTGAAAATGCTGTTATTGTGTAGTAGTTGAGGAAATTGAAGGTCATTTGTATTTTAGACTCTTAAGTTAAAATTGCATTTTTCAAGTATTTTTTCAAGGATAATTTTCAAAGAAACATACTGTACTTCTGTATGTGTGGGGAACGGTTATTAAAAAGAGTTCAGTCTCTGCTAATACTGGCTCAGCTGCATCAGTGTGTTAGGGAAGTGGGAGGTCTGCCTTTGTTCTTCAGTGCCAGTGTATTGGAAGTAGCAACAGTGCAAACATGTTGTGAAAAATCTGTTAGTGTAGATAAGGGCCATGCCTCTACTAAATAAATTCAGGGTTCCTAAGGAAAGGTGTGAGTATATGAAGAACACATATAGGTTGGTCTGGGATGAGCGAGGAGCAACCCCTTTTCCCTTATGAATCTGTGATGAAATGTTGTTGAAGATATGGGAGCAGTGAGAAAGAAGAAATGAGAGAAAATAGAAATATCTTTCAATTTTGTATTTTAATGTGTATTTTGTAATTTTGTATTTTTCATTGTGGGTTAGTTTGGTGCACCAAGCCATTAACTACTTCTGGTAAATGTACGGGTAAAAACCCTTCAAGATTACCTTGGAGTACAACATGAATATTTGTTTCTGAGCATTCTCCCAAGTCCTAATGATTTCCTTTTCTTATATTGCTTTTCCTTAGACTGAAAGAGTGTATATGTTGTCATTTAAAGACCAGAACAAAAGTGGCAGGAAAAAATAAGGCAATAATCACTTGCAATGTGTTACAAAAGGATGAATGACATTCCTAAGGGAAACAAAGTAGGAGGGCAGGGCAAAGGTCATTTAAACGCTGGACAGTAGCAGCTATTGTCTGCTGGGAAAAATGAGGGCCAACAAAAAAGCATTTTTTCTAAAGAACCTATATTCCCTGCAACAAATACTCAGAGAAAGCAAAACAAACTCTAACCTTCAGCATTTTCCAAGTGATTCCTTTCAAAACTCAAAGCTCTTAATGCATCTGCAGAATGGAAACCTATTCCCAAGGAAGCTAGTTACATTTTAACTGTGTAAATTTGTTTCTCTAATGTACTCAATTATTTATTTTGAGGGGTCAGAAAGGAAAATTGTGCATTTTCTAACTCCTATGTTAAAATACTCTATTTTTCTGCCGCATCCGCAACGTGCTTTGTATTTAAATACCATAGTAGGTCTTTATTGTAGAAAGCTGCTGCTCTGCTTTTACTATCAAGCTGCTAATGAACGAGCTTGTGCCAAAATGTGAATGAGTACTAACACTTGTCCACCTAGAAGTGAGTGTTCTCTCTGGCTTCTGGTAACGCTGGCTAACTTCTGAACAATAACCTTACGTTGCTTACTTGTTTTAAAAGACAGAAGAATAAGAGATTTTTTTGGTTTTTTGAGTAGAAGTATAGTAAAATGCACAAAACGTGCTGTAGTGTAGGGATGCTGACTACCCATGTAATAACAAGCAGTTTCTAAGATGAGTCTGTGTGCGTTGCCATAAGTGTAAATGTGTGTGTCAGCATTTGAAAGTCGTTACTTGTGATTTTAAAAAGCATTTTGCAAGCTATAATAACATAGTCATTAACTATTGCATATTTTTTTATTTAATACTGATTAGTTTTTCTTGGATTTCCTGACATAATTTGTCATTTTTTGGTGGGTAACCAGAGTCCCACTGTACATCTGGAGATAGCTGATTTCTAATTCGTAGATCCTTTGAAATGCTAATATGCAAACAGTATATAGAAAATAGCTAGGCTGATGGGCATTAGCTTTTCCCTTTTCAGTTGCCTGCATCTACATACTGTAATCCTAACTATGAGTCATACTTCAAAATACTCTGTCAGAATTGGAAGGTATTTAACATAATGAATTGAAATGGTCCATTTAATAGGAGTTTTTAATATATATAATGTTAACTGCAGTCGTTTTCTCAATTTTGTTGATTATTCAACACTGGAAAATACATTTGCAAATGTATTTGCAAAGCATAGTTTTTCAATGATACTTGCCTTCAAGTAGGGTGTGGAGGATGAGGGGAGAAATGTGTACATTACTTTTTTTTACTATTTTTAACAACTAGGAAGCGTACCAATTTTTAACTTATTGTGCTTAGACTTTAAAGTTTAGGCTACATTTGCGTTTGTACTGATGAAAGTACAGATAATGATGGCATGTAAGACCAATCATGGTATTTTAATCAGGTCTTAGTCACCCTCATGAGGGAGGGGAGCTCAGTCCGTTTTGAGGAAGGAAAGAGTGAGGTGACCCATGAGGGAAAATGAAGAATCTTGGCCATGGGAGGGTAGAGAATAAGACCAACAAAAAAACCTAAATAGGTAAGAGTTGCATATTGCAGCTGGTTTCTCCTGAAACACTTGTATTTATGTGAGATTATCTATAGCTAACTGAAAATAAAGTCTAAATCAGGAGAGAATAGATGTTACAGCTCTTAAAGCAAGGGACAAATTCTATGATCTGATATGTGCCTATGAGATATAAAATAATGGTTTTTTTCTAAAAATGTGTGTTTGAGTTACTTTAATCATGCAATTGAGGGTGAAGCTTCTTTCCTCCTTCTCCAAGGAGTGGTAATTTAGCTGGTCCACTCAGGCAGGCAGGGCCAGGAAAACACTACAAACAGAAATGCAAGGAAGGGACTATAAGGTTTTTTCCTGCAAAGGCAAATACTTTTGCCTCTCCCTGTTTTCAAGGGAGACTGAGTTTAATAGCTGGGTCACCTTGGACAAGCACAACACAAAGGTTGATGTGGCAATACTACCAAGTGTGGGCCCCATCAAAATACTGCGTGTCCTGGTTCGGCCAGGACAGGGTTAGTTTGGTGCAGCCAGGCTATTCTATACCATGCTGACATCCTGCCCCGGGGCCAGTTCCGGTTCGGGGGGGGGGATCGATCCGCTCGGGACCATCTGTTTGTCTATGTGGTATCGCTTATTTGTACATTTCTTTTTCTCACTGTTGTTGCCGCGATTGTTTCTTATGTGTCACTGTATTAAACCCTCCTCATCTCAACTCAAAAAGGCACTTTGAAACTCTCTTTCTTCTCTGTCCGCAGTGGGGAAGGGCAGCGGCAAACGACTGTGTGGCAGCCGCGTGACTCGGGTGCCTGCAGAGCCCTGCCGCGGCTTTACTAAACTACTACATGCGTCAGGCATTCCTCTTTAAAAACTTTTCACCTTTTTTATTCTTGAATGTTTGGAACGGAAAAGCATTTATCCTGTTCACCTATGAGTATAGCATCATTTGGTCCCTTAGTGGCTGAGAACTCTGGGTATTCTATCTGAAATAGTGGTTGGCTGAGGTCTTTCTTTTCCCCAGACTTTGTAATCAAGCAGATTTCAATATTAACCTGTAACATGATATCCATTCAGAAGTACTCAGTAGATTCCTGGATGGAAAGGGATATGGGTGTGTTTTAGCAGTGTTGGTATTTAAGCTGCTGTCACTGGTACCTATTGTAGGAGTCTCTGAAGTACAAAACGAAGTGTCCTGTGTTCTGGAAAGGAGAGCTAGAGAGAAGGGAACAAAACAAGTCAGCTAAAGGGAATGAGGACATTTGATTGCTAACTTTTTGTCAATCTGTAAAATGAAAGTTACATCTATTTTGGATATTTATGAGTAAATGTATTGTGCTTAACATGATTAAAACCTTAGTAAGGAAAACTGAAAATTTAGTGTTCTAGACTAGTCAAAAGAGTAAGACATGGAGACTTATGACCACTGATTAATGATAATAAAACAGTATAACAATCTCGTCTCTAGTAAGTTAGAACAGCGACTGTGTCATTAGATGCTATTATGGTGCATATATGGGAGCATAATGTAAAGTTCAGCAGGCAATCTCAGCTCAGCACTTACTACTTTGAAGGACTTCAGTGTGTAATATTAGTGGCTTTTAAAGTAAGTTATGTTTGCAAGGAAGAGACAGAAGAGCTACCTTTTGTCTAAATGCGAGTTGGTTCCAGTAAGGAACTAATGGGACTAGCTTTTCTGTATTGTTGGAGGGATTGCTTTGTTGTTCAACTAAAATACCTTTCATCTTCAGATCCCAGTATTACACCAGTAGGTAAAATACAATCTCTGCACTATCTGCTTTTTCTCTGCCTCCAGAGAGAGAGTTATTATTATTATTATTATTTTTCCACTGTTGCCTGGATGGATGAAATTAAGCATAGTCTTTTACAGGTTACTGTTGGTTTGGTTTTTTTTTTGGTAAAAAGCAGGTGGGGGAGGAGAGCTATTGAGATCCTGTATGGGATGACACTTCTTGAAATAGTTGATCTCAGAGGATTAAAGTTAGAAAATGTATTAGAATTATGTATTTTAGCATAATTTCATTTACGTACACAGTAAAACAAGGCTTAGTAATTAAACTTTTGAGGTTTTACTACAGTAATTTGGATGTCAAAATCTTGTCTAAGGAGAAAAAAAGCTAGCTTTCAGCAGGCTTTTTTGTTGAAATTTTGTTAATGCTATGCAAAGCATAAAGAAGTTATCATTAAAATGACCTTTTAGGGGTGATGTAATGGAAGAATGATCTGTCTATGGTTATGTAAAGCAAGTAGTTTAGTACATTATGTGTTCCAAATTCAGCTGCATTTTTGAAAATCTAAAATTTGTGCTGTGGATGACCTGAGAGATGATGACCTCTTTGGAGAGAAACTAGACTAGGATCCTTTGCCTTCCTCCTCTTGATGTGAGAACTTTCCCTAAAGGGGCATTTTGAGTAGGAGAAAACAATAAATTCTTGTAGAAGACTTTAAGGATATCTTACATGTAAGATTTTAAGTACAGATTTTTCTGCACTTATTCTTGAAGTTTATTGGCATGATAAGACATGATGTTTTAGAAGTGGCCATTACCGTCTGTCTGGTGTTTCTAGGATGTAAGCCTGCTTCACTGACTGTGAAGCCATGTTGATATAATGGAAGGTAACAATTCAGAAGCAGTAGTAAATGATTCCAGATGAATGATGGACAAATTTAAAGTCTTTAGATACAGCTTGAGAACACACACCAAGCTAAAGTCAATACTAGGTGGTTTGTACCAGGATCTGTATGGTGAGCTTTTACATGGCAGTGTGAGGGTAGTCCTGGTCCTTAGTAAGAGCTAGCTAAATAATGAGTTGCTGCTGGTTCTTCTGACCTGCAGGGTTGTTGAAGCTCCCTGGCACTGTGCAGGGCGGGGTTTGAAAGCTAGGCAGCTCTCCTAATCTGAGCAGCCTGTCAGGAGTCCTTATGCTCAGTGGTCACTCTGTAACACGTTTCACAAATTGAGACTCGCTTTATTTTTGTGTGGCGAGCAAGTTCTGCGTTGAGACAGGAGACGCATGCTTTATCCCTTTTGCCGGGAAGTGAAGCCGTCATTGCTCGGGTGGCCACAGGGCTGCTGCAGGCTGTGGTTTGATGGTTGTCTTATGCAGTTAGGCCTGCCTGTTTCTGTCCTCTTCCCCTCTCAATTAGGAACTTTTTCTAGGGAGGCTGGATTTGCAGTTCCTTATCGAGGCGGATAGTTTTATTTAACGAAGCAAGCATAATATAATGGACATTGATTTGATGAATGAGATGTCAAACCACTGAACCCAAGTGAAATAAAGAGCTGACTTTTTTCCTTTGCCCCTTTGGCTAGGGGGGAGTAGGAGACCATCTCCATTATTTCTCCAATCCGTGCACATGTAACTGTCTTGAAAGGCATTTCAACTTGAAGTCTCCTCTGGTTAAGAAGGTTGCTTATTTTCATCAGACTAAGATTTAGGCCTGTGCCAACACTGCAGTGACCTGTGATTCATGTCCTCTTATGTCCCACAGTATTTGAGGTTTGCTGGTGTCCCTTATTGCTCTTGTGTCCCCTAGCAGTCAGCTGGTGTCAACTTATACATGTCCTCAGTGTGCAGCCAGCAGCCACAGAGGACCAAGCAGAGGATGGCACTAATGTGGCACTCTGCCTTTTTACATGCCTGCTTGTTTTAATGCAGCTTGATAGAGAGGAGAGGGGAGCTGGCCAAGACGACAGGGATTCCTTTTCAAATGTAGCCAAGCTAAAAATTGCCTTTGGCTCCATTGCAGACATGGAACGTTTCATACAAATGGGATTTTTTTTTTTTTTTTTTTCATAAAGTCAGGATTGGATCTTAGAATTTTCATCCACATTATAAAGGTTTATATTCTAGCTCATGTTTAAAGCAGATGTTAACAATAACAATTATTGCTTAGAACAAGGTTCCAAAGTATGTGTGGTGTCTATTATCGTTGTTCTTAATATTTTAAGAGAAAATCAATGACATGCTTTTGAAATACATACTGATTTGTAATGATGACAGTGCTGATGACAATGCTGATTTGTAAAATGCTGTTCCTCCTGATCTGTTAACCTCCTCTGTACAATGCTCAAAGACTCGTGATGAATTTAAACAGAAGACTTTTGTGTACAGTTAATTTTAAGGGCAGTATTACAGATGTAGATTGAATTGCTAAGGAATGTTTTTTAATTGTTTGTTGTATTTAAATAGCATTTCACATGGAAGCTTTCATCAGCTGCATAGAGATTTTAGGAAACCAAACTGCACTATGTTTTACACATCTGGAGAAGCTTTTACTTGCAAGTAGTTAGTGGAGTATTTTCAGAGGCCATTTAAACCAGTGCTGTGTTTGACTGCACAAAACAACTTACGTATGTTCCTAGAAATGTCTTTTTTTTTTCAACAGGGGAGACAAGGCAATATCTGAGCTGTCATGACATCTGAATAATTTAATTGGAAAAGCCAGCTGTTAAACCTTATGTTACTGAACTATTGAGCATATAGCTCTGCAAAAACAAATAAGCGCGTGCATTTAGCAGTTCCAGTGGAAAGTTTGGGAAGCACAAAAATAGTGTGATGCAAGTAGCACTGGAGACACCAACTTGCCAAGATGGGCCATTGTTATGTATTTATAATTATTTACTGTCATCTGGAAGTTTAAACTAAATATAAGCTGCTAATGTAGACTTTAAAACTGTAAGGAAGTTAAATTTTAACACTTGAATAATGAGATAATAGGTTTTATTTCCTTTAGGCAATGTAATAAATTTGCCACGTGTTTTGTCTGATGAATGGATGATAAATGAGGTTTGCAGAATTTTGTGCACTTGACACAGCAGAATACTTAGAATCAGCGTGGTGTCATACTCATTTTTTCTGAAGGGTAGAATTTTGTTTGTACTGCAGGATGACCACGCTAATGCCTAAACAAAATGGAAATATCTCATAAGGAAAGGGCCCTCATATGTACCAGGAGAGACTTTTCATGGGGTTCCTCACAAACTGTAAATATGAAATGAAGACACACTTTAGAAATTTTTTAGTTTTATTCTATACAGACCTTATATATTTGTAATTTCTTTGCATTGTCAAGAATTTATGATAGATAATCAACCTATTATTGAAAAAATTCTACTGTTTCTTTGTATATGATTTGATACTTTGGAAGAAGCTATAGTAGCCTTAGTTTTGCATCTTAAGCTGTAGAGGAGACAAACTCTGCTTTGAAAGGTACCTGGCAGTGTGTGGCTTGTGTTGTTTCTTTCTTGTACTCCAGGTCTCATAAATAACGTTAAAGACTACTTAGTCTTTGTTACCAGCAACTCAAAGCGTTCAGGATGATAGGGGAGGGCATTCCAAACTCATGTTTCAATAAAAGAAAAAAGTAAGTTTGGAGGCAACTTTAACTTTCAGATTTTGAAACTGCAGCATTTTTAGTGGCTAGAAGAGTTTTAAATTTATTTGTGAATACATCAGAGTGTATATTTAAACAACCATAGAGCCTAGAGTTTTGAAATAAATACTAAAATCAGAAGACTTAAAGTTACAGAAACTGGGATACTGTGACTGAGTTATGGAAGCATGTGAGAATTGGCACAAGTGTAATTATTCATGTGCTGGTTCTGTGTAAATATTGCGGAGCTGCAGACCTTGTGCTCGTGTGACTCGATCCTTCTTTGATATTGAGGAGATCTTACTTTGGTGCAGTGCAGCAACATTTGTGGTAATGTTGATGTAACTATTCTGATTCGACAAATCCCAGATTTCAGAATACCTTCTCAGAGTTTGCTTCCACTATAGAAAATACTGGAAATATATTGCTTTAACTGGAGTTGCCTGCGGATAGCTGTAAACCATAACTTCTTGTATTGGACGGATTTTTAATGCATTTAGGAATAGACTTGCACAGGCTCTCTGTATTTATTCTTGTATTCTGGCTTCTGTCTCCTCCAGGATTCATAACTGATACAGATGATGAAATAGGATCAGTGTGACTTTATAATAGAATCATAGAATGTATTGGGTTGGAAGGGACCTCTAAAGGCCATCTAGTCCAACCCCCATATAATAAGCAGGGACATCTCTAACTAGATCAGGTTGCTGAGAGCCCGATGAAGCCTGACCTTGAATGACTCCAGGGATGAGGCTCCCACCACCTCCCTGGGCAACCTATTCCAGTGATCCACCACCCTCATATTAAAGAACTTCTTCCTAATGTCTAACCTAAATCTACCCTTTTCTAGCTTAAAACCATTACCCCTTCTCCTGTCGCTACAGACCCTAGAGAACAGATGTTTCTTTATACTTGAGAAAAGTTAATCTGTTGGGAAATGTGAGAAGACCGTAAATAGTATTGGAAGGAACAAGAGAGCAGAGAGAGATTATATGTAATTAGCTGTCAACTCTTTAAATATATATTTTTAAAGCTTAAAAAAAGAGAAATATTTACTCCTTAAGCACTTAATGTAACATAAAGGAAGAAGTGTCTCAAACTGAAATTCTTCAGAGCAGTTGTCTTATTCTGAAGGTCTTATGCAGCTTGTATTAACGTAATGTTAGTTTCTAGAAACATAATTCTTTTACTTTACAGAATGTATTGAAACATATAAAATATGATTAAATTATAATTTCCTAGTCCAGAAATGTAGTTATTTTGGAATGTCCTAATGAAGTTAAAGACAAAGCATTGGTTGTTCAGAAAAACAGTAAATTACATTCAGTGTAAGCAACCCCAATGTATATGTTTTGTGATTCAAAAGGGCTGCTTTCCCAAAGCTGGAAAAACAGATTTAGCAAAAATAGTCTCATATAACAAGTAAGAGAAAGAAGGAATAGCAATTAATATCAATTACAGCTTTGTGTAATCAGAAGAGTGATGGTAAATAATGGACTAAAGTTACTGTGAGTTACATAAGTACTTTAAGAAGCGTCTAAATCTTTGTAGCATGGTAAGCCAGTGGAAACCTCCTAATGGAAGGGATAAATTGTTCATCAGTCGATGCTTTCAGTTTAAGACTTGATGCCTTTCTGGAAAAAGTCATTTTCTGCATCAGAGGCTTAATGGGCTCTTTAGAAACAACCTTAAATGCAGGCTTTCAGGCGGTGCAGGGACAGACTTACAAGCAGCTCTGTTGAAGGCAGCAAATTTTGGACAGACTGTGTCATGGTATACATCCGTATTTCTATACCATCCTTTCCAGAATTGTCTGGGGTCACATCAAATCCTAAACCTCATCCTACAAGGAGAGAATAAAGTTGAGTGAATAAAGACAAAAATTGGAATGTACACAAAACTTGCAGGAAGGACAGTTAGGAGAAAGATGGGAGTTGTGTTGTTTACAAGATCATTTGTTTGGAGCTTTGAGCTCAAGTCGGTGCATTGAAGACTGTTTATCCTGCAGGAAGGTTGACTGTGTGTGACAATGGTTTGTGTATTGCCCTAATATCAATGTTGTTGTACTGCATGCAAGTTTTGTACCTACATGAATATATATTCAGGGGTTTTTATTCAGGGCGGTATTTCTGTGTGAGCACCAATGCACACCAATGTGCTCAGTGGAACAGTTACCAAGCTGAGGACCCTGTTAATGTAGCTGTGATTCACAGAGGTTTTACTATAAATTTGTGTTTCTTTTAAGAGAAGGTAATCAGTTTGATTCAATATAAATAAGATACAATCTCATACAAGAGCTGAAAAATAGCAAATCCATTAGTGGTGGGCCTTAATGTGCAGGCTGTCCCAGCAAGGTGGGGAAAAGTGGTGGAGTTCCAGTTTGAGTGTCCTGCTCAAGGAGCTCTCTTCCATCAGATCTTGCTGGAGTCTGAATTTGAGAACTCTGAAGCAGCACGACTGAATTCTGCCTTCCAAATACATCTCGACCAGTTTAGTAGCACGAATAGTTAAGAGAGAGAATTAAAGAGCCATCAGCCTTTCTTTATCCTATCTGATTCTTAACTCTTGGCTCCCAAGCAGTGCTTTCCCGTAATAATGCATTACGACTGAACCGCATAATTAAAATACTTTTTATCTAAATGAGAAAGTTGTACTTCTTGTAAGTTGTTCTTGAGAATTTATTTGTGGAACATAATTATTCTGTGCATTCCCTGTTAATATAAGTAGGTGGTTGTTAATTTGCTTACTGTGGAGTCTCAAAGGCAGGAGGCCCTTATGCAGTAGGAGCTTACAGGCTCCTTAAAGTTTCAGAAGTTAAAACTGCACAAGAATTGCATGGTCTCAGCCCCATGGAAGAGCTTACTATCTCCTACAAAAGCATTTCTGATATCTAGTCCCTTCTTCTTAAGTGTTTTTATCTGAGCAGTTTTACTATACATAGGAGGCAGGTTTTGGAAAAAAACCTGCCTGGAATTAACTTTCATGGAATAAACATTTAGTGGGATTAACCTGGCTGGAGTGAGAACTGTTTTAATTATTTCAAAGAAAACATTGAGATCATGGCCTGTATCACATTTTACAACTAGAGGACTAAAAACTTCTTTAGGTTGGGAAAACTTTGGCTATGTCTGTATTAGCAAGTACTCTGCAGCGGGAATGGATCTATAGAAGAAAAACAGTGGGTGTGGAGGACTTGTTGGCCACAGCCTGTGTTTTTTCAGAGGTAATACTTTGAGTGGACTTTACTCTGATTCCAGGGAACATCGGAACAGTAAATCACTGTTGGAGCACACCTTCCATTTTAGTTTCATCATAAAGTAGTACAGTTCATATACTTTAAGACTGCTCCAAAATGAAAACACTATGTACAAGAATATACTACTTAATAAATTCCATCTTACATATAGCTACTTGATCAAAATCATTGTATAGAAGTATATATTTTCATTTATGGCATGAACACATAAATGAAAACTGTGAGCAGATCTGAGACAGTTAATAGTATAGAATATAAACAATCCCCCTTTGGGGAAGGAAAATGGTCATTTTCATTCAACTGGATAAAAGAATGGATTGGGGGTTTAGTGTTTATAACATAGACAAATGGAAAAAATAACCTTCCTTTTTCAAGTACTCAAGAGTAAAAAAAAAAACCCAACCCTTGTATAAATTTGTTTTCGTAGATACAGAGACTGGTCAATGGTGGTACAAGTCCAAAAGATACTTCAGATGTTGTTTTACCAAATGACTGCAAAGCTCTCACAACCTTTTGGAGAGGTGAAGGGCTTTTAGAAAAACATGTATGACAACAGGATAGAATTGCTATTAAACTGTTGTTTGAAGTAGAAAGGATGTGTATTTTGAAACAGAGGAGTACTTTCAAGAGGCGGCTTTCTGCATATAATACTCAAAGCTTACCATTTTGAGGCAGTGTCTACCAAATACAAAAAAGATGGGGGAAGATATCCCAATGAAATCATCTGCGGGCAGATTTAATCTGTGTTAAAACAACGTATAAATGATCAACTTGTTACTTTCAAATTTCCTCTTCTTTCTGCTGTGAATGCAAACACAGTTGCTGAAAAACCATTTATTTAAGTAGTTTAAATGCTTCTAGTTTTTGTGGCACAGTGAAAGCTGTTTGGTCTGTTGTTACCAAGTAATAATATAATGTCAGCAGTGCAGGTAGAGGAGCAGAACTGCTGTAAGCAAACACAGACCAACTGGATCTCCCTGGACGTAAGTTCTCGTTGTTTTTCTGTGGTAGAGTACTGGGAGGTGAACAGGTTATCCTCCCAACAATATTCAGCCTCTTACTGCCTGGCATTTCTAACCCTTGGTCAGCTGTCATGCTTAAAATCAAAACAAAGCGAACCTCTTGAATAAAGAATTGCACTTGAAAGTGAAATGGAAAAAAACCTTCTCTGTCTATCTGTACCTAGTTCTACTTTGTGTATTCCTTATGCAGCTCTCCCTATCTCTGACTGTGGAATTACAATAGTGAGAGACTTTGCAATGTTTGTTTTTTGTAAAAATTAAGCATTCCTGTACAGAGAAGGACAGTCTAGAGCTGGGCAAGTTGGGAGAAAGCTTATCCATGATCTGCAGGAGTGACTGAGTTTGACACCTTGCTTAAATACTACCACCTAAAACCAGTGGTAACTCATAATGGGATAAGGGACTAATTAACATGAACAGGTGGAATGTGGTTTTCTGCACTACTTTACAAAAGAGGTAGTTGCATATTGCTGGAAACTTGTTTGCCACTTAAGAAGCAAAGGAATGTCGGGCCCCAGGAGAGCCGTTTCATCTTCATGGTGAGGGGCAGCTGAAGGTAGGAGGGTGGTGGGGTAGGCTTGCAGGAGGGCCGGGCCAGCTGAGTGGGGAGCTCCTCACCCCGCCGCCTTGGTGAAAGTGGAAGGAGGGATGGATAATGCTGAAGGAATTTAGAAACACTGAGCCTGTAGGTATGAGATAAAGAAAGGCAAAGATCAGGCAGAATGGAGGCCGGGGAGGTTGCGGAGTCTGTCGGGAAGGGCTTACAAAGGTACATTGACAGCAGAGGGGAGTGTGGTCATGCAAGATATGGCTAGGGAATGTCTGTGTACCAATTCATACCTGATAAAAACATGCAAATCAGTTTTATTTTCTGCA
This sequence comes from Eurystomus gularis, assembly GCA_013400335.1. NCBI lineage: Eukaryota > Metazoa > Chordata > Aves > Coraciiformes > Coraciidae > Eurystomus > Eurystomus gularis. The sequence goes on from VZZY01022927.1 coordinate 113,570, forward strand.
CTAATACTTCTATACTAAAATGTATTTATTCATTGGGCACTGAGAAGCATGAAGCATAGTACTCTCTGTCGGCATTATAGGTTCAAGCCTGTTGTAGCTATACTACACTGAGCAGAAGGCTCATTTGTGCCAGGCTGTTTGTCTGCTTTTACAATCTGGCTGAAATAAGCAGGAGGTGCAAACTCCAGCTTGTCACAGCACAAGAGATAAATGTTAACGTAGCATTCTTCTGGCTCGCTCAGCTCTTTTGTTATAGTAAAGAGCATTCAGGAACATTTATCTTGCAAAAAATTGCATAATTTCAGCTAGGATTAGTTACCTTTTCAATAGGCTGACCAGCTGCTTGAAGCAGAGTACCATAAAAATGTTTAGGAAAGAAAAAATATTCCAAGAAGCTTTAAGGTATGAAAAATTGAAAGGATAAGTAAAAATAAATAGCAAATGGAGTATGTCATTTACTCTGTTCATGGAGTGGACGTATATTTGTATATACTACAGTGACAGCTAAAATTAACACCTTTTTTGCAGTAGGCAAGGGGCTGTTTGATTCCAATAGAATTTCAAGGAAGTGAGGGGGTTTCAGGAGAAGGAGGACATGATACTGGTCCCACATCAAACTTAGCAAAAGTCTCTCCAGAGCCTGGCAACAATAGGATGTGTGACAGTGATGTCGTGTTCATCCAGACAGTTGAACAAGCATCTGAACATTTACAAAATAGTGGAAGTGATGGAAAATAAACCTAAAACCACTTTCTCAGCAGGTAATGGAATGTCAGATGCTATCTCACACTTTTTAAATCAAACTCAGGAGGAGAACTGTGTGTAAATGCTCTCTTTTTTAAAATACCATTGACAGAGTTATTTTAATTTTATACCTTGCACTGTTTTGGTGGGGAATACATTAACACTTGATCATAATGGAAAGCAAAGCACGCTCAGAAAAAAGTCACACCTGTCAACCTGATAGGTTTTTGTTAAAAAATGCATCAACCTCTTAATTTGCAACTCTGTGTTTTCCCATTGCCCGACTTCTGGCAGCAAAGTATTTGAGAGATTAAAGGAACATTTCTTCATGCTGATCTCACAAAAGAGTAAGCTTACCGAGTCGCTCCCTTGTTCAGAGTCATTTGCTGGCTTTGCTCCTTCTGTATCATGTTCAAACTCCTCATCTTCAAAGCACAGTAAGAGTTTGCTCTTGGCAATCTCATTTCTATTTTATTCTTTTCAATTTTTTTTAATCTGTCTTCTCACCTGGAATTCCCTCTCCTTTTCTTGGTGCAACGGGTAAACATATTCACATCATAGTGGGGGAAGCTTGTTTACATTCATTTTCAAAGTGTGCAAACCTTGTAGAACAATACAGAGCATTACTCTTAAATTTTCACATTGTTGATAAACCCTCTGGAGCTTTTGATACTTGTGTTAAAAAAACAGCTTTCTGAAATAGGGACAGGGCCTCCTGTGCTCCGGTGCCTTGCTGATAAACTGAATGTTCCAGTCTTCTACGCTAATTAGATTAACTTTTCTTAAAAGTGAGAAAACAGAATGTGTTTGTAAAGTGATTTGTAAAGCTGTGTTAAAAAGTGCAGATTTGTGAGAGAATTAGAAGCGGTCAGTAAAATAGATCTACTTTTCTGATATTGGTGGCTTATGTTAAATGCAAAAATGATGGAGAAGATAGATATTCTGATTAGCCAAGTTAAGGCTGGTAGATGACAGATACTTGTATTTGTTTCTTACCACTATTCCAGCAGAGCACAGCCTAGTGGTACCACATTAATAGTGTAATCTTTTCTAGGTGTTAGCAATACCGCATGGGGTTATGTAGACTCCTTTTTATTTCTTTCTAATGCAGTGAGGGTTTGTGTTAAGAAAAAAAAAAAAGAGAGACTGTATTCTTAACATTGCAAGATGGTTCCTTTCTCTGAGATTGCTGTTGACTGTCCCAGCAGCTTTGTTAGCTACTACCCATGCTACGGAAATTCTCACCAGCTGTCCTGTACAGTATGTCTGCCATACAGACTATACAGAGTACAGCAAGATGCTGTTCTCTGAATGCTTTGTTGAATTCTTTTTTTTTTTTTTTCCTTCCTGGTAACTGAAAGAAGTTGTTATAAGGTTATATGGTGGTTCAGTTAGTAGGGCAGATTTTGGAAGATAGCCTTTGCAGTTATTGATGCTTGATTTGTTTGTGGAAGGGTATATGAAGGTCTGTGGTATCTCTAGCTGATTCCCATTAAGGCAATGGGAAAGAAGAGTATTCTCAGTTTACGTGAAATGTTCTGTTTAATCTGGACTTGGAGCTTAGGATGGCTTATATCTTGCTTGGGAATTAATTATTTGGCTGTTCAAGCAATTGCATATATGACTTTTAACAGGGAGAGTGAATTCCAGATAACAGTATTAGAAGGATAATTATGAATTTAGGCAGCAGCAAAAGGATGCCAAAGATGTATAATTACCAGTTTATGTGGAAACAAATGAAGAGTAAAAGGGAAGGCTACACAATAGCCAGATAAGAATGAATTTAGGGAAAGAATTTAACACTCAGATGTGGTTGGTGTTTTGGTAGCTTTCAGAGGTTTGGTGGTTTTGTCTCTTCTGTAGTTAGTTTAGTGTTTTTGTGTTCATATGACAAGCAAAAAAGCTGAAATTATATTTAAGAATCTGTATTGGCACAAGAAAGTTGTCACACTTCCCATAACAAATTTTGGATGAGTGAATAGTTACAAAAGGCATTTGCTGGGTGACAGGCAAAAGGAGGCTTCTTGCAAAACGCAGAAGTACTCTCTAGCAGTTAGGTATTCTGAACAATTGAATTGTTCTGTATTCTGAGCTTCAGTGATAAATATCTTAGAAAACTACTTGAGACATTATTTCTAAGTCTTTTATAAGGTCTTTGACAAGCTCTTGACCTTCATATCCTATATGTTATTTTTTCAATTTGTTTGCTTCTTTTCTCACTACATTTTTCTGATTGACTTTTCTTCTTCTTTCCCTTTCATCTTCACCCACACCCCAAAAAAATACTTTGCCTTATGATTATAAAGATTTGTCACTTTTCTCAAGCTGTGTAGAAAAATAAAAGCATAGCAGAGGATCAGTAATCTACTACATCTATTTTCCATTTTCCAAACTGTTCTTTGAAAAGATAAAGTTAATACCTGTGAGGTAAGTGTCTTGCACTTTTATAGGTGTATGTAAAGAAAGCGCAAACAGCAAAATTCTCCCAAGTACTTAATGTTGACCTGCCTTTGCAACTTTGGATGTTGTAGGGTTCCTAATGTTGACAAATTGGATATGATGGGGGAACACTAGATACCACCCCACATTGAGACTTCTTCAGGGATATATAGCAGTTAGTGGCAATTTGGAGTAGGACTAAGAAAGTCCCACTAACCCAGTCTCACAGCTGTACTGGTCTTCTAGATACATGCTTGCCAAGAGGAGTGAGTGAGTGTCTTTCTTTTTCCTTTTTCTTGGAGTATGCAGTATTCTGGTCTTAGAAGCCATCGGTGATATTACTACGTGAAAACAGAATGCGTTCAAAACTGCACTGCTAGTAGAGTTTAGGTGGAACGAAATGAGTTTATGCTGCATATCAACTTGACGAGCTTGAAGAGGTTAGGAGATCCACACTGCTGTACAACAGTACTGGGACAAGAAAAATTAACAGTTTGATGGAGACATCAAACACCAATGTTGTAAATATCAAGAGAAAACCAGTGGTGATAGTAACATTTTCAGACCCAGTGAGGTTGATGTAACAGCGTATAAGAGCAGATCTTTAAAGCAAATCGTTACTTTTGGAAAGAACTATTTAATATAAACATTTTAGCTCTACATAGTGCACACTTCAAAGTTTTGTTTAGGTTCTTAGAAGGATCTGTTTTTTTCAAAGCAAAATGTTTTTGTAGTAAACAGAACTTTTTTTAAAGACTTGGAATGAAATTGGTATGCATTGGCTTCCCTTTTTAAAATCAGTGGGAATACAGACCCAAATTCTCTTCTGTGTCTTAAAAGTTACCTTCTCAGTTTTCTCTCTGTAGAGCAGTTTCCTCATGCTTCTATTTTTTTTTCCCATAGAAAGACCCTTTAACCTATTGAGTGCACACAGGTAAAACATTTGGGGACAGGCAGTGTGCAGGGTATAATTACTTCCTCCTCTCTAGCTTTTCCTGGTTTTTTACTTACTTGTTCAGTTATTTTAAGAGCTTAGTGTAAAGTGTTCAAAATTTTCTTTACTTAGCAAATCTTGGAAAAGTAATGAACTGAGAAGTTTGCATTTCAGATAGGCAAAGGAAAGAAGGCAGCATCCTGAAGTCACTCATTTTTTGATTTGAAAAAAAAGTTTTTAAAAGCACAGGTATCACATAGAAAGGGACTGGGCTAAGTGCCTTTGGAAAGCTTTGTATACGTCCCTTTCTAACCTTCCACATTATTAGTCTGATTGCTTAGGCCTTAAGGCAACATTTTAAAATTCCTTTCATTCTCCTGTATTGAAGCTTTTAATTTCAAAACAACTTTGTGGGAGAGCATTGCTCATACTTGTATTAAACAACTTTGTATTTATTTATTTATTTATTGACATCAGGCAAGAAAAAATGCCAAAATGTTTTCTTCTAAAAGCTATCGAGACAGAGAAGCAAAAAGGACTTTTCATAAACTGGCTACTTTAAGTAGGTCATTGATAGTTTACCTCAAAAGGACACATAAAAATTGTTTACATGAGGAGAGAAGCTAGCCTTCTGTTACAGAATATAGGGTTTCTCTGAGCGTGTTCTGTGAAGTTCTTCTGCAAGTTACCAAGACCAAAGTTCACAGAATCATAGAATGGTTTGAGTTGAATGGAACCTTTAAAAGTCACCTAGTCTGACCCTACTGCAGTGAGCAGGGACATTTTCAACTAGATCAGGTTGCTCAGAGCCCCAGCCAACCTGACCTTGAATGTTTCCAGGGATGGGGCTTTTACCACCTCTCTGGAAAGCCTGTGCCGGTGTTTCACCACCCTTATTGTAAAAAAGTTTCTTCCTTCTAGTCTAAACCTACCCTCTTTTAGTTTAAAACCATTACCCCCTGTCCCATTGCAACAGGCCTTGCTAAAAAGGCTGTCCCATCTTTCCTTTTAAGTACTGAAAGGTCACAGTAAGGCCTCCCCAGAACTTTCTCTTCTCCAGGCTGAACAACCACAACTTTCTCAGCCTTTCTTCACAGGGAAGGTATTCCAAGCCTCTGATCATTTTTGTGGCCCTTCTCTGGACTCACTCCAACAGGTCCATGTCTTTCCAGTACTGAGGACTCCAGAGCTGGACACAGTAGTCCAGGTGGGGTCTCAGCAGGGTGGAGTAGAGGGGCTGAATCTCCTCCTCCTGCTGGCACATTGTTAACTTGATGGTTAAATTAAATAATTGTAAAAAAATAATCACATTAATTTGTCAGGAACCTAAATTTTTTACTAATTGCAGTTGTTCGGCTTTTCCTAAGGTATAAAAAATATGTTGGCTTGATTGTGGTGTTTTTATCCTACGTCCTATTTTTTTCCTAATGTAATCTTTCTTCAAAGTTATTGTCATTATGTAGGTCACAGTTAAGTTACACAGAGATGGGTTTAAAACCTGGTCTCTTTAATCAGCTCTGTAACCTGGCTAGCTATTTCCCTCTCAATGCACAACTACTCCTACTTTTATTAAAAACAAAACTGCACCATGCTGTGACTAATCATTTTGAATATGGGGTGTCACAACAACTATACCATTTTTAACTGTTTTAAGTCAAATGTTTGGTTATTTATTTTATGTGCTGAGAAAAATGAGATTTAGTACAAATACATCATTAGAAACTAGTAGAAATGAATGTACTTACCAAATTGCTTACTTTCTTAATCTAATGAACTGTCATATAAAAAATACTTTTTCACTGCATTCACTAGAGTGATAGTAATTAACATCAGATGATACCAAAGGTTTGCTTTATGGTTAATGCTGCACACCGGCAACTTGATACAGCCTCCTGACAGAAAAATGTCTTAGATTTTTATCATTCAGATAACACACCTCTGAGGTTCCTGCTAACTAGAAATGATTTCATTTTCACTGATGACCTGTGCAGTCTTCAAAGAAAGTTCTGATGGTAGAAGTATGTAAGATTAATTCCACTGACAATTTGGTGTCAGATACAGGTTAATAACACTTGACTTAGTCTTTCTTTGACCAAATCTGACCTCATTTGTATTGTTCCTTAGATGAAAAAAATAAATGTAGGGGGCCAGCTTTAACATTCTTTTTGGATTATAGAGACACTTTGTGTTCTGGAACTTGAAACAGGAAAACTTAGTTTCAAATGTTATCGATTCTAGGCTGGTGTGTTCTGCACAACTGAGTGTTTAGTTTGTTCAGGTGCAAGCAGGATACTAACTTAGGGAGCATATTCCCTTCCTTTAGGAGCAAATCCTACTGAAGGAAGCAGATCTTTTAATATAAGCAGAGTTCTATAAGCCCTGTGTCTCAAAATATGTGAAAATTTAAATGCAGGAACAGAAAGAGCAAAGGAGGCTGAAACAAAGAAAATGGAACTAGACAGATCAAATGGCTTTAAATTAAGACTTGAAAACAGGTATTGGAGCCAGCAAGATGAAAGAGTCATGAAAAAACTATAGGTGCAAAATGGGATGTATAATGTAACCACGGAAGTGGCCAGGAGTGGTCAGATAGCAAGAGTGAAAACTGGTGGCTTAACTCCCTCTCTGAAATGCTTGTATACCAATGCACAGAGTAAGGGAAATAAGCAGGAGGAGTTGGAGATCTGCCTTAGATTGCATGACTATGATATAGTTGCAGTCACTGAAACATGGTGGGACGGCTCCCATGACTGGAATGTTGTCATGGATGGCTGTGTACTATTTAGGAAAGACAGACGGACAAGGCGAGGTGGCGGTGTTGCTCTTTATGTGCAAAAGCAACTGAAATGTATTAAGTTCTATCCAGGGGGGGGAGGTAGAACAGGTTTAAAGCTTGTGGGTAAGAATTGAGAAACATGCAAAGGGGGGTTGTGCGGGTCTACTATAGACCACCAAACCAAGAAGATGTTGATGAGGCCTTCTACAGACAACTGGAGGTAGCCTGTAGAACACACTCCTTGGTACTCGTGGGTGACTTCAGTCACCCTGATATTTGTTGGGAAGCCCACACAGCTAGGCATGTTCAGTCAAAAAGGCTCTTGCA
>VZZY01022928.1:0-19803 GCA_013400335.1 Eurystomus gularis
ACACTGGCCCAGGTTGCCCTGAGAAGTTGTAGATGCCCCCATGAAGCTCTGAGCAACCTGCTCTAGTTGCAGATGTCCCTGCTCAGAGCGGGGGGGTTGGAACTAGATGATCTTTAAGGTCATAGAATCATAGAATGTGAGGGGTTGGAAGGGACCTCTGGAGATCATCGAGTCCAACCCCCCTGCCAAGCAGGCCCATAGAATCTAGGGCAGGTCACACAGGAACACATCCAGACGGGTCTTGAAAGTCTCCAGAGAAGGAGACTCCACAACCTCTCTGGGGAGCCCGTTCCAGGGCTCTGTCACCCTCACAGTAAACAAGTTCCTCCTCATGTTGAGGTCTCTTCCCACACAAACCATTCTGTGATTCTATGACTGCAAGTGAGCCTGTGCTGGGGCTGTTGTTCCAGTGTCTCTGTTCCCCAGCACAGGCAAGAGCTTCTGCAGCTTTGCTTGATGGGTCTAGGGAGGAACATGCATGGCTCTGCTCCTCCACGGCCATCACTGCAGAGATCATGGGATGGGAAACTCCAGGATGCCTTTTGTAAATAGAGCAGTGGCAGATTCAAGTAGGATTGCAAACTCTCTGACTCTGCTGGAGGTGCAGCCCTAGGAAATCCTGGGAATTATTGGCTCGTTGCACCCTCTTCCTGGAAACTGCACCGGGGAGGACACAGGAGATGGATTTCCATTTAGAAGAACAACAGAGGAAACCTCTGACCCAGCTCCTGAAATGTTTGCGAGCTGACATATTTATTGGCTCCAGCTTTACCAAGTCTTGTGTACAAGAGTTCTGAGGTTTCACCTAAAAACCCCCTTCATGTTTCCTGGAGAAAAGAGGCAGAGCTCTGGCCTCCACATCAAACCCACTTCAAGGGCGGCACAGGAAGCAGCGAACGTCAAAGCTTTTAGCAGGTATACAAAACGCTGCTGCACCATCACCTCCCTTGTCCCGGCGGGTTAACGGGAGGTCCCTCACCTCTCTAGTGACCTGCTGTCAAATTTTCTTCAATCACCGTGACAGAGGAGAGTTTTAAAGGAGAATGGGATGAAAGAAGCACTGCAAAGTTCGGGTTGGAAGGAGCCTCAGAGGGTGTCCAGTCCAACCTCCTCCACTGAGTATGGTCAGCTTCAAAGTGTTGCTCAGGGTCTTTGTCAGCTGATCTTTGAGAGATCCCCAGAAGGGAGAACCCACCACCTCTCTGGGCAGCCTGCTCCAGAGCTGAACCACTCACATGAGAATTTCTTTCCCACACCCAGCCAGAACCTCCCAGTCACTGTGTGACCATCACCTCTTGCTCTCTCCATGATCCTCAGGGAAGGCTCTGGCTCTGCTTTCTCCTCGGTCACGCATCAGAATCATAGAATCAGAGAATGGTTTGGGTTGGAAGGGACCTCCAAAGGCCATCTACTCCAACCCCCCTTACAATAAGCAGGGACATCTCTAAGTAGGTCAGGTTGCTCAGAGCCCCATCAAGCCTGACCTTGAATGTCTCCAGGGATGGGGCCTCCTCCTCCTGCCTGGGCAACCTGTCCCAGTGATCCACCACCCTCATATTAAAGAACTTTTTCCTAATGGCCAACCTAAATCTACCCTTTTCTAGCTTATAACCATTCCCCCTCGTCCTGCCGCTAAAGAAGATGGAAGATTACAGTTGGGTTTCCCTTTTGCTCCTCTTCTCTGAACACCAGCCAGCTTGCATGTCACCCTGACCAGAGGGTTTTGTAGATCAGGGACATTAGGAGAAACTTCATCATGGGACCATCACTGGACCAGAGAGGTCCAGTCACTTGCTCCAGTGCCAGCAGCAGTTCAGTTCTGCTTCAAGTGGAAAGATGGGCTAAAGACCCTCAGAAGGCATTTCTACAATCTACAGAGGTCTACAGAGAAACTAAGAAATCTTGCTTTGCAAGAAATATACATTAATTTTAATGCATTTTATCATGTAGCATATTCCTATGAACAGATTAAAGACAATAAAGAGCTAACGGTTTGTAGATAAGGGACTTAGACAAGTAAACGTCTCGTCACGCCCCAGATAAGTAACTCCAGAAAACAAAAAACAAGAAGATGACCAGGCCTACAACTCTTGCATCTTTGCTGTAGGAGATAAAGCCAGAGGATGTCAAATGACATCCAAGAAAACATTGAGGTCTTCCCAGAATTGTTTTTGGTTGGAAGAGACGTTCAAAATCATCGAGTCCAACCGTTCCCCCAGCACTGCCAGGGCACCACTAACCCATGGCCCTCAGCACCACATCTCCACGGCTTGGAAACCCCTCCAGCAAAGGGGACTCCACCACTGCCCTGCCCAGCCTGGCACAGCCCTTCACAGCCCTTGCCAGGAAGACATTGCTCCTCATCTCCAACCTCAACCTCCCCTGGTGCAACCTGAGACTGTTTCCTCTTGTCCTGTTGCTTGTTCCTTGGGAGAAGATCCCGACCCCACCTGGCTCCATCCTCCTTTCAGGGAGTTGTGGAGAGCCAGAAGGTCTCCCCTGAGCCTCCTTTGCTCCAGGCTCAACACCCCCAGGTCCCTCAGCTGCTCCTCACCACACTTGTGCTCCAGACCCTTCCCCAGCTTCGTTGCCCTTCTCTGGCCATGCTCCAGCATCCATTTTCATCAGGAAGCGAAAAGTCATTGGGTTTTTTATCTGTGTATCATGGACATTTGGTGTCTAATTCACATCTGCCATGCTTCCCTGTGTCTTTCCTTAAGAATCAAGAGATGGCTCTTGAGCCTGACTTCCTCACTTCAAGTATTCTGGCGCTTGAGCTGAAGAGCTTTTATAATATTCACTGTAAGGAGCTGGAGCTCTTCTCCACGCCACAGAGGCTTTCTCAGAAACAAAAGCATCTGTCTTCTGGCCCTCATGTCAAGAGCTGGGGGGTGGGGCACACTGAATGGAGCCCTCCACCAGAGCTGACACTGCTCATGGCTTTATCTTGCTTGTTCTCTCAGGCCCTCTCTATCCCATGTTTTGAAATAACATTGACACCACACTGCTTGAATGGGCAGAGTAACCTCTGCTGATGGTATCTCATGTACCACAGGAACCACCTGAAGTTCAACGAAGGCAAGTGCAGGATCCTGCCCCTGAGGACAAATAACCCCCTGCACCAGGACAGGGGAGGGGTGACCTGCTGGGAAGCAGCTCTGCAGAGAAGGACCTGGGAGTGCTGGGGGACAAGTTCCCCATGAGGCAGCAATGAGCCCTCAGGACAAAGAAGGCAAATGGTCTCCTGGGGTGCATGAAGAAGAGTGTGGGCAGCAGGTTAAGGGAGGTTCTCCTCCCCCTCTACTCTGCCCCACTGAGGCCACCTCTGGAGTGTTGTTTGCAGTGCTGGGCTCCCCAGTTCAAGAGAGACAAGGAGCTACTGGAGAGAGTCCAGCAGAAGCTCCAAAGATGCTAAGGGGCCTGAAGCATCTCTGTGCCCAGGAAAGGCTGAGAGCCCTGGGGCTGCTGAGCTGCACAAGAGAAGCCTCCGAGGGGATCTGATCAATGCTGAGCAAGAGCTCAAGGGCCCATGGGGGGCAAGAGGATGGGGCCAGACTCTTGTCAGCGGTGCCCAGCGGCAGGACAAGGGGCAACGGGCACCAAGTGGAACCCAGGAGGTTCCATGGGAGCAGGAGGAGAAACTTGTTTGGTGTGAGGGTGTGGGAGCCTGGCCCAGGCTGCCCAGAGAGGTTGTGGAGTCTCCTTCTCTGAAGCCTTTCAAAACCCACCTGGACACGTTCCTGGGTGACTTTCCCCAGGTGAACCTGCTTTGGCAGGGGGGTTGGACTAGATGATCACCAGAGGTCCCTTCTAACCCCTGCTACTCTGTGATTCTGTGATAATTATGGAGAAATAATCTCCTCCGTAAGGCATTTGGTTTAGTAACGTGGCTTTCTGATGAGGAAAGTGAGCAGCAGGCAGAGCAGCAAAGCCGCTCTGCACAGACTAAGCAGAAGATGACAAAGGGCATGTCCCATCAAAGATGGTTTGGTCTTCAGAGCACCATGTAGCCCAAGTACTGCCTGACTGCTCCGGCCACAGCCATGTGCTCTGCACCTCCTCCTCTGGAGCAAGAGCAGCCTCTTTGCGTGCCTGGACGTACCTGGGAGTGGAGCAGCTCTTCCAGGAGAGTCTAGGGACAACGAACACACTGCAGAGCTACAGGAACTTCACAGCTATTGCCACCGAAGGGACAAAAATAACTTGTGTTTGCTGCAATTTCAGGCACTTCACAGTCGAGTGATGGAAGCTGCTGATCATGAAGGTGAGGGGCAGGGAAAGGACTTAGTGAACAGTTGTAGGAAAACGAAGCTGAAAGAAAACACCTTGTCCACCCCTGTGCACCACAGCTGGATCTGCTCTTCATAATCCCCTCCTGACAGATGTTTACCTGATGTTCTCTTAAAAAACTCTTCATTCAGGGTCTCCTAAAGTCTCAACAAAACTCATGGAATCATAGAATGGTTTGCATTGGAAGGGACCTCAAAGATCATCCAGTTCCAACTCCCCTGTCATGGCAGGGACACCTCCCACTAGACCAGGTTGCTCAAGGCCCCGTCCAACCTGGCCTTGAACACCTCCAGGGACTGACTTGTCAATGAAACTTTCAAGTGGAGCCCGTGGCACGGCCCAGCCCCATGGGGCCAGGACAGCAGCTCTTCTCTGTGCAGCCAGCTTTCTGTGTCTGAAGGCTTCTGAAACTGCTCCCAGTCCTCTCCTCTCCAGGTAAACAACTGTGGTCCTTTGGCTGTGCCAGGTGCAACAGTGGTTGAGCCAAGATGAGCTTCCTCATCAACCTCCTCAGGACTTACATCTTTTTTTGAGAGCTGGAGCTCTCCAGAAGCAGACCTCATGTTTCAGGTGGGACTACAGCGAGGGCTGGTGGAGCGGGAGGCTGGTTTGTGGGTCTAGTGAACTCCACAGTTATCTGTAGCCTTTTTTTTTTTTAATACCATGAGAGCATTGACTCATTGCTTTGTGATCTACCATGGCCCCAGGTGCTTCCCTGCAGAATCCTCCCAGCTGATTTGTATTTCACATTTGCTGAGCTCATTTTCTTGCAAACATTCCTTCCTACCTACCAAAATCCAGTTTTTTTTCCTTCCTCCAACGATTCCTGCAGTTTTCAAGGACAAATTTGAATTCTCATCCTCTTCTCTAAAGCCCCATCAACCTCCTCCAGCTTGATGCCAAGAGCAAATCCAAGTCATAGAACCATTCTGGTCAGAAGAGACCTTCAAGATAACTGAGTCCAACACATTCAGTTAACCCAGTACTGATAGGGCACCACTAACCCATGGCCCTCAGCACCACATCTCCACAGCTTGGAAACCCCTCCAGCAAAGGGGACTCCACCACTGCCCTGCCCAGCCTGGCACAGCCCTTCACAGCCCTTCCCACCAAGAAATTNAAGGTCCCTCCTGGAGTGAGGAGCTGTTGTGCCGGTTCAGCCATCATCATTTGATGCTGCCATCAGTCACCTGATCACTCAGACCAACACTGACTCACAAGTCTTCCTTCAGACAGTCCTGCCACACATTCCTGTGCGCCCAGCTCCTCCCCTGCCCACTGTGGTGCCAGCATCGCCTGCTGGACACAACAGACAGAGGTGGCTCCTCAGGAGCCCTTCACATGGAAGGACACCACCCAGAGAGCTCAGCAAGATGCAACCAGCCCCAACAGAAGCCACAGCCAACAGGAAACTCTTCCAACAGGTCAGCTCGTGGTTGATATAGCCCTGGCCTCAACCACCACCCCAACCATGACCACCTGGGTGAGGGCAGAGCCACAGAGCCACAGGTGGGCCAGGTTCTGCCTCTGCAACATGAAGCCAACAAGAAAAACAAAGCATTCTGCTGGGTTGTGACTCATCTACAGGTCAGCTCCAACTTGGGGCCCACAACTCAGGCTCCAGCACTTCAGGAGCCCAAAACCGACCCCAGGATTTGAGGTTCAGCCTCCCCAGTGCTGACTACACGATCCCTTGCAGGAAGGCTGAGTCGTAATTAATTCAGGACAGAAATAATGGAACTGTAGAGGAATTTCAATTCACGCGTCGTTCTATTTTAACAGGAAGCCCTTGACAACTGATCCTGGGAGAAAACTTCCCCAACCCAATCTATAACTGCTCGGCATGAGGCTGATGGAGCCTACGCTGCTCCAGCAGCTCCATGGGACCCGGGGCTTGCTCTGGAGTGGGTCTGCAAAGGAGGACTACAAGGAGGATGCTGCTTTTTCTTCCTAATACTCAAATTGCTTGAACCTTCGATAAAAACCTGGAATGATAAAACCTGGAATGCTGTTAGACCGGTTTGCTTTGGTCTTGGCCTCCAAGCTTGGGCAGAGGGAGCAGGTGGGTGCTCGAAGCACGACCATGAAAGCGGCAGCGTTGAGGGGGACAAATCCAGGGACAAATCCCATTTTCCCAGGATGGCACTGGAGCCGTTCTCCCCCGCTCCTGCTCTGCAGCCCCTCGTGCAGCTGGATATCACGGCAGCGGTCGCCGGGGCTGTGATTTCCCTGCGCGGTGTTTCTCCAGAACCTGGCTCTCTGTCGCCATTTCTGCTTTTTCCCTTTCTAACCCGTCCTTTAAAGCTTATTTATGTTAACCAGAAACGAAGGGGAGGAAAAAAAACTCTGCAAATGAAACCACCGCTGCTGCTGCCTGAGTAATTCCAGCTCGATCGAAGCGTGTGCTAAAAATAATTCAACCCCCTCTCCGCAAATGCTCTTTGAGGAAAACATTTAAAACAGAAAATAAGGTCGTTAAGGCAGAGCCCCCGCCCATCGGTCCCGTTAACCTTGTTCTTGTCGGAAAATTGAGTTTCGCCGTCCTCCGTGGCACATCAGCCAGGGATGCCGGCTCCGACAGCCCCTCGCTGCCGCCCTTCTCCGAGGGCGACCACGGGAGGAGCACGTCAACGGCTCCTTAGGTGGGTGGGCTCAGAACCTTTCTGAAGCGTTAATAAAATCCCCCGGCTAGAACTGAACCCACGGCTGTTTTCATGGCAACGGAGGCAGAGAGGCGCGATCCCCGCTCCCCTGGATCCCCCTTGGTCCTCCCAGTCTCCCCAGCAGCAGCTGGAGTGGCAGCTGGGGAGCAGCCGGCTCTTGGACAAGGACCTCCCTCCATCCCGCTGCAGCCTGTTTGAACACATCCCACTCCCGATGTGCAGAAGCTCCAAAACATGGCGCGAGAAAAGGGCTCTGAGTGTGCTGGTGGGGCCCTGGCATCCAGCTGTGGATGTAGGGTTGTGAACAGTGGCACAGGGTCTGGTTGGAGGCCTGGAGCTCGTGGAGTTCCCCAGGGGTCAGGATTGGGTCCAGTCCTCTTCAACATATTCATCAATGACCTGGATGAAGGGACAGAGTTGACCCTCAGCCAGGTTGCTGATGGTACCAAAGTGGAAGCAGTGTCTGACACACCAGAGCTGCTGCCATCCAGCGAGAGCTGGACAGGCTGAACGAGCTGGGCAAAGGGAACCTTGTGAAGCTCAACACCAGCAAGTGCAGGGTCCTGCCCCTGGGGAGTAACAAGCCCCTGCACCAGGACAGGAGAGAGGTGACCTGCTGGGAAGCAGCTCTGCAGAGAAGGACCTGGGAGTGCTGGGGAACAACAAGGTCACCATGAGCCAGCAACGGGCTGTCAGGGCCAAGAAGGCCAATGGTGTCCTGGGGTGCATGAAGAAGAGTGTGCCACCAAGTCAAGGGAGGTTCTCCTGCCCTTCTACTCTGCCCCACTGAGGCCACCTCTGGAGGACTGGGTCTAGTTCTGGGCTCCCCAGGTCAAGACAAGGAGCTACTGGAGTCCAACAGAGGCTATGAGGATGATGAAGGGACTGGAGCATCTGTGTGCCCAGGAAAGGCTGAGAGCCCTGGGGCTGCTGAGCTGCACAAGAGAAGCCTCAGAGGGGATCTGATCAATGCTGAGCAAGAGCTCAAGGGCCCATGGGGGGCAAGAGGATGGGGCCAGACTCTTGTCAGTGGTGCCCAGCGACAGGACAAGGGGCAATGGGCACCAAGTGGAACCCAGGAGGTTCCATGGGAGCAGGAGGAGAAACTTGTTTGGTGTGAGGGTGTGGGAGCCTGGCCCAGGCTGCCCAGAGAGGTTGTGGAGTCTCCTTCTCTGGAGAGATTCCAAAGGCGCCTGGACACGATCCTGGGCACCCTGCCGTGGGTGACCTGCTGGAGCAGGGGGTTGGATGAGATGATCTCCAGAGGTCCCTTCCAACCTCATGCTGTGTTTCGGATCCTGCTGATGCTGGGCTTTCCAGCCGTGCCAGCCTAGCCATGCTGACCCAGCGGCCCAGGGCCGAGGCCCGGTGGCGTGGACAGGATTATCAGCAAACATGCTGCCTGCCGCACCACAAGGTTTGCTGTTAATTGTTCAGAAAAAGTAAATAAATTAATTAAAACAAAATCACCTAATGAGATTAGCTCCAGAAAAGCACGCAGCGATTCCGCGCGGGCTGTGAGACAGGGATGCCAGCGAGGAGGCCGAGAGTGCTGGGGGGAGCACGTGGAGGGGAGCAGGCATTGAGCAGCCCTCGTTTTTAAATCGCAGCGTTAATTAACAGCGAGTCTGCTCGGGAAGGAGGCGGCTTCTTCCCTCCTGCACCGGGCTGGGCACTGCGGCCAGGCTGGCGTTGGAAACCGTGGTACCCATCCTGTGTCATGCCGCGGAGACCGAGCCCGCTGGCCTGCCGGACAGCGACCATCGATGGTGCTAAAGCAAAACGGCTTCGTTTGAGTCCCCAAATCCCATCCCGAAGGCCATCGTCCCCATCCAGGCATCCCTCGGGAGCCGGCGGAAGCAGCGGCTGATGCTGCAGCACCAGGGCAGGACCCGGCGCATCCCCCGCCGGGCTGGGACACGCCGAGCCTGGCATTGTCCCCACGGCTGCTCTGGCAAAGGTCTTGTATTACTCAGCTTTCTCTATATTTCTTTTTTCAGCTTTCACTCTAACGTGCAGATAAGCCGGGACTTCAGGACAGCTCTTTGATGCGCCTTCGCTGGCGCAGCGGTGGGAGGCGAGGGGGCCCTCCCTGCAGAATTAAACACTTGGTCATCTAAAGAAGAGCGATGAGGATGATTCTCCCTTAGTCATGATGGAGAAAAAGGGGAGAAAGAAGAGGGAAGCTCCCCGTGACGTCTCCACCGGTCAGGTTGAGAAGAATCCATGTTTTCCAGCTGTTACCACTGAGCAACCCAATCCCTCTGCGGTCGGTACAATACAGCGGAAGATGTGATCACTATTGGCAGCTCCTGCCTTTATCAGCTCCCACCCCGAGGATGCCCTCCCTGCGCCTCGTTATCATTTTTCTGGAAAAAAATTTAAAAAAAATAAAGAAAAAAAATAAAAGAAAAGCCTGGTGCTGCTGCTGAGGAGCCCGGCCGCCGCTCCGGCACCCCGCGGAACCGGGTCTGCTCCGTCCCCAGCTCCGTGAGAGAGCTGCTGGAGCTCCTCCATTCATGAAACGCTGTTTGTTTTCATTCCTCCCTATCCCCCCCCCCAGCTGTGGGATAGAGAGCGGGGATCAGGAAACAATCAAATCTCGGTTACCACACAGAATGCCTCCTTTTTTTTAACTCGCTCCTTTCAAAGCCTGACATTTTTGCTTTCATCCGCCATTTCCACAGCGCCGGGGCATGTGCTGCCTCCCCTTCCCGCGGGGCCTCACGCGGGGATCCCGGAACCACGCTCAAGATGTCCCAGATCGCTCCCCTCGCCAGCATCCAGCATCGCTCCCTCCCCGCAGCCCTTCTTCCCAGGGCTCCTTCGGTTTCAATTCCCACCCGATTCCCTGCCCGGCTTGCGTTACGAAGGCTCAAAGCTGGTGTTATCTTTCAAAATTCTCCAAGTTTTGTTTCCAGGCTTCTCAGCTGGCACTTTGACCCCTTCAACGGCATCGCTA
Organism: Eurystomus gularis; assembly: GCA_013400335.1. NCBI lineage: Eukaryota > Metazoa > Chordata > Aves > Coraciiformes > Coraciidae > Eurystomus > Eurystomus gularis. The sequence continues at coordinate 9,916 of VZZY01022928.1, forward strand.
GTGTGGCTGGAGAGCTCTCCACCACGTCTCTGGAGGAGATGCCCCCCCAGCTCCACCCTGCAGCACCAGCCCAAGGGGTCAAAGGAAAATGTCTGCATTCTGGGGTCATCCAGAGAAGCCACCAAAAGTGCTGTCTGAGGTGGTGGTTTTGGGATTTCTCTGTTCTGCAGTTACCAGGGGACACGCGAAGCGCCTCAGGTCCGGTTTCCCTGCTGGTAAAAAAGTAGCTGGAAAAGTTCACCCAGGCTGAGAAGGCAGATCTGCACTCCCAGAATCATGGAATCATTGAATTCTTTTGGTTGGAAGAGACCTTCAAGATCATGGAGTCCAACCATTCGCCAGCACTGCCAGGGCACCACTAAACCATGTCCCTCAGCACCACATCTCCACAGCTTGGAAACCCCTCCAGGGATGGGGACTCCACCACTGCCCTGCCCAGCCTGGCACAGCCCTTCCCACCAAGAAATTCTTCCTCATGGCCAACCTCAGCCTCCTCTGGTTCAGCTTGAAGCCCTTTCTTCTTGTCCTACTGCTTATTCCTTGGGAGAAGAGCCCAGTCCTACCTGGCTCCAGCTTCCTTTCAGGGAGTTGTGGAGAGCCAGAAGGTCTCCCCTGAGCCTCCTTTGCTCCAGGCTCAACACCCCCAGCTCCCTCAGCTGCTCCTCACCACACTTGTGCTCTAGACCCTTCCGCAGCTTTGTTGTTCTTCTCTGGCCACGCTCCAGCCCCTCAAGGTCCTTCTTGGAGTGAGGGGCCCAAAACCCACCCCAGGATTTGAGGTTGGGCCTCCCCAGTGCCCATGGACTAGGGGTCAATCCCAGAAGTATGAGGGTGATCTATAACTCTGACTTTCAGCGTGGTTATTCCACGGCAGCACCGTGGGTATACTTTCCTCAGTGCCACTCAGACATGGGAGAGAAGCCATCTCCTCTTGAAAGCATCATAAGCTTGTATTGGGAGCTCGTGCTCAACAAAGCAGGTTGTGGAGAGCACACCTCTTGCAGCTCTGTCTCCACACCGGTCCCTCCATGGACACGTAGCCTGATCAAAGTGTCTGTAATTGTTTGTGGTTACCTATGAGCCATGGACCAGCCCCACTGCTCCCACACAGTGTCACCACCGAGCAGCAAGAGAGAACAAATCTAGAGGTTACAACGATCAGCGCGTCGTAGCACAACACTCATCTCTGACATCTTAGCAGGGCCTGTTGGGACAGGGCAAGGGGGGATGGTCTGAAACTGAAAGAGGGTGGTTGAGACTGGACAGGAGGAGGAAACTGTAGATGCTGAGGGTGGTGAGAGCCTGGCGCAGGTTGCCCAGAGAGGTGGTCGCTGCCCCATCCCTGGAAGGATTCCAGGTGAGGTTGGCCGGGGCTCTGAGCAACCTGCTCTAGTTGCAGATGTCCCTGCTCCCTGCAGAGGGGTTGCACTAGATGACCTTAAAGGTCCCTTCCCACCCAAACCATTCTATGATCTTGCTTCCCAAGGTCCATCTCTTTCTCCCTCCACACAAGCAGAGTGAACCATTGCTCTGCGTAGTTCTTGGGCAGAATACCACCACTGATATGACAGCAGCCACCCAATTCAAGAGCTTATGGGATAAGAACCAGAACTAGTGGCTCCCTCAACAGATCCAGCCTTTAAAGCCACTGATCAAGTTGTTCCGTGGTAAGAAGAGCATGAAGCTAAAAAGACAATATATAAACAAGTTTGCACATGAGCTTCTAAGCAGGCAAGGGCTTGTGACTTCCAGAAAGTTGGACGCGAACCACACTGCTGTCTACATGAGTGACAGGTATTGACAACAAAGAAGTACCTCTGTAATCCTGGAAGAGCTGCGCTCCCTCTTCACAGAGCAAAAGGAAACCTCCCAGAGCTCGCAGCTTCTGGGGGCCACGCTAGACAAAAAGATACACATCAAAGTAGACCCTGAGAAACTGCACCCAAAGGCCTTCTGGTTAGCCCGATGTGGTGACCACCACCAAAGACCCAGCGCAGAGGATGACAAGGGACACAAGTGTGTGAGGAGCTGAAGAGATGGCCTGTCGACTTGCGGCTGTGAGGAGAAGCGTGGAATCTCCACGCCAGAGCAAGGAGTCATTAAGGTGATGCTCAGAAAATGAGCTACCGAGGAATCTGCCCCAGGCACCCCACAATAACAGGCTCCAGGAGACAAATCTGGTATTTGGGTTTGTTCTCTGAAGCAGTTGTCAACACAGGTCAACTAGCGAGGCAGGGCTGTGATTTGTGGCTCAGCATCAGCGGAAAAGTGAGAAGAAAATGGCTTCTGCTGAAAGACAACCTGCAGGCTGGAGGATACAAGAGGAATTCCTCAGGGATCCGTCTATTTAATATTCTAATTACGTGCACAAAAATAACCGTGCTCTAATGAAGCTTCCTGATGACATAAAGGTTAGGATGAATCATTAAGACAGAGGCAGAGCAGAATATTACACATCAGCCGGGGGCTCAGAAGAACAGAAGCGGTGTGGGGCAAGGCGCCGCAGAGCAGGGGCTTCTGACGCCTGGGCATAGGGATGTCCACAGGAGAGGAACCAGTGACTGGTGACAAGGTGAGTGCGAGTCACTGGTTACTAACTGCAAGAGAAGTAGAATCATAGAATCATCTTGGTTGGAAGAGACCTTTAAGCTCATTGAGTCCAAGCGTTCCCCCAGCACTGCCAGGGCACCACGAACCCATGGCCCTCAGCACCACATCTCCACGGCTTGGAAACTCCTTCAGTGCTAGTTACCAGGACACGGTAGGTATGTAAGTAGCCCCAGGGCACACTTGGAAGGCACTGCCATTAATACATCCTCACCTCCATTCTAACATCCACGATAATGACAGACACCCTGTGGAACTGCGCGTGCCAGCCGGTTAGTCCTGTTCCAGAAAGAGGAATGTGAAATGGAACAGGAGAAAGGGGGGGTGGGGCAAGGCACAAACTCTGTTTTCCATCTCAGCTATTGCTATTTCCATCTTATTGCTACCTGAGGACAACAGCGTGGTGAAAACTCAGATATAAAAATAGTGCCAGCAATGGGCCCTCGTGGACAAGAAGGGTAATGGTCTCCTGGGGTACATGAAGAAGAGTATGGGCAGCAGGTCAAGGGAGGTTCTCTTCCCCCTCTACTCTGCCCCAGTGAGGCCACCTCTGCAGGACTGTGTCCAGTTCTGGGCTCCCCAGTTCCAGGGAGACAAGTTGAAAGGAGACAAGGAGAGAGTCCCACGGAGGACAAGAGGAAATGGCCCCAAGTTGCACCAGAGGGGATTGAGGTTGGCCATGAGGAAGAATTTCTTGCTGGCAAGGGCTGTGAAGGGCTGTGCCAGGCTGGGCAGGGCCCTGGTGGAGTCCCCATCCCTGGAGGGGTTTCCAAGCCGTGGAGATGTGGTGCTGAGGGCCATGGGTTAGTGGTGCCCTGGCAGTGCTGGGGGAACAGTTGGACTTGATGATCTTAAAGGTCTCTTCCAAACAGAATGATTCTATGATTGGGTAGCTAACACCAGTTAGGCTAACGTTAAAACTAGACAAAAAAATTTTAAAAACATTATAGGAGATGATAATAACAAAAATTTGAAAGGTTATAACAGATGCTCATTAACAGGATCTGCTGTGGCAAAAAAGAAGTGGAGCCAGTGAACTGCTGAGGGTGCCACTGGTGATGATACTGGAATACCTGAGAAAAACACTTTTGGAGACCACATTGTAAAACAGAGAGTGGGGAGGAGAAGGTGCTCACAAGAAAAAAAAAAGCCAAATGGAGGCATCAGTAAAGATCTGAAAAGTCTAGGAGACTTCTGCGTTCTTAGGTGGAGGCACCACTTAAAGATCTGAAAAATCTAGGAGACATCTACCTCCTTAGGTTATCTGAAAGGGGATTCCCAGCTGCCTCTATCTAAGGTAGATACACTCAGAGGATGGACGTACAGAATCCCAGAGATGTTTAGTCTAGCAAGGAAAGGCACAATCAAAACCAGCTGAAGCCTGATACGCACACCCTGGGCTGGAGACAACGTGTGTCTCGACAGTGTTGGATCACGTGCAGTGCAAGCCAGCAGATCCTCTGGACCATCATGTTTTCATGATAACATCAGAGACATTTCTGGCTCAACAATACCGAGTGGAATTCTACTGGATTCAAAATCTGAATTAACCAGGTGAGATGTCCTGTGATAAAAAGAACATCAGACTAGCTGGTCAAATGGTCACTCTCCTTCAGGGATCCATGACCTGCTCAGACTAGTTTCCAAGATGAACTTCTGGACAAGAAACTCTAGTGATGAGAGGGAGCCTACCAGAGTCCATGCCAGTCTGAGAAGAAAGCCACGAGATAACACCATCAACCCTTCCCTGAGGAGCACTGTTACAGAGCCCAGCCAGAGAGCCAAGGGTCTTCTGGATGGGGACATCAGGGACTCGAAAATCTGTGCCCACCCTCTGCCTGCCCAGGGTTTGCATAGCTCAGGGCCAGCTCTGGTCCAGAGCAGCCATGCAGGTGGCCACCCATCTTGGTGACCATGGGCCAGCAAACTCCAGTCTCACATATTTTCAATGCCACGTGTTGCCTATCATCTAATCCTTAGGAACGGTGTCATACATGGACCTCCGAGCAGCAAGAAATCTGCACGTGCAACTTAACGACAGTTGTGAGTATCTGAGAACCTTTGCTATGGTAAGTGTCTTCTGGACATAAAAGTCTTCATTGAAAAGTGAACTTCCTGGTCTTGGGGATGTTATAAAGCAAAAGGTTTTCTGCACTTAGACAACACAAACTTGGAGGAGTGCATCAAAAGCAATGGTAGGAGAACAGTGGTCTTCCCAAGCCATTGAAATGTGTCAGTCACTTAAAGAAGGCTGCTTGGAGGGAATAAACCACCTGCTTCATGGAGCAGGTACTGGACAAAACTGCACCAACAAAATATGGTTACTATCAAAAGAGAGAAGAGTTTCTCACAGCACCATGCATTGGCCCAGGCTGCCCAGGGCAGTGGTGGAGTCACCATCCCTGGATGGCTCCTCACCACACTTGTGCTCTAGACCCTTCCCCAGCTTCGTTGCCCTTCTCTGGACACGCTCCAGCCCCTCAAGGTCCTTTTTGGAGTGAGGGGCCCAAACCTGACCCCAGGATTTGAGGTTGGGCCTCCCCAGTGCCCAGTGCAGGTGGACGATCTCTGCCCTAATCCCTTCCCAGTCCCCTCTTGATGCGCACACAGTGCCAAACCATGACAGTGCTGTTCCTCCTGGGCTGTTTGTTCTACTGCAGTTGTTTTAGACACTCCTCACTACAGGGTAACACTACGTTGAGTCAATGAATGAATTCACCATAGGGAAAAACACCCAAAGCTCGGTTCCCAGCCTCCCTGACCCATTGCTGCTGCCCCTCGTCACTGCAGAAGGTGCAAGACAAGCCCCATGGATGAGGAGCCAGCAGCGTGCCTTCACAGCAAAGGCCAACCACCTCCTGGGATGTGTTAGCAGTCAGCAGAGCCAGGGAAGGATGATGTCCTCCCTGCTCGGCACGCGTGGTTGGAGCAACCTGCTCCAGCTGGCCTTGCTCCAGGCAGGAGGTTGGACTGGGAACGTCCGGAGATCCCTCCCACCTACAGGAGAATCAGCTAGAGGAGATCTTCAGAGCCAGCACGTGAGGGATGAGGAAGGATCATTAGGAATTTGCAACAGGGATGGCCACTTGCCAGGAGGTCTGTGGAAATGCTTCATCTCCTGGTGTGTACACGCTCCTAAAGGGCCCACAGTGGCAGTTGGGTGAAGGAGGAGAACAGATTCCAAACACAGCCCTTGAGACTTGACTAACGTATGCAGAGGAAGAAAGGTGTAGAGCTGTCCCAAGGGAGAGACTGATGTGGGGTGGTGATGGAAACAACTACTAACTGCATCTGAGAATTAATCATTAATTAACAGTATGGCTTCAGACCCTGAAAGGGGAGACAACGCTGGATGGATTTACAAGGCCGTCCATCTGGGGTTTAAACTCGTGGCCGTCATGACACCAAGGAGGTGTAAAAGCAGTAGAGCAGTCCAGGTTTTTGCAGGACCTTCAGAAACGTGGCTCGGGGTTTGAGTTTGCTGGGAAAAAGGAGAGGAGCCAACGAAGACAGAGTGTGGGCGAGGACCGAAAACTCTGGAAAAATATTTAAATTCTTCAAGGCTTCCATCACTTCCTGGAACGCTCTCCCGATATTTTTTTGCAGTCCTCAAGGACACTGGAGACCCTGCTGAGGAGGTTCTGCCATGGTGCTGAACACTGCCAAGGCAGGTGCTGCTGGAGCGTAAACCTGCTGCCAAAACAGCACAGGCCTGTGTTGTGCCACGGAGATGGGCAGAGCAGGCGTGATTAATTTAGACATCAATTAATGTGGCTACACGTACGTGTTCCAGGGTTGGCCGTGGAACAGAGGTGCTTGGGCCAGCACGAGCATGGAGCGCAGGACGCAGAACATTGCTGCAGGGCAGGGACTAGGAGCTGCCTGGGATGTGAAAAAATAATGCATTATTCACGAGGGATGAGCGTAGAGCCAGCAACCAACAGAGCTGCAAGCTGCGGGGTGTCTCCAGGAGCTGAACCGGCAAGGTCACTATAGAATCATAGAATTGTTCTGACCTTGAAGATCATCAAGTCCAACCATTCCCCCAGCACTGCCAGGGCACCACTAACCCCTGGCCCTCAGCACCACATCTCCACGGCTTGGAAACCCCTCCAGGGATGGGGACTCCACCACTGCCCTGCCCAGCCTGGCACAGCCCTTCCCACCAAGAAATCGTTCCTCATGGCCAACCTCAACCTCCCCTGGTTCAGCTTGAAGCCCTTTCTTCTTGTCCTACTGCTTATTCCTTGGGAGAAGAGCCCAGTCCTACCTGGCTCCAGCTTCCTTTCAGGGAATTGTGGAGAGCCAGAAGGTCTCCCCTAAGCCTCCTTTGCTCCAGGCTCAACACCCCCAGGTCCCTCAGCTGCTCCTCACCACACTCCTGCTCTAGACCCTTCCCCAGCTCCATTGCCCTTCTCTGGACACGCTCCAGAACCTCAAGGTCCTTCTTGGGGTGAGAAGCACCAAAACTGACCCCAGGATTTGAGGTGTGGGGGATTTGAGGACCCCAGGATTTGAGGATTTGAGGGGTGACCTCCCCCTTTAGCTAACTGTCCCCAGCTCAATCTGAGACCAGTCATCAACCCTCACCTTTTGAAGCTTTACAAGAAGCTTATTGAATGAAGACTGCAAGAAGTTAACGCTGGTGGAGCAGCCACAGAGGCACTCTGCTACTTCATGTGACTGAAGCAGCCACAAAACCATAAGGAAACTTCTCTGGCTACAAAGGCTCTCAGAAAACATTCCTTTCATGAAGATAGTGACTACGACCAAAACTGGCCTAGCCTAAGACCCCATGTGTTCAGTCCTGTCCAGTGCTGCTGAAGACAACACCATCGGTCTCACTCTTGGAGCTCAGAGGTTGCTCAAGTCTCTGGCCTTCTCCTTCAAAGTTCAATAAATGCTGGTGATAGAATCATAGAATAGTTTGGGCTGGAAGGGACCTCAGTGATCATCTAGTTCCAACTCCTTTGCCATGGGCAGGGACACCTCCCACTAGACCAGGTTGCTCAAGGCCCCATCCAACGTGGCCTTGAATACCTCCAGGGATGGAGCATCCACAGCTTCCCTGGGCAATCTGTGCCAGTGTCTCACCACCCTGAGACTGAAGAACTTCTTCCTAATTTCTCGTCTAAATCTCCCCTCTTCCAGTTTGAAGCCATCACCCCTCATCCTGTCACTACAAGCCCTCAATGACATTTGTATGCAGCTGACAAATGCAGTCAAAGCACTAAAAAAAAAGGGATTATTAGGAAGATGCACCTTTCACTGACCACGGACTGGCAGAATAAACACAGTCCTACCAAGGATGGAGAAATGTCTATTTTATTCTCAATGAACTTAAACCTTCCCGCTGAATAATAATTTAAAAACCTAGTTGGGTTAGTCTCTGTATCCAAATAGCTGTAAAGTGGTTGAAATAGGTGAAAAGATAAATCAAGTGTTTGATGAGAAGGCTCCAAGCGAAGGAGGGACGCAACTTGAGGAAAGCATGTCTCGCTGCTAACGTAACATTGCGGATTTCTGTAGAAACCCGCCAAAGGACGCTTCTTAAGGCCGCTTCAGAAGACTGTGATGACGAAGAAATATTTATTTTGGGCCTGAGGAAAGCTGCTGTGCCATGGTGGAATTTCGTAGTTCTTTGGCTAAAGACACCGATGGCTTATGCAGAACGTGGAAGGCTCACGGTGCCCGTCACTAGTCATCTCCACACTCTTTGAAGCCACGGTTTCATAAATTTTCATAGGTGAGGAGCAGCTGGTTACTTGGCAACTTCCACGACTTTTCTGAAGTGTGCTACCTATAAAATTCCCTGGGATTTGTCATCCTTTTTTTTTTTTTTTAACATCCTCGGCTCTTAAAAGAAGCAATAACTGATGCAGAAAGGCTTGTCACGCAAGGATGCCGCAGACACTTTACAAACGAATGACCTCATCAAATGATCTGCATGTGGAGCTACTCCTCGGTGTGTGCCTCCACAACACGTGTATGGAGATGGCAGAGGAAAGAGCCAGTAAAGCCTCCTCGCCACAACGGACCTCCTTGGGACACCCGCGTTAGCTGTGGGACCATGAGTGATGAGAAGGATGCTCATGGGCTGGTTCCACAGCCCCTGTGAGGGCAGGTTGAGCACTGGCTCTTTTCTTCTGAATCCCATGAATGTGCTTTCCCAGAGCAACCATGACTAAACTGGACTGACATCTGCAGGAAATGGTGAAAGATTTACTAGATCTACGAGAAATCCAAGGAAGCAGAACCCACTCTAGATGGACAGGGGAAGCATCAGCTGCTACGTGAATGAAAGATGGAAGAATTGCTCTCCCCGAGTTTGCTGAGACCCAAACTGAGGGTCACGTGTGTAGCAAAAGGCAGGAGGTTCCTCCATTGCCCGACAGCTGCTGGAGGCATGTTTCTAAAAGCAAGCTCCTCGTGTCCTGGCGAAGCTCTTTTGATCTCTGGAAGGAGTGGCTCACGAGCTAATTAATAACACACAGACATGGAGTATGACGTGTCACGAGAGCCTCTGATGTGATGCTGTGGTCTTTTAGTGAGCTGCAAATAGCCACAAAAGGAAGGGAGATAATCTGAAAGGCTTCGTCCTGTCAGGGTGAGAGTGCGAGGCCCAAGGAGCAGCCCGTGCAGCTTCTCCTCTCCCTCTCTGGACTGTTTTCCCCTGCAAAAATCTCAGGTTGATCATCTGAAGGCCTGGAGCTCGTGGTGTTCCCCAGGGGTCAGTGCTGGGCCCAGTCTTGTTCAACATCTTCATTAATGACCTGGATGAAGGGACAGAGTTGACCCTCAGCCAGGTTGCTGATGGTACCAAACCAGAGCTGCTGCCACCCAGCGAGAGCTGGACAGGCTGGTGAGCTGGGCAAAGGAGACCTTGTGAAGTTCAATCAGGGCAAGGGCAGGGTCCTGCCCCTGGGGAGGAATAACTCCCTGCACCAGGACAGGGAGGGGTGACCTGCTGGGAAGCAGCTCTGCAGAGAAGGACCTGGGAGTGCTGGGGAACAACAAGTTCACCATGAGGCAGGAATGAGCCCTTGTGGCCAAGAAGGCCAATGGGGTCCTGGGGTGCATGAAGAAGAGTGTGGCCAGCAGGTCAAATGAGTTTTTCCTCTCCCTCTACTCTGTCCTAGTGAGGTCACCTCTGGAGTACTGGGTCCAGTGCTGGGCTCCCCAGGTCAAGAGAGACAAGGCACTACTGGAGAGAGTCCAGCAGAAGCTCCAAAGGTGCTGAGGGGCCTGGAGCATCTCTGTGCCCAGGAAAGGCTGAGAGCC
>VZZY01022928.1:19834-45106 GCA_013400335.1 Eurystomus gularis
CAGGAGGAGAAACTTGTCTGGTGTGAGGGTGTGGGAGCCTGGCCCAGGCTGCCCAGAGAGGTTGTGGAGTCTCCTTCTCTGGAGAGCTTCCAAATGTGTCTGGACACAATCCTGGGCCCCCTGCTGTGGGTGAGCTGCTGGAGCAGGGGGTTGGACCAGATGATCTCCAGAGGTCCCTTCCAACCCCACCATGCTGGGATTCTGGGATTTTGCTGACCACACTAGGCGCAGTGTTCATGCTGAGGTATCACCCTGTCTCCCATGCACAGAACATCTACTGATGACTGGGGTGAAATTTCAGTGTTGTGCTTCTGATAGGAAATGTCTTCACTGCTTGAGTGCAGACAAGTCCCTATAGATTTTGCTCCCTATGATGATCTGCTCCTCATATTCTCCAGAAGCTTACCTAGGAAGGTGAGAATAGGGCATGCTCTGGCCGTATCACTTCTGGGCTGGAGGACAGTAAGGTCAAAGCAAGCATTACCATCCTGAACCTGAGACAGAGGCTTCTTGTGTCTTCTTGGGTCAAGCATCATAAGAAAACAAGCTCTCTTTCTTCTTTGAAAGAAAAAAAAACACTGGGAATAAAAACTGTCATTAGCTCCCATCTCCAGCGACAAGCATATGCTGGTTGGTAACGAGTTCATGTGAGAAGCATCACTTGAGAGAAGAACGATCATGAGAAACACAGACTGGCACAGAAATGGATACGGGAGGCACAGGCAACGGTTTCTGCTCCTCCACGTCTGATGCCATGGGCAAAGCGGTGGAGCTTCTTGAATTTCATGCTCCTCGTTCTCAGATGGTTCACAAAACCAGGCTCAGATTCGCAGGGCTGTCAGCTGAGCGGCATGCACCGTCGCGGAGGACACAGGCTGAAGACCTCTGCTGTACTTTGGGTTTTTTTCCCTGTGTGTAGAGCAGCAGTTGCATCAACTGCCTACGAAGCTGCAAGAGCGACTGCTGCCATAGCAGAGCTGGTGGCCTGTGGGGTCTGCAGCAGGGAGCAAACACCATCTCCTTAAAGACCTTGAGTTTTTTTCCTGATTTCCTTTTCTAGGGAAACCCAGTGCTTGCAGTCTTGATGTTCTACATCAAGGTGAGGCCACCCCTTGAATCCTGGGGTCAGTTTTGGGTCCCTCGCTCCAGGAAGGACCTTGAGGGGCTGGAGTGTGGCCAGAGAAGGGCAACAAAGCTGGGGAAGGGTCTAGAGCAGGAGTGTGGTGAGGAGCAGCTGAGGGACCTGGGGGTGTTGAGCCTGGAGCAAAGGAGGCTCAGGGGAGACCTTCTGGCTCTGCACAACTCCCTGACAGGAGGTTGGAGCCAGGTGGGGTCGGGCTCTTCTCCCAGGGAACAAGCGACAGGACAAGAGGAAAAGGCCTCAGGTTGCACCAGGGGAGGTTGAGGTTGGCCATGAGGAACAATTTCTTGCTGGGAAGGGCTGTGAAGGGCTGTGCCAGGCTGGGCAGGGCAGTGGTGGAGTCCCCATCCCTGGAGGGGTTTCCAAGGCGTGGAGATGTGGTGCTGAGGGCCAGGGGTTAGTGGTGCCCTGGCAGTGCTGGGGGAACGGTTGGACTCGATGAGCTTAAAGGTCTCTGCCAACCAAAATGATTCCATGGTTCTATGATCATCATTCCACACTGGTCTTTGTCTCCTGCTGTCTGACCCAGCTGCCTCGAGAGCTCCCCTGCCTCCCTCATGACCATCTCAAGAGTTTTAAGAGGAAAAGAATCACTCTGCTCTGATTTAAATAAAAGCTGGGCTTGGCTATTGTGGTCTGTCAGCTTGCAGACTGGGACGCAGAAGACCTTGAGCCTTTGTAGCCACCAGTCTTTAAAGGTGCCCTCAGTAAATGGGTTTCCATGCGGTGCTGACACAACCAGGGAGCAGGAATGGGGATGGGGTAAGATCCACAAATCCTAGCAGATGGGCTTAGCTCTCTCCTACCATTTGAACATGGGTGGCTTGAAGGCCCGTACGGTAGCATGGCTGAACATCACCCAGATTATTAAACCTCTTAAGAGGTTTCACTGATGGTGACCACGGCATCTATGAGTAAAGTCTCTAAAACTTACTAACTCTTTTACTAATTTTCATTTACCTGCTGTTTTTTAGGGTAGTACAGAGCTGGGAAAGACCTTCTAGACTATCTTTGAGGGTTGGACTAGATGACCTTTAAAGGTCCCTTCCAAGCCCAAACATTCTATGATTCTATAACATCAAGCCTGAGCTCTTACCACATAAAACCACACCAAGTAATTGTGCTATAAACCTTTCAAGAGCTTTGGGAATGGCTTCCTTGGTAGGAAGGCTGGAGATGATGGAGCTCAGAGCTCCTGCCTGATTCCTCCTGATGCCCTTTGCCCAAAGTTACTTCTGCAGTCAAAGATGATGAGCCCACCAGGCATCTCCTAGTGTCACAAGCGACCTCTTGTCTGTAACCATTCTTGGCAATGAAAGTGAGACTCTGGATCTGAAACTGATGGTGAAGATTCTTGGAATCCTTGATATGTTCAAGAGGGCCTACAAGAAAGCTGGGGAGGGACTTTTTCTGAGGGCTTGTAGTGATAGGATGAGGGGTCATGGCTTCAGACTAGAAAAGAGGAGATTGAGATTAGATGTAAGGAAGAATTTCTTCACTCTGAGGGTGGTGAGACCCTGGCACAGGTTGCCCAAGGAAGCTGTGGATGCTCCATCACTGGAGGTGTTCAAGGCCATGTTGGACGGGGCTTTGGGCAACCTGGTCTACTGGGAGGTGTCCCTGCCATGGCAGGGGCGTTGGAACTGGATGATCTTGCATGTCCCTTCCAACCCAAACCATTCTGTGATTCTACGAATTGCTGAGAGAAGTATCTGAAGCTAAGAATACGGCACTTTGGTCTCACCAGGAGAACAGTACTGACTGAGGCTGCCACGACCACCCCGACCACGCTGAGACGGGTCATACCCAACGTCTGGACGCACGGCGATGTCCAGCAAAGCCTGACCTCGACACGCGTGAACACCAAGAGCATTCCTAACGGCGCAGCCCAACTTCGGAGACGCGGATCTCCGGGAACGCTGCGTTCTATTTCATCTGATGAACTCATTAATGTTGTCAGAAACGCTGATTAAACTGCCAATGATCTGGAGAGCTGAGGCCACCAGGAGCAAACACGTGATGCTTTCAGACGAGTTTGGAATGACAGAGCTTGGCTGTACCACGGGTGTTCTCCTGCTTTTTTTTTCCAGTCCCGGGAGGCTACTGGAATTCAGATGTTTCTTAAAGCGAGGACCCTCCTCACCTCGGCTTGGTGAAGTTATTTCAATGGAGAAAGGTTCAGAGGAAAAAGAAATTAAGATTCACTTAAGCGGGGCTTTTTTCCTAAGCCACACTAATTAAAATACTGAGGTTTTTCTATTCGCTGTTCTAATTCTTTGTGGATTTAAGCAGGTCTCCTCTAGGCTTGCAGAGCTGTAGGGGTATTGGTGGTAGCCAGACTCGATCACAAATCCAATACAAGCATGTCCCCCTAAACCCAATTTGGATTACATGACCATTTTAATAGTTAGGACGCTTTGATAAATAACCCCCCCCCACCCCCGAGAGGTTTCAGTCTGAAAACATCATGAAAGGCCAAATCTACAGCTGGAACAGATATTCCCTACATCCCGGCTCTTAGGTACGACTATTTTGATCTAGCGCTGGGATAAATTAGTTCCAGGTATGGGTTATTTTTTCACGTCTGTAGTACAGTGTAATATTTACATCAGTGTTTGACGCCGTGAGGTATTTTGGTGTTTTAGATGGCTAGCTTGTGAACACAGGCTGTCGCAGCGCCGTGGCCATTGCCGTACAAGAGGAAGCTATCGCTGTAATGGCTACCAGAACGTCCGAGCAAGCAGATACCAAACCTCATGGTCTTGAATTAATGGTATTTCTTTAATACCAAGCAGCATTGCGTCTGTAGTTCCTAGGTTTCTTTATCTTACCTCTAGCGTGCTTCAAATCAGCTGTAACTACCAAAAACTCCCCCAAAGGAAAGCAAAACACACAGCTCAAAGGCTTCACCCTTTGAGGAGCACCACAAACGGGCCTGTTTGGCAAGGAGGTCCATGGCCAGCATGGAGGACACCTGACTGACTTCCAGCCAACCTTTGAACAAGCCACAGCAAGATGTGCAAAGATCTCCTCTGGCCTGCTTGACCTGGGGGACTTTTTAAGGATAACTGACTCAACACCAATGTGACAACAAAATGACATCACTAGAGTGATGGAGCCCTGGTCCAGGCTGCCCAGAGAGTTTGTGGAGTCTCCTTCTCTGGAGATGGGACAGCAATGTGCCCTTGTGGCCAAGAAAGCCAATGGTCTCCTGGGGTGCATTTAGAAGAGTGTGTCCAGCAGATGGACGGAGGTCCTCCTCACCCTCTACTCTGCCCTAGTGAGACCTCCCCTGGAGTCCTGCGTTCAGTTCTGGGCTCCCCAGTTCAAGAGGGACAGAGATCTACTGGAGAGAGTCCAGCAAAGGCTATGAGGGTGATGAGGGGACTGGAACAGCTGCCTGATGAGGAAAGGTTGAGAGACCTGGGGCTGATTAGTCTGGAGAAGAGAAGCCTGAGAGGGGATCTAATGAATGTGGATCAATAGATGAGGGCTGGGTGTCAAGAAGAAAGGGGCAACCTCTTGTCACTTGTGCCCTGCAATAGGACAAGGGGCAGTGGATGCAAGCGAGAGCACAGGAAGTTCCACCTCAGCATGAGGAGGAACTTCTTGCCTGTGAGGGTGACAGAGCCCTGGAGCAGGCTCCCCAGAGAGCTTGTGGAGTCTCCTTGTCTGGAGACTTTGAAGACCTGTCTGGATGCGTTCCTGTGTGACCTGCCCTAGATTCTCTGGTCCTGCTTGGCAGGGGGGTTGGACTTGATATCTCCAGAGGTCTCTTCCAACCTCAAGCATTCTATGATTCCATGATACTCTGAATGTGCCTGGACACGATCCTGGGCCTCCTGCTCTGGGTGAGCTGCTGGAGCAGGGGGGTTGCACCAGATGATCTCCAGAGGTCCCTTCCCTTTCCCTCGTGAAAAAACAAGTCCTTTCTCTATGTCTAAACCAGGCTTGCTGGTGTGCAGCTCTCTGGGGAACGTTACTAGACTTTGCTGACACCATCGCTGCTTTGAGACCGTGCGTTGTGCCGACGACGATGGGGTCGTGTCTTCTCATAGCTCTTTCATTTGCTCCAAGCCGGAGCGCAAAAGTGTATTTGTGGGCTGGGAAAATAATGAACAAATTGGAGAGCGGCCAATAACCCAGAAGAAACTGCCAACTTCAAAAAGATAGAAGTTTACAACACGGTTAGTAAAAGAGTGATTTATGCTCAGAGGGATCATTTTGTTGTATCAGGCCATACCTAAACCCTTGTGCCGCGTGTAACATGCTTTAACAAGATGTTTCCGAACTCCCTTTGAAAAAGACAACCCTTCCAAAGAGGCGAGGTGGAACGAGGGATAGCTCCTTACAAAGGAAAGGGCCAAAGCGGAGCAATAAAGTCTGTGTAACAGATGACGAAACGAGCCCCAAATTGCTGCCATCTGTTAGCAACCTTTGCCCAGAGAAATGAATTTCATGTGAGGTCAAGAAATCCCAAACTGCCATTTCCTCATTGCTATTAATAAGGGCCAGGTGCCCCATAAAGCCGCGCTGGGTCCAGATGTCCTTCACGTGGCTTTGATTACCCTTCTAGGCTGGGATTAATGACAGGAGGGAAAGTATTACGGATGCGCACACAGAAACACGCTTAACGTTAATTTCTCCACAATTGAATTACGGGGCATTAACGGCACCACACACCTTCCACCCAACGGAACGGCTGGAGGGCAGCTCTGTGGACGGCTCTCCTGCAAGGTGTAGAGCAGGCATGGACCTTCAGGATGGAGTTACGAGCGTCTGCAGCCGTGACACTTATGCGGCGCTTCAAGACATGGCCTAAGGGTTGGGGAGATGTGGGATGAAGGTGGGACTTGATGACCCTAGAGGTCTTTTCCAACCTAAAATGATTCTGCTTGGCAGGGGGGGTTGGACCCGATGATCTCCAGAGGTCCCTTCCAATTCCTAACGTTCTATGATTCTATGAACACGGGCTTCTGCTGCACCATCCATGATTGTATACGAGCAGCCACCCTTTCTACCGGTGACAGCCAAGATACAGGCAACGGCTCTCATCTGAGTTTCATCAACATCTTGTTGGATGGTCATGAACGGTTTCAAAGAAGCATTGGTTTTCCCTGCCTCTGAAATGGACACATTCCCTTTAACGCAGAAAGACGTGAAAATGGATGGTCGTGTCGATTGGCCGAGATTAAAATGCTACGGAAAAGCGAAGCATATCCACTGTTGATGGCATCGACGGGTTGTGTTTGGGTGCCAGCTCAGAAGGGAGCACTAATTGCGGTGAATTAAGCATGACGTTGGGTGGTGTCCTGAAGGGGGGAGGGAGCATGATTGACGCTTCTTTACCTACAAGAGCAGCTCCTTGACTACACGGTGGAGAACATATTGGTTTAGAAGAGTCAGCACGGCTGTGGAATTCAGCAGGGAAGCAATCAATACTTCACAGCCTGGAGCCTACAAGGATCATCATTTAACCACTTACAACCCATGCTCAAAGAAAAGACGGTAAAACACACGATTCCAGAATTCTAGCTTTCCGTCTTGCCAAACTCATCATCAGCATCACGTTTCTTAGGGGCTAAACGAACATCAAGTAAAATTAGACCTGGCCAAAACAAATGCAAATCCTCGTAGTACATCTCTCCAGTCACCTTCATGAGATCTCCACAACGGAAATGCAACATCTACAGGCTCAGGAATATCTACCCCTAAATGTGGCAACAACTGCTTTGGTGGAAACATCTCTGTGACATGAAAAAAATGCCACCAACGCACCGCGGTGAATGCTCATAAACAAGTGATGAAGGACAGAAATACCCACGTCGTGGGAGAGTATTTTCAACTAAACACCCCCACTCTGACCTGGCATATGAGATCTTTAATGGTGGCCGGGAAATATTCCTATAGGATAAGCATAAGCACCGAATTCATGGTTCTAAATCGTCACTGACTCTGGAGAGACACTGCTCGTCAGCCTGTAGAACCTCCTTTCTGACCTGCCATTGCACAAACCACCCTTTTCCCTCCCTGCTCCAAAGGGCCACGACCTTCATCATGTCACTGCTGAGGACCCACAGGTGCTTGCTGCTTGTTTTCTGCCAAGGAGCTTAAATGATGGACACAGAAAGACCAACCTTGGGAACCGCATCCAGCCTCTTCCAGTTTGGACGGGTATTTTCTCTGATGCAAGGTCAATGAAGGTGTAGCTACAAGAGCTTCAGGCTTCACCTTTTTTCTAGGAGTGCTGTTTTTAAGCCGGATGATGCCAGTGCTCTGATTTGTAGACTGGCCCACCAAACACTGCATGAATGTAACTGCTGGAGCAGTGAATACCGGCAGAGGAGAAGGGATGTCAGGTGAGGGGTGACCTGCTGAAAGCAGCTCTGCAGAGAAGGACCTGGGAGTGCTGGTGGACAATAAGTTTGCAATAAGCCAGCAATGGGCCCTCGGGGCCAAGAAGTTCAATGGTGTTAAGATGCTGAGGGGACCGGAGCATGTCTCTGAGGAAATGCTCTGCCCCTTGTCCTGTCACTGGCACCACTGACAAGAGTCTGGCCCCATCCTCTTGCCCCCCATGGGCCCTTGAGCTCTTGCTCAGCATTGATCAGATCCCCTCTGAGGCTTCTCTTGTGCAGCTCAGCAGCCCCAGGGCTCTCAGCCTTTCCTGGGCACAGAGCTGCTCCAGGCCCCTCAGCATCTCCGCAGCCTCTGCTGGACTCTCTCCAGTAGCTCCTTGTCTCTCTTGACCTGGGGAGCCCAGGACTTGACCCAATACTCCAGAGGTGGCCTCACTAGGGCAGAGTAGAGGGGAGGAGAACCTCCTTGGATGTCCTGGCCACACTCTTCTTCATGCACCCCAGGACACCACTGGCCTTCTTGGCCACAAGGACTCATTCCTGGCTCACGGTGAACTTGTTGTCCCCCAGCACTCCCAGGTGCTTCTCTGCAGAGCTGCTTCCCAGCAGGTCACCCCTCCCCTGTCCTGGTGCAGGGGGTTGTTCCTCCCCAGAGGCAGGAATCCTGATAATTTCTATGACCCAGGAGACTGCAGGAAGGACAACCACCAAAGCGATGTGTGAACCAGATTCTCAGCCATTCCACCCAAGTGAAACGCATCTCAACACCTTGCCTTCCACCCTATCAGCCGGCAGCACGGCCAGCGAGCCCAGAGCTGCCCTGACCAGGGGTGCACGTGTCCTCTCAAAGCAAGGACACTCCTCTCCTACAGCCGCTGTCCTTCACATTTATTGACATCAAAACAGGACGTCAGAAGGAGGGGGGGAGGATACACTGAACAGAGGAATAAGCTCTCAGGGCTCTTGGATCCCCTCAGGGCCATGTGGCATGTGGCCAAGCCTTGACTTTCCTCATAACCACCCACGATAAATCCATAGGAACGGCTCCATGCGAGTCCTGCATGCCTTGGTGTGGACACTCCAACCTTGTTTTGTTTCCAATCCTCTCTTCACAAATAACCAGAAAACTCCAGAAGATAAAACTTGAAAAACTTCCACGTTGGGCAGCCTCTTGAGAGAGGACCTCGTTAGAGAAAAAAAACAACCCCTCCAGCTGATTTGGAGGGTCATGAGAACAAACAAGCGTATTTTCCCTGAGTCGAAGTAGCCGCGAGGATTCTGCACAGAGCTTTGTTAAAAACGGTAACGGCTTAGGAGGTGGAACTTGGCACCCATGTCCTGCTTGGCGCAGGCAGGGCCTGGAGGACAAGGAACTGAACAAACTCCTGCCTGTTTCTAGCTGCGTAATCCAAAACACGATTCAGGACAGAGGAATGCGATTCAGTGAAGGCATGAATGGAGCGGGATGGGGAAGAAACCATTCTGCCTTGTGGCCATCACCTCTTGGTGGGACGGCGGGAGCACAGGAAGAACCACACTCCTCCCTGGCAACCTTCTCAACTGCTTTTTTTTTGAAAATATCTCTGGTTACTACAATGTGGGATTAAAAACATCTCAGTGCTCTCTACTGTTGTAGTTTGGGTTTGACAGCACTTGGTCCCTCCAAAATGGGACAGAATGACTAGATTATGGAATCATAGAACGGTTTAGGTTGGAAGAGACTTTTAAGATCATGAAGTCCAACCGTTAACCCCGCACTGCCAGGGCACCATTAACCCCTGGCCCTCAGCACCACATCTCCACAGCTTGGAAACCCCTCCAGGGATGGGGACTCCACCACTGCCCTGCCCAGCCTGGCACAGCCCTTCACAGCCCTTCCCAGCAAGAAATTCTTCCTCATGGCCAACCTCAGCCTCCCCTGGAGCAACTTGAGGCCATTTCCTCTTGTCTTATTGTGTGTTCCTTGTTAGAAGAGCCCAACCCCACTGGGCTCCAACCTCCTTTCAGGGAGTTGTGGAGAGCCAGAAGGTCTCCCCTGAGCCTCCCTTTCTCCTCTAAGTCTGACAGCAACAGGCCATCAAGTCCAAAGCTGAGCATCAGGAGAGGTTCTTGCACCTCTTCACTGCTCCCCTCCAGCAGCAGGGTTATAGAAAGCCACCAGACCCAATCACAGCAGGTCTGCGTTTATTTGGGAAGGCCCTGGGACACTTCTGCAGCATCTGGCCTCCACCACATGCTAGACACAGCATTAGGAGGACAAGCTTCCTCTGCGGCGGACTGAGACGAGCTCAGTCCTCTTAGCTCTGCCCGCCGCCTGTGGCACAGCTGGCATGTGGTAGCAGGGGAGGGTGGTGTGAGCCTGGAGAAGCTCGTTAATGCTCCGCTAGCATGGGGAGAGGGGTTTTCTTCCTCTTTAGACAGAAACCAGGTCTTCTGCAGACACCAGCTCCACACCATGGTCCACATTACAGCGCGTTCATCCCATGGCGATAGGAAGCACCATCACATTACTGAGGGACTCATCTCTTACCTGACACTCCACCACCACAGGACAGAGTGATCCATCCACCAGAGCAAACAGACTTCCAAGAAAGTAATCCTCATGTGTACCCATGGCTACTCCTGGCCAAGCCTTCCTCCTCATAGTAGAAAAAGTCATGTGCTAGAGGTGGTGTTGCCAACTAAAGAGCAGGGTAAGGAGGTCTTCTTCACCACAAACACTTGATGTCAGCACAGACCCAACCTTCCTTTCCAAAATACCTACTGACAGAAAACCTCCATAGGTATGGGGGTCTGGCTCTCCACACAACTTGAAATCTTTAACACCTAAGTGGCTCCTTCAGGAGCCTTTCCAGATTTACAACCTCCAGAAGGCCCATGATCATGGCTTAGTGTGGAGGCACCAACTCAAAGCTGGTTCCAAAGCTATGTCTGTCTATATCAGTGAGTGGAACCATCTGCATGAGCGTTCCTGTCACCAGAACAAGAGAATTCACAGTATTTAAGTGTTAGAACATGCCCTGGCAGGGCTGTGACACATCTCAGCCAGTTCCCAGGCACACCATTCCCAACACTGTGTGCAGCCACCAGGTCTTGGAGGCTAAACAGATCTGCTAGCATGGACGCAGGCACCTTCCTCTCCATGTCAGAGACTCTTCTTGTGTGCATTTACTCGCACAGACAGAGCCTGCAGGCCACAAGACGTGGCAGCTTAACCAGAGAAGGCGTTTAAGGCTGCCAGAGGGGTGGGCAACCTGATTTGGTCCTTTCCTTAAATTTATCCCAAACAGGCACCTTTGTCTTATTCTACATGATGCTCCATGAGCTGTAGCATCCTTCTGCCCTCCCGAAGGTGGTCTTCCACTTATTTCAGAGAAGTTTTTCAGGTATGAGTACAAACAAATGTCATTCAAGCAGGGTGGGCCATGTTAGCTCTATAGCTGACAGACAGAATCCATGGTTGGACTGGATCCATCCAGACCTTGGGCTGATGTAAAAATGGATGCAGAACTGAATAGCAGTCTCAGATTTGGCTGTCAACACAATGAGACTTCTTCAGCTGTTACAGGGCTCTTCAAGGTGAGGACTTCCCTGCTCACAGGTTCCTGCGTCTCTTGGGAAAGGATGCAGGCATCATCCTAGCTTGGTGTTTGGGCTCAGCTTTGCTATAGCCATTGGTTAAGAGGTTCACCTCATTAAAGGTACATGCACTGCTGCCCATGCACTTCTCAAGATGACTGAGAAGAAGCGTTCAAGATCAGGCTGGATGGGGCTTTGAGCAACCTGGTCTAGTGGAAGGTCTCCCTGCATGGCAGGGGGTTGGAACCAGATGATCTTTAAGGTCCCTTCCAACCCAAACCAAAACCAGCATGGACACATTCCTGTGCAACCTGTTCTAAGTGAATGTGCTTTGGCAGGGGGGGTTGGATGAGATGATCTCCAGAGGTCCCTTCCAACCTTCACCATGCTGGGATTCTATGATTCGATGACTCTATGATCTATATACTCTGAAAGTGAACCAGGGGAGAAAAACAGGACCTCCCAACTCCTGCTCCATAGGGTTAAGGAGCAATCCTCCCACGTTTTCCATGACTTCATGAGGACTGCTGGGTGAGAGCGTGTCCACTTTTTCTGATTGGTAACATAACTTCAAAATTCACAAGCCCAATCTGCTCTGCTGTGTTGGTTCCCACCATCTTCTGAAAGGAAAAGATTTCCATTCCAGTGTTTAAACACTCCCATGTGAGCTCCTCTGCTGTGAAGCCATTTCAGAGCCTGTTTGGCATTAGAGAAGTTCTCTTGTGCTGGAGTACGAGCGCCTGACGCTCTTCTGGATCTGTTGTATGGATTGTACTACACGCCAAAGACATCACACACGTGGTGTACGTCTTTTGTGAATCCCTTCAACGTTCTTCTGAATATTGAACAGCACAGCTCCGACGGCTGCTCATTTGACTACAAAACAAAGAGGTTTTAATATTTAGCAGATCATTCAAGCCTCTCACCAGCTGCGACATGGAAATGCTCCTGTTGTAAATTAGGATCGAGGCTGGCAAAGATCTTTATGAGCTGGGACACAACAATCTTAGCAGTAGTAGAGAACAGTGTGGTGGACTACGAATACCACATGGCTTAATACTCCACGACTGGAGTAATATCTCTGCACGATGCACTGCTCCTCAAGGGTGTGACCAGGGCTGGTCCCACCGATTCCGAGGGGCAGTCCTGCAGAGGGAAAGACACTACAGAAACGTTCAAAATCTTGATGGGACATCATGGGCTGCAAACATTATTGGACTTCCCTGCAAATACCAGGATCAGAAATAGTGGCTCTCTCCCGATACAAAGTCCTAATAGCTTGCCGTGATTATCTGACCAAGTCTGGCCAAAAGACACAGCAGCTTCTCGGCCTTCTGAGGGCATCTCTCAGATGCCACCGTGCTCACCTAGTCTTATGCTGGAGAAGAAAGTCAGTGATCAGTTTTCTGCAGGCACCTGGTGGCAACCTCAGCAGACAAGGAAGCTCTCATTAGCTGCCCAGGAGCAGCAAAGACCTCTACTCAATGCCTCGACGTGCAATCACTCCAGCTGCAAACACCAACAAGCAGTCCCAGCAGTGTCTTGCTGCACCAGGTGGAACAGCTCATGGTGCCAGGGAAGCCGTTCAAAACGGCCACGCCAACCCGGGCACCTTCAGCCCCTGGAAGACACCATACGTTGTCTCAGATAAAGGCAGGACGAACGAGCTGGCTTTTTGCTCAGGAAGCCTTTTCTTTTGCTTGCCAAGCGACTTGCTTGAACATTGCCAAGGATCTGGGAACGTGGAGAAGGCAGAACGGGACTCCCAGCCTGAGCAGGGGAGGGAAATCGGAGCTTCCTCAGGTGGGTGCTGATGTTGCTGATCTGTTGCTGCTAGACCTGAATCAGTGATTGGTATTCTCCCTGCCTTAACTCCTCATGTAAATTCAGGTTGCCGCCACATAATCAATCTATCTCATCAAGGGTTGAGAGGATCATCGCTTTATATCGCTGGGTCTCCTCTTCCACAAGACCCCAGCGGTGCTCCACATTTTCCCTCATACATGGTCCTGCTTTTTCTGGACTAGTTCGTAGACCTTTGTGAGGTACTAGCCACACTAGGCTCTTCTCCTCTAACTTCTTTTTCTAAGGTGCATCCCTGGGGACACAAGGATGGGGCTGGCTGAGCAGACAGTGGACTGGTACCCTCTCCTAGCTACTGTAGGGTTTTATACACATGTAGAGGGAAGATGCAACTCTAGAGACACCAAAACTGGTAACCAGAGGTTCTAAAGGACAGTGGGATGTTTGATAATAATTTTAAAGCTCTTCAGGTGGCTGTGTTACCCACACTCTCACAGACATTCAGCCCTCTGTTCAAGTATCTCTGTAATTGGAGTACATGGATGACCATGAGGTCCTGAAGAAATTTGGAAGGAGGGCTGGCTGAGGGACCTGGGGGTGTTGAGCCTGGAGCAAAGGAGGCTCAGGGGAGACCTTCTGGCTCTCAACAACTCCCTGAAAGGAGGTTGGAGCCAGGTGGGGTCGGGCTCTTCTCACAAGGAACAAGAGACAGGACAAGAGGAACTGGCCTCAAGTTGCGCCAGGGGAGGTTGAGGTTGGCCATGAGGAACAATTTCTTGGTGGGAAGGGCTGTGAAGGGCTGTGCCAGGCTGGGCAGGGCAGTGGTGGAGTCCCCATCCCTGGAGGGGCTTCAAAGCTGTGGAGATGTGGTGCTGAGGGCCAGGGGTTAGTGGTGCCCTGGCAGTGCTGGGTTAATGGTTGGACTCCATGATCTTGAAGGTCTCTTCCAAACAGAACAATTCTATATTCTAGATGCCATGACCTCCATTCCAGAATCATGCAGGTACCAGTGCAGTGTGTGATGAGTAGGGTTGGTATCAGCCACATGAAGTGCACACACCCTCAATGAGTTTGTGGGCAACGCAAAACTGGGCGGAATGGTTGATAGACCAGTTGGTTGTGCTGCCATTTAGAGGGACCTTGAAATGCTGGAGAAACGGGCAGATAGGAACCTCATCAAGTTCAACACAGGGTGGCAAATCCTCTTCTTGGGAAGGAATAACCCCGTGCACCATGGGGTTTACTGGCTGGAAAGCAGCTTGGCAGAAAATGATGTTTGGTTGGACTTGATGATCTTAGAGGTCTTTTTCAATCTTAATGATTCTATGTTGAGGTCCTGCAGAGAAGTTGAACACGAGCCAGCAATGTGCCCTTACAGCAAGAAAGTCAACAGCATCCTGGGCTGTGTTTGGAAGAGCGCTAGCAGAAGGGAGGGAATTGATTCTTCCCCTCAGGTCAGTACTGATGAAGCTCCACCTGAGGTTTGGGTCCAATTCTGGACAACCCACTACAAGAAAGATTTGGAGCAAGACTGAAGCAAGTCCAAGGAAGACCCAAAATGATTAAGGAACCAGTGTAGCTGCCATACAAGGAGAAGTGAAGAAGCTGGGACTGTTAAGCTTCAAGAAGAGAAGGCTCAGGGGGATCTTATCAATGCATAAAAATCCCTAATGGAAGAAAGTCAAGAAAACAGAGCCAGGCTCTTCTCAGTGGTATCCACTGACAGGAGCAGAGGCAATGGAATGGAAATATAGGCACGAATGGAAATATAGGAAACCTGATTAAAAAATAGAGAAAATACTTTCTTATGGTGAGGGCACTGAAGCGCTAGAACTAGTTGCCCAGAGAAGTTGTGGAGATACACAGACCTAGATGGGACAAACTCCTGAGCAGCCTGCTCTAGCTGACCCTGCTTGGAGCATGGCAGGTGGACTAGATGATCTCCAGAGCTGCCTTCCCACCTCAGCTATCCTGTGATTTCTGTGTGTTTCTTGGCCAAGTGGAGCTCTGTGTCCTGGGATTTCCAGCTACACCTGCATTGTTCAGAGGAGGGCATTTCAAGCCTGACCTTGAACGTCTCCAGGAATGGAGCATTCAAGATAAAGCTTAATGGGGCTCTGAGCAACCTGACCTAGTTAGAGATGTCCCTGCTTACTGTAGGCGGGTTGGACTAGATGGCCTTTGGAGGTCCCTTCCAGCCTAACACATTCTATGATTCTATACTTCAATAGTCCACGCAAATGTAAGGATGTAAAGGATCATGTACATGTAAAGTCCATGTACAGGTAAGGATCTCAGTTCCTACGGGTCAGCATTGTGTCCAAATCTGCGTTCTTGAGTTTAAAATCCTTTTTTTTGGCTCATTCATCATGGATTCCAACCGAATGGGCCTGAGCAGAATGTCAATGAGTTGACATGATTTTAGCAGTCTGTTCTGGGCTCTCTGAACCGCCTATGAACCGCGTCCCAGGAAACAAAAGAAGGTAAAACTGGGCAAGTTCTTCCTTTGCTGTCATATTTACCCTTCTTCCATCTCCATAATCCAGATGAAGGGCCCAGCACAGGAAAAAGGCACTAATAGAAGGTTGTTTTTCCATGTGGATGATTATTCCCAGAGACGACGCTGGGTAAGAGAACGATGTAGGATACAGTGTTCCACTGCACTCAGAAACTGGAGGACAGGGAGGACGGTGCCTCAGTGGTTTTTCCTTCCTCTAGGAAATTCCTTTATATTCCTGCTGCCACAGGCTGCAATCTGCTCCCTTCATTAAGCCAAAGAATTTCTGCAAGGTGCCTTAGCAAAGCCAGGGACAAAGCTTCACTGGCGGCGTCAACTAAAGATGTTATGATATGATCTGGGTTGGAATATGATGAGGGGGGGTGGAACTAGATGATCTTTCAGGTCCCTTCCAACCCAAACCATTCTATGCTTCTATAAACTGGGCTCTGACAGAAGATGGGACCTTACCACCACCTTCTCTAAAAATTACAGAATCACAGAATGTTGGGGATTGGAAGGGACCTCGAAAGATCATCTAGTCCAATCCTGCTGCCGGAGCAGGGTCTCTTACATCAGGTCACACAGGAACGGGCCCAGGTGGATTTAAATGTCTCCAGAGAAGGAGACTCCACAACCTCTCTGGGCAGCCTGTTCCAGTGCTCTGTCACCCTCACCATGAAGAATGTTTTTCTCATACTTATGCGGAACCTCCTATGTTCCAGCTTGAACCCAGTGCCCCTTGTCCTATCATTGGACGTCACAGAGAAGAGCCTGGCTCCATCCTCCTGACACTCACCCTTTACATATTTATAACCATTAGTGAGGTCACCCCTCAGTCTCCTATTCTCCAAGCTAAAGAGACCCAGCTCCCTCAGCCTTTCCTCATCAGGGAGATGTTCCACTCCCCTAATCACCTTTGTGACTCTGTCTGGACTCTCTCAAGCAGCTCCATGTCCTTCTTGAACTGAGGGGCCCAGAACTGGACACAGTGTTCCAGATGTGGTCTCACCAGGGCAGAGTGGAGGGGGAGGAGAACCTCTCTGGACCTACTAACCACACCCTTCTAATACAGCCCAGGATGCCCTTGGCCTTCTTGGCCACAAGGGCACACTGCTGGCTCATGGTCATCCTGCTGTCCACCAGCACCCCCAGGTCCCTTTCCCCTGCGCTGTTCTCCAACAGGTCAGGCCCCAACCTCTACTGGTACTTGGTGTTGTTCTTCCCCAGCTGCAAGACTCTACACTCGCCCTTCTTGTATTCCACCAAATGTCTCCCCGCCCAACTCTCCAGCCCGTCGAGGTCTCGCTGGATGGCAGCACAGCCTTCGGTGTGTCAGCCGCTCCTCCCAGCCTTGTGTCCTCAGCAAACCTGCTGACAGTGCCCTCTGCTCCCTCATCCGGGTCGCTGATGAATATATTGAACAGTGCTGGTCCCAGTACCGACCCTTGAGGGGCTCCACCAGACACAGGACTCCAACTGGACTCTGCGCCGTTGACCAGAACTCTCTTTCCTGCAGCCAGTTCTCAAGCCACCTCACTACCCGATCGTCCAGACCTCGCTTCCTCCGCTTAGCTGCGAGGATGCTATGGGAGACTGTGTCAAATGCTGTTCTGAAATCACCATAAACCACATCCACTGCTCTACCATCATTTATCCACCTGTTATGTCCTCCTAAAAGGCTACCAGGTTGGTTCAAACATGACTTCCCCTTAGTGAAGCCATGTTGACTGCCCCTAATGACCCTCTTATCATTCATATGTCTAGAAACAGCACCAAGGAGAAGTTGTTCCATCACCTTTCCAGGGATGGAGGTGAGGCTGACCGGTCTATAGTTACCCAGGTCCTCCTTCATGCCCTTTTTGAAGATTGGGGTGACATTTGCTCTCCTCCAGTCCTCAGACACCTCTCCTGTTCCCCACGACGTACCAGAGATGATGGAGAGCGGCCCTGCAATGACCTCCGGCAGCTCCCTCAGCACCCGCGGTGCATCCCATCAGGACCCATGGACTTAGGGGTGTCCAGATTGCTCGAGTGGTCCCTAACGCAGACTTCCTCAACCAGGGCAAACTCCTCCTTTACCCTGACTTCCCCCAGGGCCTCAGGGCTCTGGGGCTCCTCAGGACACCTCCAGCAGCACAGACAGAGGCAAAGCAGCCATTCAAGAACTTCACCTTCTCTGTGTCCTGTCACCATGGCCCCCGCCTCGTTCATCAGTGGGCCTACATGACAAAACTTTAATAAAAGGCCATCCAGGAGCCGGCAAAAGCTGATTTCAGCTCACGTAGAACTGAAGCGTTTTCAGGAATAGGAGTTACCCAGAAATACGTATTTCCTCACAAAAAACAAGCCACCACAATTTCCCATTCCCGTATCCGATATCCAATCCGGGTATTCGACAAACAACATGTAAGAAAACCTCCCCAACAACAGGAAACACAAGATTCATCTTCATGAAAGCTTTGTGTAGAAAGAAAACCGTGTTGGAAAATGCCGAAGATTCGTTCTGCTGGAGAGCAGACATTGAACATCTGGCTATCGCCCAGAAAAGCAAAAGGGCTCCCTCTGGAGTGGATCCCGAAATCAGCACAGGATTTAGACGTTCACAGATGGGCAGAGCGAACGCGAGTCAGTAACAAAGCAAATGCTTTCTTGCCTCTTGTTGGTTTACTCCTCCCGTTCCCAACGAGCACACTGGGAGCAATTCAAGGAGACCATATCATGGCTGAATGATATGGATCGATGCCCAGAATATCGTCGTCAATTAGTTTTCATGCATGGACTTGTATGTGGCGAGGAGGCAAATGAAAGGCTTCCTGAAGAGGCAAGAAAGCTTTCTTCGCATGTGAAATACTCCAAAGAAATCTCCAGCCAAATAAATGATGAAGCCAGCTGAGAAGCTACATTTGCAACCCTGGATGGTCATGCACGGCTCTCTAAAAACCTAATGAACACAGCCACTGGTTGTGTACCCATGGCGACAAACTTCATTTGAGAGGGAGAGAGGAATAACTTCAAGGGCAGCCACAAAAACATGCTCTACGGGAAGCCAGTGAAGGCTGCTTTCAAATCTCCACGTGAGATGGGCCCCACATCCCCATGGCTTGTTTGCATACAAGGCAATTAGCAGGAAATTGTTTTCATGCAGAAAGAAATAAAGAGCCAGAGCGCCTACAAAGGGAAGTCAACTTACTGCCTGCTTTTGCTCTTCTTCCTAGAAACGTCGGCAAAAGAAAAAAGCGAAGAGAGAAACAGGAAAGATTAATTATCATGAGGAACGGGAACGTACACACACAAAACCCAACAGAGCCCGCAGAAGAACAGGACATGGCAAACTGCAGAAACATCCGCAGACACCAAAGGCAATGACGACGTTGGCATGGAGGCAGGATGGCCAAGGTGTCACTTGTTCCACCCTCAAAAGGAGACTCTTGTCTAAACTCACCTTCAGTCCAAAGTCAAATAGCATGGGATGGGTAATCAAGGGTTGTCAAGGCCTGGCCCAGGCTGCCCAGGGAAGTGGTTGAATCACCATCCCTGGCTGTATGTAAAAGCTGTCTAGATAGGGTGCTCAAGGAGATGGTGGAGAAGTGGCCTGGCACAGATAGATAATGGTTGGACTCGATGATCTTAAATGTCCTTTCCAACCATAGCGATTCTGTGATTCTGTGTGAGTACCACAGGGTGGACAACTTGGGTACTGGACAGGATACTCAACGGGCATCTTTTCTTTACACAGAACCTTTGCTGGCTTCCCGTCCTACCCCGGACTCAGAAATGCCTCTTTAGCTGCCCTCAAGGCAAGAAATATCAGACCAACACCCTCCAAAGTCTGGAAATACCAGCTGGTTGTGCAACCACCGTGTTCGGTTCTCTGAGTGCATCTACAGAGACCCAACTGTCACAGCCTGCAAGACAAAATGTCACTTTTTTTGGACAGAGAGTGCCCGTTACCACTGGGCCTGCAGGAACCTCTGCAGATCGGGTTCAAATGGGCAATTAATGAGCGGCCAGCAACCGGATCCGGAATGGGAAGGGAGAAACTGGGAGGTGAAAGCAGCAATGACGTGGAGTAAGGACAAAGATGCAGAGAAAACGATTCCTTTGTTGCAACGGAACAGGAAGTGGTCGTGCCCCTGGACTCGGCACTGGTGAGGCCACACCTTGAGTCCTGGGGTCAGTTTTGGCTCCGCAGTGTAACAGAGACATTGAGGTGCTGGAACAGCTGCAGAGAAGGGCGATGAAGCTGGTGAGGGGTCTGGAGAACATGTCTTATCAGGAGAGGCTGAGGGACCCGGGGGTGTTTAGTCTAGAGAAGAGAAGGCTGAGGGGAGACCTCATTGCTCCCTACAACTCTCTGAAAGGAGGTTGTAGATAGGTGGGTGCTGGTCTCCTCTCCCAAGGAACAAGCGATAGGATGAGAGGAAATGCCCTCAAGTTGCACCAGGGGAGGCTGAGGTTGGATAGCAGGAACAATTTATTTACTGCAAGAGTGGTCAAGCCCTGGAACAGGCTGCTCGGGGCAGTGGTGGAGTCCCCATCCCTGGAGGGGTTCAAAAGACCGTGTAGACGTGGCACTTTGGGACGTGGTCTAGTGATCAACCATGGATCAACATCAGCAGCGGAGGCCACTGCTGCCCTCCCCACACTCCCACACGTTTCCAGTTGTTCCTCCTACCAGCACTGGGACTCACAGGACCAGATGGTGAGCCAGGTCAGGGAAAAAGATCTTAAATGATCTCCTCTCTACAGAGGAGCTGTTAGTTTGAAAAATGAGGCTTCAGCATTAACTACAGATGTGAAAAAAAAAAGAAGACTATCTCCAGAGGCATGGAGCTTGGCCAGAAGGACTGAGCCGTTATTAGATAAATCATCAAATCAGCTCGTGAGGAAATTACCACTGAGGAAATGGAAAAAGTGAAATGGGATACGTCTGCTGAATATCCGTGTAGCTGCAAGCAAAAGCCCTGCGAGAGGACAGACCAACCATCACCGTGGGCCACTTATCAGAAGAGTGCCAGCTAATGGCACTGGGTGATTGCAGCAGACTTCGGAAAGAAAGGGAAAGCCAAGCCAACGGCCTGGATGAGGAAAAGAAGATTAAAAATTGGAAGAAAGTCACTGATGAGAGTACCGACAGGTCACTGGCCACCGTTCAGCCCAGATGGACAGGCTGGCGGGCGTGGCCAGGAGGACATGAGGTTAGCAGCCTGTGGTGGCCACTGCATCAGCCCTGCAGACCTGGAGGCTACAGTATTAAATGAAATGGTTCAACTGTTCTCTGGCATGATCCACATGTGTCCATGCTATTAAAATCCCTTATCACCCTGACTGGGGTGGCCTTATCCAAACGGTGCCCTGGGAACGGGTCCAGGCACCTGATAACCTCTGGGTGGTGGTTAAAGGTGGTTTGGGAAAGTGCTGGTAGTGCTGATCCAAGGGCACGTCAGTGACCACACCACCAGCAGGGCAGGCAGGAGAGTCCCTGTCCAAGGAACAGCGTCTGGCACTAACGAGCTCACCCGGACGGAGAGAGCTGGGGTCTCACAAGTCCATGGGACAACAAGGCAGAAGATACCAACAACAGCACTTAATGAGGAGCTGAATGGCCAGAACTTCTCCTTCGGGGAAAACCACCAACAAATTCCTTTAACTGAAACTTCCCAACAAGAGTGTCCAACACACGTTGGCAATAAGATGTGGATGGACACTTGATGCAAATCCCAACCCTAACTCTAAACTGGAACAGTGTGGGTCGGTCACTGTGTGGGCAACTAAAGATCAGAGCAGGAACAGGTTGCCCAGAGAGGGGGTGGCTGCCCCATCCCTGGAAGGATTCCAGGGGAGGTTGGCCGGGGCTCTGAGCAACCTGCTCTAGTTGCAGATGTCCCTGCTCCCTGCAGGGGGTTGGACTCGATGGCCTTTAATGGTCCCTTCCCACCCAAACTCTTCTGTGATTCTATGATTCTATGACAATAATCAAGGGGATTTAATTACTTCTGCATTGGCAACCAAAAACTTGAGGGACTTTCTCTGCTCCAGCCCTCACCTCCAGCTCTCACAGAATCCCCAAATCCCAGCATGGTGGGGGTGGGAAGGGACCTCTGGAGATCATCTCGTCCAACCTCCCTGCCAAAGCAGGCTCATCTAGGCAAGGTCACACAGGAATGCATCCAGAGGGGTCTTGAAAGTCTCCAGAGAAGGAGACTCCACAACCTCTCTGGGCAGCCTGGGCCAGGCTCCCACACCCTCACACCAAACAAGCTTCTCCTGCTCACATGGAACCTCCTGGGTTCCAGTTGGTGCCCGTTGCCCCTTGTCCTGTCGCTGGGCACCACTGACAAGTCTGGCCCCACCAGTTAGATAAGCCGAATCCAGCTCTAAATGGTGATATGAAGGCAGCATTAAAAATGTAAAAAATACTGCATAAGAAAATGGAAAAAACCGTAAAAGCTTTAACAGCTGCTGTAAATTATACATGAGAATTTTTGAAGTGCACCAAATGATGAGAGAAGCTAAAAAACCTTGTGGGGGAAAAGAATTCATGTCTGGCAGGGCTAAAACCTCCCAAAAAAAGGAGACTTTGAAATGAACACGAATATCAGGAACCAAACAAAGCCCTGAGGTGGTCTACAGGGCTTCTTGATGGCCAGGGTAAAATTCTTAATATGGAGAGAGGACTCAGCATTTCTGCTCCGTGCTTGATGGACAGCGCTTGCGGTTTCTATCAGCAAACAATGAGGTACTTGCCACTAATAATGAGAAAAGGTGTTGGAAAATATCTACTAGAAATAGTATTTTTAGATCAGCAGGCCTGGGCGGCTTAAAATAATTATGTGAAGAGTTACCAGGTACAGCGGAGGCAATTTTTTAATAGATCTTGGAATATCCAGGACTGGAAGGTGCTGATTTGCACTGATGTTCAAAAAGGGAGGGGAGACAAAGAAGCACAAATGTCTCACCCTGTCGCTAATTTAGTCAAAGTAACAGAAATGCTGATACAAGACTCAACTAATGAGTCCAGAGAAGGGCAATGAAGCTGGGGAAGGGTCTAGAGCAGGAGTGTGGTGAGGAGCAGCTGAGGGACCTGGGGGTGTTGAGCCTGGAGCAAAGGAGGCTCAGGGGAGACCCTCTGGCTCTGCACAACTCCCTGCAAGGAGGTTGGAGCCAGGTGGGGTCGGGCTCTTCTCACAAGGAACAAGTGACAGCACAAGAGGAAATGGCCTCAAGTTGCACCAGGGGAGGCTGAGGTTGGCCATGAGGAAGAATTTCTTGGTGGGAAGGGCTGTGAAGGGCTGTGCCAGGCTGGGCAGGGCAGTGGTGGAGTCCCCATCCCTGGAGGCCTTGAAAACACACGTAGATGTGGCACTACTAGTGGTCATGGCAGCATTGGGTTGATGGTGGGGCTTGATGATCTTTCCAACATTAATGATTCTAATAAGTAATACACGGAGCATTATAACTTCATGGAAAAGAGGTCCTCCTGCCAAATAAATCTGATTTGGTTATTTGAATGTATTGGAGCTTGGCTTCTAGAGGTGCTGCACAGATGTGATGCGTTTTCATACCTGCAGTTCCTTTGCAGGCCATGCTTGTAACGCGCTGTCAATAACCAGCTGGCACCGCACGAAATAAATAGATACAGAAGATCTGGAGAAGCAACACCTTTCCAAAAGCACTCCCTGGTGCACAAAGGCCCCAAAAGGAAAACAGTGACGAAGAGCAACGAGACTCATCCCGTATCCTCTGCTCGTAACGTTGCTAAGATCCAGAGAATTCAACACAAAGTTCAGGTTTTTTCCCCAATTAAGAAAAAAATTGTATTAAAAATCCGGAGACGACAAAGAAATGAACCATAAAAAATAGCGCAGCAGAGCGTTGTGAGGAGCTCAGAAAAGCTCTACCTGTTTAGCTGAATGAAAAAAAGAAGCCCGAGAAGCACCTTCACTGAGATGAGTAAGTGGCTGCGTAGGAAAAAACCAGGGGTGCTAAAGTGCTCCTTAATTTAATGGAGGGAGAACCACCCGTCCCAACGCCAGTGATGGGTGTGAAGCGAAGCGAAAACGCATTAGAAGTGAAAATGAGGCAGAAATTTGTCACTGAGCCAGCAAATCTGCATTGGCAGCGAATTTTCCCTTTTTGGTTTCCTCAGCTCGAGAACAGATGTCTTTCTGGAAAGAGGCCTCAATCAAAGAGAAGCTGCCAGGCTCCAGAGAAAGATAAGAAGGGGAAAAGCAAAGAACCGTATTATGCAACACCTACAACCAAATAATTCCAACCGTGATGGGCTCAGAGGATGATTCAGCTTGGAGTGGACCTCAGGTGGTCTCAACTCCAGCCTCCTCCTCACAACAGGGTCAAGTTCATCTTGACTTGTTGGAGAGCAGCGTAGGGGAAAGGGACCTGGGGGTGCTGGTGGACAGCAGGATGACCATGAGCCAGCAATGTGCCCTTGTGGCCAAGAAGGCCAAGGGCATCCTGGGCTGTATTAGAAGGGGTATGGTTAGTAGGTCCAGAGAGGTTCTCCTCCCCCTCCACTCTGCCCTGGTGAGACCACATCTGGAATATTGTGTCCAGTTCTGGGCCCCTCAGTTCAAGAAGGACATGGAGCTGTTTGAGAGAGTCCAGCACAAAGCCACCAAGATGATGAAGGGAGTGGAACATCTCCCTGATGAGGAAAGGCTGAAGGAGCTGGGTCTCTCTAGCCTGAAGAAGTTGAGACTGAGGGGTGACCTCATAAATGTCTATAAATATGTCAAGGGCGAGTGTCAGGAGGATGGAGCCAGGGTCTTCTCTGTGACATCCAATGATAGGACAAGGGGCAACGGGTGCAAGCTGGAATGTAGGAGGTTCTGCATAAGTATGAGAAAAACTTTTTCACGGTGAGGATGACAGAGCACTGGAACAGGCTGCCCAGGGGGGTTGTGGAGTCTCCTTCTCTGGAGACATTGAAAACCCACCTGGATGCATTCCTGTGTGACCTGATGTAGGAGACCCTGCTCTGGCAGGGGGATTGGACTAGATGATCTTTCGAGGTTCCTTCCAATCCCCAACATTCTGTGATTCTTAGAGCCCTGTCCAGCTGGGTCTTGAAAACCTCCAGTGATGGAGACAGCAAGCTCTGTAGGCCCCTGCTCCACTGCGTGGGCGTCCTTATGGGGAAGAAGTTTCTCCTTATACCCAGTCCTGTTGGCCCTTAGAGTTTTTAAACAATTTTGGGAAGTGGGGTAGTTAATGAAAAGATACAAGATTTACAAGTGAGTAGTCTACTAAGAGTCTGTTTCTAAATTAATCCGTACAACATGGCCTAGAAGATGTCATCATTAACATAGCTGTCAAGCTCATAATTGAACGGCATGATTCAAGTTAATGAATGGGTCCTAAGCCCATCAGTTTATCATGGGTGAGTCAGTCCTGGTTCAGTTACGGTTCCCTTCCCTCTGCTGCGATCCTCTTCCTTCCTTCCTATGTCTCCCCAACTGCAGCACCTGCTGCCCGTGTCCTCTTCCCTCTGCAGCGTTCTCCATGCTCTCCTGATCGGTGTGTTACTGGCACCAAGATCTTCTGCATCTCCACACAATACCACCTTCATGTCTCCAACCAGTCAGGCAAGAGAAGACACACACTGTTTGGGCAGCTGGGAGAGGAGTACGATGGCCAAGCAGGCAGAACGGGCAGGCGTGCTGCTGCACCTTGCTATGGGTGGGGAAAGCTTGGAAAGTTCTTCTAGAGCCTGCACGCTGTACATAGATTCATAGAATTGTCCTGGTTGGAAAAGAGCTTTAAGATCATGGAGTCCATCTGATAACCCAGCACTGCCAGGGCACCACTAACCCATGTCGCTCAGCACCACATCTCCACAGGGGTGGAGGCAGGGACACCTCTCACTAGAG
>VZZY01022929.1:0-10706 GCA_013400335.1 Eurystomus gularis
CAAGCCAGCAGGGACAAAAGCTAATACTCTTTCACTTTCTGTTGCTTTTCCCGTGAAAGATGTGGAAACCGAGGGAGCAGAGCCTTGTCTGAAAGCTAATAACAGTGGGCATGACAAGCTAGAATCCTCCCTTCGTGCACAAATGTCAACACGCTGCTGTCTTATTAGATACGGTTTCTGGAGGCTCTGTTATCGTAGGGCAGGAGACACAAAAGGGCTCTGGATGTTTATGCTGGGTGTCAGGAGGGCTGCTCTCACCACCTGCTGTTTTTCTCCCACCTTAGCTTTTGCACTCCGTGCCTGCAGGAATGCCTTAAGCCGAAAAAGCCGGTTTGTGGTGTTTGCCGCAGTACCCTGTCGCCTGGTAGCAGAGCTCTGGACTTGGAAAAGCAAATTGAAACGACAGAAACCACTTGCAATGGCTGCAATAAAAAAGTATGAATATATTTGGAAATTAAGTGCGTGAGGTGTGCCTGCTTGGCTGTACTGCTTGGAGGGAAATAAAATGCTTGCTGCTCAGCTTTCTGCGAATTTGGGTCAAAATGTTTGTTGTGATAAGTGCTAAAGACATTTTATATAGGCAGCACCCAAATTTTGGTATTCCACGGTTGTTTTATTGTTATCGCTTCAGTAAGTGAATTTCAAATGAAAGATACTGATTTTTAAATTATGGTAAAATATTGCTTCTGAGGTTGCTTCTGTGAGCATGTCTTTGCGAGAGGAATGTTGTAACAAAACAGTGGATGTGGGTTTTAGATAGGGATCTCTTGGCCCTTAAACGCAAATTTATTTGCTTTGGTTGAAATAGTTGTGAGCCAAAGCTGTCTTATATGGGTGGTGTATTGCTTGTTAGTGTCCTGCGTGTTGAATACCTGTGTGGCATCCTTCCTGTCCTTTTCATTCTCTGTCACGTTGCACTTCTTAGCATTAATTGAGTGTAAAAGAAAATACCTTAGCAGATGGCAAAACAACATAAAAAGGATAATTAGACACGCTAAGGTGGGGGTAACAGCTCAGTCAGTTAGTTTCACTTTTTATTTCTGAGTAGTGTCTGCATTCTGTCTTCGTTCCAGCTGGTAGGGAACTGTTGGTGCATTGAATTACAAATTTCCTTATTGTAAGTTTGCCTTTTCATTAATGGGATTGAACGATTGGCCTTGGTAGTACAATCTACCAAGATCTGTACTAAAAGATAAATTATTTTCTGTCCACTGTCTCTTCTCCTCAGTCACCAGGTAAGCTGGTGACTTTATATGAAGCTTTTTTTTTATGTACTAAAGTATGGGTTAGGAAAAGTGAGCTATCCTGAACTCTGTTTTATTTGTAAAATATTTCAGGCCCCAGAGTTATAGGTTAACTAATCTGTAATCTCTGAGCTTTCCACCTCACCAGCTAAAGTGTTTGAGTTTTCTAGCTTTAACCCTGTCTTGCAGAAAGCTACTTCGTTTTACGTGTTTACTACCTCTGCTCAAAAGTGTAGATGTAACTGCAAGGAGTTTAAATTAACCTTGCTCTGCAATTGTTGTCTGCACAGATGTACCTCTCAAAGATGCGTAGCCATGCAGCTTCTTGTTCAAAGTACCAGAATTATATCATGGAAGGTGTGAAAGCTGTAACTAAAGAACCACTTCACAACACCAGGTAAATACCTCTTCTTTGGAAATACTTGTCTCTTTTTATCATAAAAACATTTTGAAGTAAAAGCAGACCTTATCTCTTCGCTTAGTTTGGATGTTGTTTTAATCCTTTCAAAACTAAGCCTTAACCTTGCACCTGACTGTGCACAGATGAGCTATTCTGCTTTCTACTTAGCCCCATGCACAAGGCATCTTTAAGGTCAGAGTACTCAATAAAAGTAGCTTTTTTAAAAATAATACCTTTATCTTTCTGTCTCTTGATTGTAGCGTCCTGGTTTCAGCTGAGACTGAGTTAGTTTTCTTCCTAGTGGCTGGCGCAATGCTGTGTTTTGGATTCAGTATGAGAATAACATTGATTGTCTAAAACACTGTTTTAGTTGTTGCTAAGTACTGCTATCTTAAGTCAAGGATTTTTCAGTTTCCCCTGCTTTGCCAGCAAGGATGTGCACGAGAAGCTGGAAGGGAGCACGGCCAGTGCACTCATCTGCCTTGTAGCATACTGGGTGGTACCCTGTGCAATTAAAAAAACCCCAAGGTGGTAAATGGCATTTTTAACGTTTGTAGAAGAAATACCATTCCGTGTATGGATAAATATATAAATATGGATATTGTTAAGAGTTCCTTAAGCTGTTAGGAATTTACAAACTGATTGCTAAAATTAGCTTGTCTTAATTGCATAGGATAAGGGTATTGCTTCGAATAACTTGTATTCTTAACATCTGGTAAGACAACTGCTGCTTTTAACTTTCTCAGGCTGATAAAGTGCCTTTTTTTTTCCACCCAACCAGGAACTTCCCAAATCGCTTTACCTTCCCTTGTCCATATTGCAGCGAGAAAAACTTTGATCAAGAGGGACTAGTTGAACACTGCAAAACATTGCACAGCATGGATGCAAAACAAGTGGTAATAAAAAGTCTTGGTGCAAGAATTGCAATGAAGTCTAGTCTTAAATTCCTTTGAAACAATGAATTAGAGACTCTCGAAGTTAAGTACACATTTATAATTATTCCTGTTAAAGTCAAATGTGGGTATGCTGTTCATGCATTTATCTTTTACATCATTTTGATGTTGGTTTTCGATACATTCTCTGGAAGTGACTCATCTCTATTCCTATTGCAGCTAGGTCACATCCTCCTTTCATATTTGAAAAATAGCAGACATTCAAAGTTAATTAGACACAGTAACAAACATATTAATAAAATGTAATTGCAGAAAAATGTCAGACATCTAATTTTCCCCTTTGCTGTTTTCAGCAAGAAGGTATTATAAACCATTGGAAAAATGCTTGGAAAAAGTAGTGTGTCATTCTAGTTGTCTTTATCTGCTGATAGTCCCTCCCATGTAAGAGGAATTGCAAAATACAGAACCAAATCTGAAACTTTCATTTTTCTGGAAAGTTTTTGGGAATTCCAAATTGTGTAGAAAAAAGTTCCTTTTTTCTCTTGGAGAAAAGTGGTCTTTTCAAAGGAGATGAAGGAAACTTACTGAGAAATAGAGGCTGAAATCTTCTAAAACAAGCAGCCCTAGTGAGTTCTGTTTTTTGAGAAGATAGGGAGAAGAGGAAGCCGTTCCATTGCAGAGGTCTAAGACATGAATTAAAATTATTCAGGGTTATCTGAGGCTCTTGCATTAAATGTCCCAGCATTTGACATCACTTTGCATATAGAATAGTGATTTTCACAAACCTCAAGCCTCAGTCTTTGTGCTGTCTCTGTCCTGCCCTTCTACCATAAATGTTAAAGCACTTAACCGTTGGAGCTTAATTGGCTTTTTTGGGTTTTTCTTGAAGGTTTGCCCAATTTGTGCCTCAATGCCATGGGGAGATCCAAATTACAGGAGCGCTAACTTCATGGAGCACCTTCAAAGACGACATCGCTTTTCTTACGATACTTTTGTGGTATGTGTTTCCTCACCCTTGGAATACAGCTTTTTTACACAGCCACTGCTGTGAAATCTCATCCGTGCAGATGGTGTCATGGGAGACAAAGTCAGAGACAGCTTTTTTCCATTCTCATTTGGTGTTGTGTTGACCAGCGTAGCTGTTGCAATAAAAGCATTTCTGTACCCTTTGTTCATAGGATTATGACGCTGATGAAGATGATATGATGGCACAGGTTTTGATGCGTTCTTTGCGGGATAAATGAACCAGCTAGAAGACTAACTGTCAAACCAAGCTTCCATGGGGGGGAAATGCCCAGCATCCTCGCACTTCTCCCTGTACATCCCAAGATGAACTCAGGCATCCAGAAATATGGAAGACTTTAATCCCCATCTCAGTTTCACATCCTGGTTTGGTATTTCTGTACCCCACAGTCTGCCATTCAACCGTCAGCCTAATTTTCTTACTTGCTTCACACAAAGCTTAGTTGTAGGTCAACATGGAGGAGACAAATCTCTTTACCTATGCCTTTTTCTCAGTTTCTTTTGCAGTTGTGTTCATTTGCTTGTCTAAAAGCAAAAGCATTCCAAATGGAATGGCCTGAACTAGTTAATATCTCTTCCCAATCTTATTTACGTATCTTAAATGATAGTATGAGAGGTGTGTTTGTAGCTCTGTTTTCCTTTAGTGAGACCTCTAGGTGCTAACTGTAATTGTCAGACCAGCTCTCATTTACAGTGACCTATGATGCCTGTGATTTCATGTTCCCAGTGTTTAAATTCTTCTACACAGCCTCTCAGCTATATGGAAAACACGTCTTCAGTACAAGTCTTGAAACTACAGACTTTCTTAGCAAATCTTTGCACCTGTGTAAGCAACTAGTTCAAAATATTTTAGTTCTATGCATGATTATTACTTTTGTCCATACTTTGACCGTAATTTCTAGCCTGGAAAATGAACTTTAATGTTGGTCTGATTTTAAAATGCATTCTTTTTAATTATCTTGTCAAATATTGATCATATTTGCTGGCTTTATGATTAATTGGTG
Source organism: Eurystomus gularis (assembly GCA_013400335.1). Lineage (NCBI taxonomy): Eukaryota > Metazoa > Chordata > Aves > Coraciiformes > Coraciidae > Eurystomus > Eurystomus gularis. Next base: position 4,565 of record VZZY01022929.1, read on the forward strand.
TTTTTGAAACTGGTTTTCTAGTGATTTTAAGCCTTATGCTGATAGGGGAATTATCAAGATTTTTTTCAATACCTCTGCTTTCTATTTACAGTAAGATTTTTGTATATATTCCTGGTTTTTCCATCTTTCAAGGTGAGCTGGTAGCAAAACTTAACAAAAACCCGTAGCACTTGCACCCACTACCTTTCCGCATTACAGATCTTAACAGGTATTTTGAATTCCTGTTCTTCATTTAAATGTTGCTAAAGTAGCTGAAACTGTACTTAGATTGTTTTCCATATGTCTAGTATGGTATGGCTTTCAAAGAGAAGGTAAAATACAACCCAGAAAGCAGGGTGACGATGCTAGTACCTGGTACATGGATACCCTGTGTGCAAGTCTACACTTTTACTGTAGAGATTCCTTTTTAGCTTGTTTTTGTTAACTGCACAGTCAAGATTCTGAGATCTAACGATCTAAGACACCCGACCACAACTTGTAAGTCACAGTAGTGTTGAGATGTATAGTCTAATTTAAGCATGTTTAATTGGAGCAGTGGACCTGCACCACCACAGAACTGAGTAATTAATTTATTTGACCAGTGAGCTCAGTATGGTCATACTCTGCAGACTGCAGCATAGCCTCATCCTTAAAACAATGAAATGCATCCTGGCTAACCTCTTGATTAAACTTTATGTCCAGCCAGACCTCTGACGTGTTTAAGTTTTACTTGGTTTTAGTAGGATTTACCGAACTTGTATGGGCTGTTATAGACTCAGCCTTAAGTACCTGCTTGGTGACTCAGTCCTGGGGAGGGGAGGGGGGTGAATCTCACTCACAGTGCTATGGAAAAGTGCTGTGTTTGGGGGTGGTGATTTTTAATGCTTGGTCTGCAGAGAGGTGGCAAGGTATTAGTGGTTGGACGGGGATTTCTGGGTTCTGGTTAGAACGCCGTTTGGTGATGCCCCTTGATGGGAATCTAGATTTCTGCTACTATTTTAAGTGCACTTCCATGCAATTCAGACAAAACGTTTAAGGAGCAGTTAGAAGCTTCCAAGCAATTACTTTGTCATGTTTTTTGACTTTTGAAGACAAATTACAAATAAAGGTCGTTTAATTTATAAAATCCTATCTCTGTGTCAGCTCTCACCATTTCTTCCTTGTGGTCTGTTTGTTTCATTTCTGCATCTCCCTAAAGCCACTTCTCCACAGCTGTGTGGCACTGCAGGGAGCACAGCAGACACTGACAAACGCAGGGACTTCAACTCTGGGCTTCCGTTAAATGTTTTTTACTGATTAGTTGCAACTTTATTTCTAATCTTTCAAACAGTGGACTGTGCAGGTTATAGAAAATAGTTTGGCTGGAGTTCAAGTTCTGTTAGAGCTGGCTGGAATATTGAATGTGCAGCCTTGTAGGTGAATACCCCTGTAAGCCATAGAAACACACACGGAGTTTCTTGTGAAATCGGGGCGGTGTGACTGTCCAGGGCTCTTCTGTTAATATATTTACACCTCCCACAGCTTTAACTCCTCGGGCTGTCTAGTTTGTGATGTTTATATCCTTGTGTTGTCCTCCTAGCTCCAAATGAGGAGGCGAAGGCTGGCTTGCAGCAGTCACTGGTCAGAAACTGCTCATCCTGAGCGATTGTCCCATCTGTGCAGACCCATTCCTTCATAATGCAACTTGGGGTTGATTTGCATCAATTTATTACTTGGGAATGATTTCACAGGAAGTACAGACCAAAAAATACTGACTGGAAAATGCACCCTGATTCTGCTTTAACTTTGATTACATCAGTGTATGAGTAAGAAGCAACGTCCTGACACCTGCTAGCTTGGTAATGGGGGATTTGCAGCACAGCTTGGCTGTGATGAGCATCCACAGAACTGCTCGGAGGTAAACTTGGCCACTGGCTTCTGCTTACTCCAGCTGCTAAAGAGTTTTGTGTCTCTATGCTGCTGACTTCATCAACTTCACAAATACAAACATGTTTATTTTGTGGTACATCTTTCTGATATTTGCTGGATGATTTAAAAACACATTGCTGAGAGGTGCATGTGTTCAAGTATAGCCTTGATTAATCTCATTTGTCTGCAGAAACTCGTGATGAAAAAACAGCCTTATTATAGAACAAGCTACTCTGGGCTTCTAAATCCAGTGGCATGTTACTGCAGAAGAGTGAAGCACTCGGCCAGAGCTGCTCCCACCTCGTCAGCAGCTGATCTTGTAGCTGCAGCAAATCCCAATTGCCCATTGTTGGTGATAATGCAATCGAGCCACCTCCGACCTGTGAAATTCCCGGTGTCTGGCACAGGAGTCGGCATCAGGAGGACAATTAGCACAGAGGGAGAGGGACGGAAGGGGAGCAGTTGAGCTTGCCGTTGAGTTATTCTTTTAATGAATCTGTCTCCGGTCAAAGACTGGCCTTAATAAGTCTGATAAATTGTTGTCAGCATTAATTGCCTAACACAAAGGCATTGCTTCATCTGGAATTGAAGCAGCAACTCCGCCTGGTCTTACACTGTGGAGATGAGATCTTGTCAAGTCACAGAAAAGCAAATGAGGGATGTGCTCACAGTCCTAAAGCTTTCCTTTGGTTTAAATATAGTAAAATGACAACAGGGAAATTTTCTGTTTTGGAGGTGGATTTTTGTTTTTTTCTAATGCAGAGCTTCATGTCACAGCTACATTGGTCTGTTTTTCATTCTTCAGAAGCAACTCACTTTTTATGGGTAAACTACAGAATTCTCTGGGTGATACAGATGAGGATTATTGAAACCACTATGAAAACTTTTTCCTTTCCCACTCCTTCCCCAAAACTCCAGAAAATATGCAGCACCTAGTGAAAATAAGTGTCATCGCTACAAGCTTGGGTCTCTCTTCTAGTTCTTCCCGCCTTTGTTCTGTCTTTACCCAGAACTCAGACACTGGTCTTTAAAAAATGAGTACAGTGGAGCTTCTGGGAGCTGTTTTAGTCCCCCCGTGCAATGAGGTTCCCTTCCACAAGCGGAGCGGAGGGGGAATAATCGGGCGGCGGTGGCTGCGGCGCTGGAGCGGTGGCCGACAGCAGAGGGAGGTCGTGCGTTTTGGAGGGACCAGGGCTCGCACCTCCGGGCCCTCTGCTCGTCCCCGTCCTCCTCCCCGGGCTCAGGGGCCTGCGGTGGATTTCGGGGAGCTTCTCTGGTCTTGCAGTGAGGGCCCACACCTCATGGCCAGAACTTCCCGTTGTCCCATCACAGGCCTCCTTGGCGGCAGAAGTTTTGCTCTACAGCAGGATATCTTAGATGCTTCATATAGCCATGGGGCAAAAGAAAGTAAAAAAAAAAGAATTGGCAGCAGACTTGCTGCTCTGGAGGTGGTAAGTGTGAGCCTGTGAGCTCCTTGGGCCAGCCCATGTGGGTCTGGGACTGGACTTGTGCCATGGGCTGGTGGCAGGGCTGCTCCCACCACTCAGGGGCTCAGCAGCTGCCAGAACCCAGTGCTCTGATGCAGGGTGGGACCACTGCCATTTCCAGCCCGTGAATCATTGCAGAGCTTCCCCTCCCTCCTGGTCTCCTGCTCTCTATCCCACAGCTTGCTGGCTCACGGGCACAGGCAGGTCAAGTCACTCTCTCCCTTGATGTCGATTTTTCCTCTAGCAAATACAAGTTTTTTCCATGCGCAGTGTTTGGAACAGATCTGATTATTAACATTTCAGAAAGAACAGAGGAGCAGGGCTTTGCTTCTTGAAAGAAAACCACCAAGTTGGGTTCCTCGTACAAGTGTCCCCAGCATAACCACATCCGCGGCAGGTGGAGGAGCACAGGGGGGGCACCGGTGAGGCACCGGGGGAGGCACCTGCGGCAGCACCGAGGCTGCTGCCCATGCACCGCGGGATGCTGCACCCCTGCCAGAAATGGGGTGGGCCTGGCCTCTGTGATTTGCACCCCCCAAGGCCTTTGGGGGCACATTTTCCCCCAAACTTCAGGCTGATCCAGGGATGAGTTGTGCAGATAAACACCTGCTGAAAGCCACGGGCAATTCTGCAGCAAAGGAGGGACGAATCCAGCTCCAGAGCACATGGCTGCAGGGGAAGAGTTTGCAGACACTTGCGGCTGGCAGGACAAGATTTCCAAGCTGTTCCTGCCCTGAGGAAGGACTGACAGTGAGCTCAGCCCCTGCTCTGCAGCTGTGCCAGTGGAAAGCTTTGCTCCCCACTTCTGCATTTTGCACGGGTTGTGGCTAAACAGTAACGTGTGGCCAGCAGAGGCTGGCGGGCGTGTGACGGGCAAGTCACGAGTGGCCCAGCACCACGGGCCTTTTTCAAGTGGCAGAGCCGGACGCTGGCTGGGAGTGAGGAGGCATTCCCAGCAGGTCCCGTTCCTCCTCCTCCCGACGCCAGCAGCTGTCTTGGCCGCAGAGCTGAGCGCAGCTCCCACAGCAGGTGCCTGGACGTGTGCCCTGAGCCCTTCCAGCAGGGAAATCCCCACATGAGCCAAAGGGATGGGGCAAGCTGGAAGCCCAGGCTGGGCTTTCTAACTGCCGGGCCAGGGGGACAGCTCTGGCTCTGCTTACCACTCCCCAAACATCCACTTGGCAAGGCCTGGCACCTTCCCATGGGAATGTGTGCTGAGGAGTGGAAAAGCAAAGGGAGCGTGTGCCCCACTGGGGCTGTTTGACCCACACTGCCATGCCCATCGGGAAGGAGTCAGGGGAAGGCAGGAGGAAAGAAAACCAGACAGCAGCTTGCTAGGGGAGGCTGCACTGCCTGAAACCTGCCCAGTAGAAGAGAGAAGCATGTCCAGGCAGGTGCTCCTGACCCTTCCCTGGGGGAGGGAGTCAGGCAGGGCTATGCTGGATCCATCCCGCTCCTCAGCGAGTCATTGCCTCTTCTCAGAGGATTAATAACCTGCGGCAAAGCGTGCACCGGGCTGCGTCCCAGCAACGCTCCGGAGCCGTGGGGCACGGCGGAGCCTTCGGCAGAGCCTTGTCCTAACCTGCGCCATAGTTCCCGGAGGTGGGGCAAGGGCAAGGACACACGTGGGGGGCTCCGGGGTCACCCTCCCCGCACAGCGCCTTCCTCCAGCCCCGCTGCCGCAGGTCCCCCCGGGTCAGCCACTGAGGCCGCGGGGCTGTCGCATGGCTCCTTGCCCTGCTTCCCTCCGGAGCATCGGCTGGTCCCCGCGGGGAGCGCGGCACGGGGGAACGCTCCGGGGAGAAACCAGTTCACCATCATCGGCGGCAGCAGCAGAGCTTCCGACGCTGCCACCCGCGCAAGCAGCGCAGCCGTCCCGCGGGAGCGGAGCCCCGGGAAATCCCCACGGCTCAGCCCAGCCCCCGGCAGCCCCAGGACCGACACCTGCCGGACTCCCGCCCCGCCGGGTCCANTATCAAGGGGTGCGGCGGCCCCGCAGCGGGCGGTGGTACCGGGGCTGCAAGATGCCGCGCTCGTTCCTGGTGAAGAAGCACTTTTCGGCCAGCAAGAAGCCAAACTACAGCGAGCTGGAGAGCCAGGCCGGTGCGTGGACGGGGCGCGGTGGGACGGGCCGTGCGGGGGCTCCGGAGCCGGTGCGGAATCTCCTTAAGCCTCCGCAAGGGAGTGGGGGGCTGACGGACGGACGGACTGACGGGCTGGCTTTTTGCAAGGGTGCGGGGGTGTTTTCTTTCAAATTTGTGCATTTCGGGTGGAATGGGGCGCGGGATCCCCCGTGTCCCGGGGTGTTGAGCCGCAGCCTCCTGGTACCCTGGGGTGTGTGGAGGCTCCGGGGGCTTCCCTCGTGGGGTGGGCACGGATGTGCGAGGGCCTCCCCGTGACGGAGGTGGGCCGGGGCGCGGGGTCCCCTTCGCCCCGTCCCTCGTAGCAGGGTGGTTAGGGGTGCCAGGCTCCCGTGGGGTGGGGTCCGGTCTCCTTTGCCCCGGGGTGGGCTGGGGCTCTGAGCCCATGTGGGATGGGCTGGGGTCCCTTTGCCCCTCGGGCTCCGGGGTGCGGCGCGGGGCTCCCACGGGAGGGCCGGGGGTCAGGTCCCATTGCCCTGGGGGTGGTGCGGAGCACTCCGGGGGGCGGGCTGCGTACTCCGCTCCCCGGTTTGCGGAGCCCTGCGGGAGTGGGTCGGGACCCCTCGCCCCCCGTTCCCGCGGGGAGCGTCGGGCCCCCGCTGAGCGCTGCCGCCTCCCGCAGTGCTG
>VZZY01022929.1:13143-68046 GCA_013400335.1 Eurystomus gularis
TTTTTTTTAATGAAGGACAAAGTGTTAACCCCCCCACCCCGAGTGTATATACGCCGCCTGTAGAAGGTGTAACTATGCAATAATACAGTATCCCAGTAGTTGTGAAGCAGCTGCTTCTCCCCAGCACAATGACAATTTGCAATGCCTGCGAGATTAACAGTGTCCATAAAAGGCATGGGTAGCCATTTCAAACACCAACCCTGTTTACAGAGCAGCTATGCACTCAAGCACCTGTTAATATGACTCTTAACAACTGCTTTTCAAGAGAACTGTGACTAATAGCAGGCACTTGTCAGCCAATACAATGGTGGCCTGTCCCAAGGCTGCCCATCGACAGGTGTGTGCCAAAAGCCCTATTTATGGGTATTGACAGGTGCCTCCTGAATGCATCTTTCTTTGGACATTGTTTTCATGGAATCATTACAAAGAGGATGTTTACATTTCAAAGGTACACTGGTATTTATATTTTTGTGCCACAATTTTGTACTGATGAAACTTTTTATATAATTATATACAGTTTATTGATATTCAATAAAATGGTTAATTTATAATAGGGTTTTGTGGGTGGTTAGAGTGAATGTGCAGTTTGGGGGGAGTGCTGCAGGGACTGGAGTGCTGGCCTGGGTGGGGGTCCTGGACTTGGCTTTCCTGCTCCCACCCTGCACTCCTGGCCTCTGGCTGCAGGTGAACGGCAAGTGGCATATCCAGGAGGGGATCTGTAGAGCATTTGTCTCTCAGAGGAGGAAAAGGGAGACTTGAGTCAGTTCCTGGCAGAGGGCTGGGTCTGGGGAAGCTGGGCAGTGATGCAGGCTGGGGGGATTGGACTGCTGGGGTTGCAGTGGATCTCGCTGGCTCCATGTGGGAAAGTGCAGGGGCTTGCCCTGTTCCTCCCAGCTGTGTCCCTCAGCACTCTCTGGGGAGCAGATCTGTGCTGCAGCATGGGGACTGCCCTGCTGGGGTGGTGGGGCTGCCTCCAGCTCTCAGCAGGTTCCTGAGCCTCCCCAGGGGTGGCTAAAGCACCAGCCACCTCAGTGAGCTGAGCCTCCGGGTGGGTGACTTGATGTGGGTGGTGTGACAGCAGAGGTGACACATCCTGTTGTCACCACAGAGCCTTTCAGCAAGTGCAGGTAGGGCTGTCCCCTTGCTGCCCACAGCCAGGAGAGGACGGAGGGGCAGGTGCTCCAGCATATCCCAGGTACCTGCCTCTAGGATTTCCATGATGAAACTGTCCCCATGCCCCAGATCATTCACCTTGTACCTTCCCAATTGCCTCCCAGTTTGGGGTGTTTCACGGACAGTGTATGCTGCCAGAGGCTGGGATTTTGTCCTTCTCCCCCCGCATTTCCTCAATGACATCTGCAGGACATTGCTTTTAACCAGGGAAGAAAAGCAGGCAACCCCCAGCCCTCATCCCCCCTCCAGCCCGCTGGCGCCCGGCTCCCCGCGCCTCTCCCAGGGGTTGTTATGGAGCAGGAAGATGTGTGTGGCTGTAAAAGGGAGCAGAGCTGCTGCTCGGCCCTTCTTTAATTAAGAGCTCACTCAGTATAAACTGACTTTCCCAGCCGAGTTGGACTCATTACTTGATTATTAAGCAGGGCAGGAAGTTTTGGGTTTGCTCTTGTGTGTGCTTTTTTCTTCCTTTTCCCAACAGGAAGCGGGGGAGGGTCACTAATTACTTTCAGCTTTCCATCCATAAAATCCTGGAGCCGAAAAAGCAACTAAATAGTTAAAAAAAGACCAATTTCGAGAACGGACCACCTGCAGGAGCTGGCTAAGCAGGGAGCAGAAGCTCGCCAAGCCCTGCTTGCTGGGGAGCCGGTGCAGGCTGTCCCACCAGCCACGGCCGGTGCTGGCTTTGGGGCAATGACATGGCGAGAGCCCCCAGTTACTGCTCAGCTTCAAGGCCCTGCAGTGTCCATCCAACCGCACCTCACGGGCTGTGCCTTACCCCCATCCACGCGTGTCATGGCTGTCACCGATTCGGATGGGGACCTTTTCCCGCATCATTCAGGCTGTTGCTTCGTCCTCCAACTGGCACCCACTGGGGAACCCTGCCAGGTCCCTCTCAATGGGCTTCAACTAATATTGGTTAGGCAGGCGATGAGAGTTGTGAGAAATCTCCTCCTTAGCAATCAGTCCTCCTCTCAGTTATGTTCCTGTCTTTGTCCAGAGCCTGGCTGGGATGCAAGGCTTTTACAGAGAAGGTATAAAACGGGTGGAGGACTGCCTAGGCTCCCACTAACAAATCCCACTGGCATTCAAACACAAATGCAGCCTTAAAACACTGGAAAAAAAGAAATGCTGCCTGTTCTGAATCACAAAAGCTCAGCCCACTGGCACTTGGGCTGCTGCTGCATCTGCTCCCTGCCCTGCCCAAGCACCTTGCATACTGGGAACCTGCTGCTGCTCAGATGGGAACACCCTGCACCTGGGGACCCACTCAGATGTGATCCAGCAGCTTGGGACAGTGCCTCTGACCTCCCCAAGTTATGGCCGGGTCTGGACCAGCAGCTGCTTCGTTGTCTGGATGTGGCACAGATTCCTCCTTTTCTGACCGAGTGCTCATTTTCCTACAGCAAAAATATTTTGTATTTCTACCCAGAGGGCTGTTGGCTGAGCAGAGAGCTGAGGGCCATGACGAGGACACCCTTGTATCCAGCTCAAACCTGCTGCAGACGTGGGCAATCCTTTCTGTCCTTTCTCTGACCCCATACACCTCTGGGATTCTGTGATGGAGATTTGCACCCAGGAGCTGGGCCCAAGGATGAGTTGCAGTTGCTTTTTTGTTTCATTACAGGAAGGAACCCTCCGAGAGCAGCATCCCTGGCAGCAAGGGCAGCTGGCAGCAGTGCCAGGTCCCCTGCCCTTGGTCCTCTACACACGCCTGGGCAACAAGTACTGGAGGCTGAAGCCAGAGGGTTCATGGTGAAACCTCAGCAGGTTTTATCCCTGTTTTTCCCCCCTCTCTGTTTTAATGCCACAGGAACTAAACACACTGTAAAGCCGCTGTTTCATCCAGGTAGCGCAGGCTGCAGTTTTGGCGGTGGGGGTGGTGGAGGTGGGGGCAGCCAGCGATTAACAGGAGGAACCATTTGGTGACCACCTTGTGTGACCATCTGTAACAGATTACGGTGTCAGCGCTCGTAAAAGCCGGGATTCAATCAAGCTCCCGGCAGGTAGCGGGGGGCCCCGCTGGCAGGGGCTGCGGTGCCGGGGTGCAGGCTGTGCCGGCTCCGGGCTGCCGCGCTCCCCGGGCGGTGGCATGGCCACGGCGTCGAGTGTTTGAACTCCACCGTTTAATTTCCACGGACCTCCACGGGACCTTTAAACAAGCACGTACGGCCCCTCGGCTCCTGGAGCCCTTTCAAAGGCTCCGGGGAAACCACAAAGTGCCTTTTCTTCCCAGAGAAGACTCGTTTTTTCCACCCTCCCTGACCCGATGCAGAATGAAGGGTGTTTGGAAACCCACCCTGCTGTGGGACTCTCCCGGGGCAGAGAGCTGGGGCAGACCCATGGGGAGATGGCAGGTGAAAAAGGGCTTCAAGGCTTGCACACTGTTGTTTGAAATCATCCTGTCTCTGCAGGCATCCGGAGCATCCCAGAGGGGATGAGACGGGAAGTGAGTAGATTACAGACACCTTTGCAAAGGCTAAACTTCCTCTGCTTGGTGCTTTGGGGGCTGCAGTTCCCAAAATGGACTTTTTTACCCCTTTCTGTCCCCATCTCTGTCAGGGATGGGCACAAGACACACGTGGCCCTGGTGCAGTGGGGATGAAGGGCAGCTCTGGGGCCACTCTGCACCCAAAGTCCTTTGCAAACTGCCCCTGGGGCATCCAGGCATTGGGAAGTGGAAAAAGGGGAAAAGAAGAAGGGCTGGAAAGTGCTTAAACACAAGGAACATGCTGAGCCTGTCTCACGCTCAGCTGAGCTGGGGGCTTGCTGCAGAGCTCACCTCAAGGCGGGGAGCTGGCGGTGTTGGGGAACAGCCCTGCCAATGCCTCCCAAAATGCCTCCTCCCCCTCCAGGGCAGTAGGGAGGAAAAAAAATTCCACTTTATTCTCCTGTTGCAGCAAAACTGTCCGATAGATATGTTCTCTTTGTGATGGCCTGGATCCCCCACCACCTTCAGAGGAGAGTTTCCAGCATCTGAGCATGCAGCCCTGGGAGAAGGCAGCCAAAGCTCAGCCTCTACAAAGTGTAGCAGCCTAATTCTTCTTTTGGCTCTTACCTTACCTAGAAAAAGCTGAATAAACAAACAAAAACCGGGCAGGATCCAGGGAAAGGCCCGTTATTAAAGCCAATTGCTGGAGGGCTGTTTCTGATTTGGGAAAGGGGATGACCGGAGCTTTGCAGCAGAAGCTGGGATGGCTTGTGGGGTGGTCAGCAGAGACAATACAAGATACCTGGGACTGCAGGAGGCCTTAGAAGATGTGTGCACTTATTTTTGGCTGGACAAGAAGGGCAGCAGGTGCCGGTGCAGGACTCAGCGAGCCCCTGTCAACAGGCAGTCCTGGTAAAAGCCTCTGTCCATTAACAGCTCGCCATAAGGAGGTGGGTTCACAAACAAACTGCAGGTGTAGCTATTGTTTTTCTGGCTCTGGGCTATTGACACAAGCAATAATCTCAAATTAATCTTTAATCGGATGATGAACTGATAGCGTGGGGCTGGGGAGGTGCAAGACTTCCCATGAAGACAAAGAGCACAGCAAATGCAGAGAGAGGGAGCCAGGGAGATCTGGGGACGCAAGGCAGGAGGATTAAAACAAAGATGATTTCTTCCTGCGGATGCAGGTGGTCTGGATTGCAGCATCACCGTGGTCTTGCCCCTGGCTGTGCTCACCTTTCCGAGGGTCATGCTGCCTGCCAGTCCCTCCCTGTCTGTCCCAGCAGTGGCAGAGCGAGGAGCGAAGCCCAGCCCAGGGCTGCGCCGTGCCCTGGCAAAGTAGCAGCCACCTGCCAAAACAGCGGGACCGCGCGCCTCGCTGCCTCGAAAACCAGGCTGTAAATCCTTGCAGCAGAGGCCAGCTTTCTCTTGGGCGAAGCAAGCACAAATGCCTCGCCCCGAGCACGAGGGGCAGCTCCGCTCACCCCCCAGGGCTGACAAACACCTTCCTGGGGCTGTGTCACCCTCCAGCTCTTTATGTCCCCTGCGCAAATGCTGTCCCTGGTGGGAGGATGGGAAGCGCCCAGCTGCACCTGCAGGGGTTTGGGAGACTGCGGAGGGATGGACAAGGCCCATGTTGTTGTGGGTTAAATGGTTGTTTCTTTTCTCACTCTCAGCCAGTCCTGACAGCGGGGAAAGCTTTGGGGGCCACAGGCGCTGCCCCCCTGGCAGGCTCAAGCTGAGGGGAGGGAGCAGGTCTCTGTCCCCGGGTGGGTGCAGACAGATGGGTGATGCCGAGCATCACTGAGCCCCTCTGCAGAGATACCCTTGCCAGAATGCAGAGTACTTCACAACCTGCTCCATTAACGGCAGTGGGTCAAAAATGAAAGCCACAAAGCCGTTATATTTAATTTCTTCACCTGAGGGTGAACACTGGCACAAGGGACATAAGCACACGCACAGCAGTGACCTGTACCCTCCCCACAATAAGAAGTGCAGGAGTTACCAGCCTGTGCCGACAGCTTTACAATAGCAATGCTGTGCTGTAACTTATTGGAGATCTGCCTAGAAAATCATCAGAAAGTATTTTAAATCCAGCATAACATACATATTTATGGATCACCTTCTGTTTTACTGGGCTCCCTGAAAGCAATGCGAGGCCTGTTTTACTTTTCTCAATAAAAAGGCTCACATTTCACATGTGAGGAGATTGGCGTCTCCCAAGCTAATTAATCCGGGTTCCCCTCCACCTCCGCATTTTCCACGCAGGGTTATGCTGGCGACACTTTGTCTGTGGCTGCTCCAGGGAGGACGGTGTTGCACATGAAGGCTCCTTTGCTGGCGATGCGCTGGAGGCAGAGCGGGGCAAGGCGAGGAAGTGGCGGCGTGTTGTGGCACAGAGTCATGGCCCGTTATAAAGAGCTTCAAGGGCCTGCATTATGTCATTACTCAATTAGCCTGTTGGTAATAGCACTTCATTAGAGAGACAGTTCCTATTCACTGGCCCTAATCCACTTTCTAAAGACAGGGCTGGAGCCATTGATCGCTTTTCCCGCTTTCCTGATGAGGCAGAAACTGGGTTTGGAGAGCGGCCCAGTGACGGGCGGGGTTTGGGGAAGCAATCCCACTGCTGCAGCCAGGGCAGCCCCCACCACCCTAAAACCACGACAGGGGTGGCAGCACCCAGCCCCAGCAGCCTGGGGATGTATGGGGGTGCAGAGCACCTGCTCTTGTCACCAACCTCAGAAATCAGGCTGTTAACAAAAGAGCTTTGGTGTCAAACCATAGGTGACCGCAGCTGGGGATGTGACCCCTCCTCGCCTGGCCAGATGTGATGGTTGAGCCAGGGCCAGGGGTGATCTTGTGGGACCAGCTGCGAGGACGGGCACTGCTTGCCCATTCTGTGCCTTGTCCATGGTGGAGGCAGAAAGAAAAGCCACTATATTTTTTCCCCCTCCTCCGCACTGTGATATGTAGTGCTTGGTGGAAACCGAAGCGGGGTAGGAAGTGGCACAAGAGCAGCGCGCAGGAAACCAATGTGTGTCAGGAAAGGATGTCAGTGCCGGTGGTGGGACCGAGGGGCGAACAGCCAGCGTGAGACCTGCGCCCGCCCCTCCAGCAGTTCGCTGATGAGAGGGGCAGGAAGCGAAATTCAGCCCTTCCTCTGTAAATAAAGGTATCTGCTTCCATTTGAGATGGTGATAGAACAAACCTGGAGGTGCAGGAAGCTCTCAGCCGGTGCAGAGGTGCCCAGCCAGGGCTGGGGAATGTTCCCCATGTCCTGCCTACCCCACTGGCCTCAAAGCCATTGGGTTTCTGTGCCCCACAGGGACCTGGTCCCCCAAATCCCTGCACTGTGACAACCAGAGCATCCTCAGCTACAGCCCCGTGCGAGGCTGCTGCATGGCTGGTGCTTGTGGCCTCATCCTGCTGCAGTCCCCAGCAGGACACCAGCCCGCAGACACCTTGCCTACCCCATGTCCTCTATCCTCATGGTGTCAATCAGCCAGATGTCCCCTTCATGCTGTAATGCTGCAGGAGGAACTGGGCTTGGGAGTTTTCCCTCCTCCATAAAAAATAACCATTGCTCAAACTTCAGAAAGATGCAGCCTCAATGCAAAGTTATTTTAGATCAAAAGAAGTACTGGGGTAGGAAAGTTTACTGCCCTGGTTACAGCAACTACTGTCTGTGATCAATATCAACCAAATTTTCCCCCCCAAAACGTCACTTTACAGCAATAGCCTCCCATCATCACTTGCACTGGGCTGGAGGGTAGCAATATGAGGCCTTCATTTGCTGGAAAAAATAATAGTCATTAGTACTTGTGACTCAAGCAAGGACCCAAAGGCCAGTTTTTAAACACAGACATGGCAACTGGTTTTCCTCAAATGGTCTTCGGATCTTCCCAGGAACAAAAACAGTGGCTGGCACATGCCTGAGGGACAGGGACCGTGGCCCTCACCAGCTGCAGGGGAGGAAGGGAAGGCTGGGACATCACATACCATCACCCATCGGAAAGTTCAAATCTTCCATGATTTAAGCAAACACCTTGTTTTCATTCAAAACTTTTTGCCATTTCAGAATACTAGCTGCCCTCTGAAAGGAAATAGCTGTCCCATAAATAAAGGAAGGTGGGAGGGAGCGTGGGGAGGCCACGAGTGCAGGTGGTACAGATGCAGCTTTTCCTGGTGTGCTCCAGCGCACGGCCAGAGGAGAACATCAACAAGTGGAAAAGCAGAGAGGTGCTGTGGTGTGCACGCGTTCCAAGGAGCCACTCACACATGGCCATGCCTGGGGCACTCCCAGCCCTCCCACTGTCACCATTTAAGCATCCTCCTTGTGACCATCCTCCCGGTGGGGCAGTGCTGAGAACGTTCCCCGCAGTGAGCCCCATGCATACTGAGCCCCGAGCCTGGGCTCCTGGGCATCTGGAGCTCTTTCCCCACTGCAGCAGGAGCTTCAGATGGGGCAAACCTGCAAAACTGCCTCATGGCACCAAGCAAAGGCAGGTCGGCAGCACAGGTGCAGGTATCACATCCCAGCCCTGACACCAACTCTGCATCCTCTTTTGTGTCACATCATATTCAAATGCACTCTTCCATGCCCAGTGGGGAATATCATACTGCAGCTGCAGCTGTAAGGAGCTCTCTGAGCCTGGTCTTTGGGAGCAGAAGTGCCCGGAATACCAAGACATGAGAGAGAGCACCAGGACCAGCACCCTCCCAGGGGACCCTTGCCGTCAGCCCCATGGGGAGACCTGAGACCCACTGGCCCTCTGTACCTGTGGGTTGGGTCTCTGCTGGTTGCAGGTTTCTCTCTACTGGTATGACTTCAGTGCTGAGCCATTAATAACCAGCTCTAGTTGTGTCTCTCCAGCCCACAGCCCTTATTTTCTTTCAAAATCAAGCTGCAATGGGAATGAATTATCTCTCTTCATTTTCTTTCTCCCTCTATCTCTGCTGCTGGCAAATTAACAGCTTCCCTTGATGCCAAACGGTCTGCAGTTTATCTCCCAAAGCACAAGTTTCACTCCCAATCTGCACTGGGGAAACTTAATGTAATTGCAGAAAACTATTCTGAAAGTGATCCAGCAACAAAAAAGGCAAATAAATAGGGACCATATGCACCACGTCAGTCAGAGGCACCACACAAAGATGCTCCCACTCGCAGAGCTCAGTCCCACGCGAGCTGGCAGCCTGGCTCGCCTGCCCTGCACACAGGGCTCTGCTTTGGTACAAAATCTTTCTCCAGGGGTGGCTGCAGTGCCTTAAGCTGACTGGGTTTGCAGACTGCATTTTGCACATACACTTGCTGGATGTGTTTTTGCCCAGGGTTTAGCAGGCTCTTGGTGGAGGATGAAGAAGAGAGCTTGTTACTAACCCAGGAAACTGCTGCTGGTGGGTATTTAAACTTGCCTCTGAGTGCAACGCTGCAGGCAGGATTTCTAGTGCATCATGAAGGACTCTTTGCAAGGGGCTGTGTAGGGTCTTGCCAACATGTACTGCTAAGGCAGAGACTCAAGCTTTCTCAGCTGTGCCAGACTTGGGTCCTTTTCTTCCCATGACCCATTGTCCCCCATTAAATGGGATGCAGACACTGCAAGTCCTGTCAGCCCCCAGCCAGCCTCCCAGCACATGGGGTGTGCTGCTGAGCAGGATCTGGCCCCAGCCCCGCACCTTGAAGTTCTGCCATGACCCTCAGTGGCTCTGTGAGGGAGGGCAGAGGTGAATGCAGAGCATCCCCCGAAACCTTTCATCCCCATGCAGCCCATGCCTGGGCTGCCTGGTCATGCACATACATTTCAGGCGGCCCCTTGGTCACCGCTGGTGAGGCCAACACTGCCTCGCTGCTTGGTGCCACAGCCAGGCCCATCTTCCTCAGCTGGGAGAGGCAGCAGCCAAAGGGCTCATCCTGCAGCTGCCTTCACCCTGTCCCTGCTTTACATCAAGGAGCCCCAGTGCAGATCAAAGCACTCTGAGGTTTCCCCTGTGCAGCCCGAAGTTCTCTCAGAGGGTGCTGCTGTCAGCTGCACCCGGACACAGGGACAGGGTTATCCCCACCCCATCACAGTCACCTTCTTCTCACTGCTCCTGCAGGCAGGCACTTGTCCAGGTCTGCAGACCCTCAGCATCACTTGGCACCGAGCTCCTGCCCACAGTGATGCCTGGGTTTGCAGTGCTCCCCTACCCCTTGCTAAGGCACTACTGGGTCTCCTCTTGCTCAGCATCGCCTGCGCTTGCCCATGGATGGCGGGTGACAGCAGCACTTGGCACAGCAGTGGTGACCGCCACAGTGTGGGAGCTGGGGAGGGTGACAGTGCACGGCCCTCCTGGGGGCATGAAGCGCTTGGATGCCTGTTATCACCAAGTGCCAGGGAAAATACTGTGATTAGACAGAAAGAAGGAAACTAATAATGGCTAATGCTTCCAAAAGTCATTTGGAGAGCCTCAATTTAGAAAGCCAAAATTGAGCTCCCTTGAAGAGGCTGTTTTCCAGAGACTTCTCCAAAGCGTCTGAAGGAGTTATTCGTCATTTGGCACCAGTAGCATTTGCCATTTCTGCAAGCTGTGGCTGGGAACTGCTAGTTAAGATGCCTGCCTGGTGTGAGGCTGCCCATGACCAAGCAGCGAGGAGTCATCCCGCAAACCCCTCTGGCTTTCAGACAGGTCAGCCTGTGCCAGCAATACTGGGCTAGTGTTACCCCAGGCTTGGGATGTCACCACGAGAAAGGCTTCTGAAAATAGCCCCTGGCACCTCTCCATGCTTCTGGGCTGGGCCAAGCATCTCTGAGACTTGCTTCCAGCTTCCCCCTAGCCCCAGTGGGAAGAGAAACCTCTCTCCCTCCTCACTGCCCTGATTGTCCCTGCCTCACTCCCCCTGCCCAAGGACAGTGCTCCCCATCTCCCCACTTCTACCCAGCCCCGCAGCACTCCTGATGGCCATGCTGGCAGCAGCCTGCATATATAAAATTATCACCCTTGCAGGAGGCTGTGAGGGGAAACCTGCCCTGGGTAGCCACAATGGGAAGCAGATGCTCTGTGATTAAGCCCACATGTACAGGGCAGCGCGTCCTCCGAGTCGGGCTGTGGTACCCAGGCCAGGGATGGAGGGCATATGCTGGAGCAAAGGCTGCTTTGGGCAGGGATGGCCTGAGCTGGGAGTTGGCAGAGGGGCTGGATGCAGCCTGGCTTCTGCTGGCCAGGGCTGGGGAGGGCTGGCAGGATGGAGCCAGGGGAGCTACCTCTGTATCCCCCATGAGTGATGTTCAGGGAGGAAATGGTCTTAGATGCAAGTGCAGCTCCCATGCTTGTGGGAGTCAAGCTGAACTTTTCAGTTCCATCTGTGTGAGATGAGGGCCAGGGAGATGCACTCCAATGGCTTGTGCTGCCATGGATGAAGCCCTGGAGGCCAGAAGAGCAAGTAGAGCCATCCCCAGTGCAACTCTAGCACAGCATCCCAGTCATTTGCAGCGTGTTTGGAGGGACAAGTGTCTGGCTCCAGCCAGCAGCTTGACTCCTCAAACCTTCCCCCTCCTCACAGCCCCAGGTCACTGAAACTCTGTATCTCTTCCCTGTAGAAAGGGATGCAGCGGAGTTTCAAAGTCCAGGGGCCCATGACCCTGGCCAGACCTCTCCTGCATGGCCATGCTGGGAGGTGCAGAGGAAAGATGCAGGTTTGCTGTCTGCATTGAAAAGCCCAGCATGAAAAAGCTGTGTAATGTGAGATTGATTTTCTAGATAAGATCTAGGCAAAGGGGGCAAGTTTGCAAGGTCAGGTCACAGGGGGCTCACTGACCCCTCTGAACACCAGCCCAGGAACCCCGCACCGGTGGGTGAGGGAGGATGCTCATTGGTATAGCCAGCTTTGTTTCTTCTTGTTTTCTTCCCTTTCATGGTTTTGTCTCTGAAGAGGGGAAGTCCCCACTTATCTCCTGCCCTCTCCAGTCTCCCCAGTGTGGTTTCTCCAGCCTCGCAATAAAGGATGGCCATTCTGTTTCTTCTCAAGGCATTTTTCCACCCACCCTCTCTGGCCCTGGTGGGAATTGTCAGCTTCAAGATAACAAGAAGGATGAATTGTTCATACAGGATGTTGCATGAAGCCCAAGTGCTATTTGCAGGCAATTTTAATAAGTAATAATAAGGAGAGAGAACTCCAAAGGAAGTAACCTGGTACAGCAGACAAGGCAGATTTATCAAGGCAGGGAGGAAATACTCCCCAGAAATGAATCTGGCATGAGTTCCTGCACACCAGTCCCACGATCCTGTCTGCCACCACAGGCAACTCTTATCTGAAACAGTCCAGTGTTTAAAATAGACTGGAAAATAAATAGTCTTCCAGCGCGACTGATCCTCCAGAGCCTGCAGTTCATCCCAGCAGCATTTACAGTTTTCTCTGGAGTGTTTCCGACATGTACTTCAAGGCCTTCCAACTCTTTTCTCCTCCCCTGCTTGTGACATTAATGAACCTTAAGGGATTCTTAAAGCACGTTTTATGTGGATGTATTTTTAAGCAGGAGAAGGAGAGAGCGGTTCCCAGTCGTCCGTGCATGGGGTGGATGGAGAGTGGCTTTGAGAAGCACACTCCAAACAGGAATCCATCAAACGCCAGGGCTAAGTGTTGCTGCAGCAGCTCCACAAGCCGTGAAGTTGTTTAATGTTCATTGTTCACAGCTGTGTCACCCTAATAGAGTATTTTATTGTTTTTCCAGTTGTACTTAAAACCATCATTCATTATGCTGCCCAGCCAGTGAGTGCCTCACCTTTAATTGATGATACCAGACAAAGCTCGTGGTCAAAGTTTCCAGTGTCTCCACCACCACTGGGACTGGCTCCCTGCCACCCCAGACCCTGCCAGCATGGTTTGGCCCCAGTGGATGACCTGAATGGTGAGGGGAACATGGCTGCCAGGAGCCCTGGTCCACTGTGGTGGCTCCCAGGGGAGCAGGGGCTGATGTAGCGGACCTTGTACAGAGCAGTGATCGTTCGCAGTCTGGGGCACCAGCTCAGCGCAAGTCACCCGCCAGGCTGCAATGAGGACAAGCCTGGGCAGCAGCAAAGCCTGTGGGACCATCCCTGCCCACCTGGAGAGCAGGGCACCCTGATTGAATCAGCCCTGACAGGTGCCTCTCATCACCCTTGAGGAACATGCAGAGGGGAGGTTCAAACAGCCCCGGTGCCGTGCATTCCTCTGCGCCCAGCTCCGGCATCAGCATCACCTCGCACAGGTACACCTTGCTGGGTCTAACAGCCCCAAAACGCACTCTTTTGGCATTGTCCCTGCATGATGTGCTGGCCTGTCCGCTGTCCTGCCTGAGCCACCCCAACGCCCACCTGCCCGCAGGCTGGTATGTGATGTTAGCCTAAGACAACTAATGGCAGTGACTAACTTTTTTTTTCTGGAAAACAGCCCTTTTCACAGGCGGGGAAATCTCTCTGCTCTGTGTAAGTCCTGACAGACTCTCTACAGTAGTTAAAAGGGACAGCATTAAAGAAAAAGAACTTAAACAACCCCAGAGTGAAGGGCCTGTAATTTATTTACTCCCCCCAATGAATGCTGGTTGCAAATCACTCTGTATAAAAATAACTCCTTTCTCCAACTTTTGATCTCTGATATTCCTGTATTTCCCTGGGGAAAATGTAAATCTATGAACTTATTACTAATGTTTCCTGTCCCTGACAGTGGAGCCAGTTGATATTTTACTTGAGAAGCTGGAAAGAAAAAAAAAAAAGCAGCTAAACTTAATGACTGCAGACTGTTTCCAATCTTAGTTTCACTTTTCAGATGGAGAGTTTCCATCTTACAACAGGGAGAGGGAGATTTTTAAATAAAACATGATTTAACTTTAGCCAAACTTCCTCCTAGTGTTTATGCTTTTGGCTTGGGGCTTGATCCGTTTAAAGCTGGTTCCTTTTGAAGCAGCCCCAGCTCATCACCACGCACTGACACGACGGCTTGGAAATTGTCTGTTCCAATTCTGGATCTGAATTCCCCAGCCTCTGCCTGCCTCCTTGCCCTGCTGCCTTGCCCTGCCTCTGGGAACAGCTCCTGGCTCCTGCTCACCTATGCAGGCAGTGGGCAGGGGTGAGTGATGGTGGTGCGGTGGCATCTTGCACTTGCTGGGCATGCCCTTGGCACCGCTGTGGGCACCCAGCTTGGCCATATAAAGCATGGCCGTATGAAGCAGCTCCATGTCACTGCTGTCCCTGACTGTGGTTATTTTGTAGCCCCAAAGGCACATGCAGGAGTGGCTGGTGGAGAGACATGGGACAGGAGCTCAAAATGCTTGGAAGGTTTCCAGATTGTCTCATTTTGGTGTGTTCTTCCGAAAACTAAACGTGTTTCTACTTCACAACAGGCTTTGCTTGGAAATGTAAGCTCTTTAGTGGGAGGCTCTGCTCAGCCTACTGTGCTCCTGCCCAAATACAGCACAGTACCTGTGAGGTTTTTCAGGTTTTTTCCTTTTTCAGGATAGGAGAAAAAAATCCATTAGAAAATCTCAGAGCACAGGCAGATCCCTTCCTGGCAGTGTTGGTGTTGGGAAGATGGCTGCACACAGGCAGCCCAAGCCTGGCTCCCATGAAAATGGCTTGGCTCAGGCTCTTCTCCCCATCCCATACAGCCCTGCCAGAGCCCTTTGAGTCCTGAGATGGCTGGTGTCAAAGGCAAACATCAGCTCCTGTCCTGCATGCTCTGCCTTCATCTCCGGTCCCCAGCCCTCTGGGGCTGCCCATCTGGAGTCCTCAGCACAAGAAGGACATGGACCTGTTGGAGCAGGTCCAGAAGAGGCCACAAAAAATGATCTGAGGGCTGGAACATGTCTACTGTAAGGACAGGCTGAGAAAGTTGGGGTTGTTCAGACTGGAGAAGAGAAGGCTCTGGGAAGACCTTATTCTGGCCTTTCAATACCTAAAGGGGCCTATCAGAAAGGTGGGGACAATCTTTTTAACAGGACCTGTTGCAACGGTACAAGGAGTGATGGGTTTAAACTAAAAGAGTGGAGATTTAGACTAGATGTAAGGAAGAATTTTTTTATGCTGAGAGTGGTGACACCCTGGCCGAGGTTGCCCAGAGAGCTGGTAGAAGCCCCATCCCTGGAACCATTCCAGGTGAGGTCACATGGAGCTCTGAGCAGTCTGCTGTAGTTGAAGCTGTCCCTGCTCACTGCAGGGGGCTGGACTAGATGACCTCTAGAGGAGCTTTCCAACCCAAAGCATTCTGTGATTCTATCCCTCCCCCATGGCACCCACTCCGGGCTGGGTGCTGGGGGTGCCTGGGGTGCAGGGAGCCAGGTGAAGCAGAGCCAGTCCGGCCCCACGGCCGCAGCAAGCAGCAGCCCTGACGCCAGGCGTGGAAGCCGGCTCCCACAGGAGCAATTCAGGCGCTGTTTTAACGTCAGCCAAAACACAGGGAATAAAAGGAACTTTAATGGGGTCTAGGCTGAGCTGTGCACCCTGGAGGATTCCTGGCTGCCTCTGTTCGTGTCAGATAAATAGCCCTGTGACTGCAGTAATGTTTAACATCCCCTTTCATTATCTTGCTGGCATCCCCGGGCTCCTGCAGGGATTGCAGCCAGGCCCCAGCCATGCCTTAGCTCCCAGTCCTCATCCCACTAACTGGGCTGCAGTAGGACTTAAGTGCATTTTTGAAATGCAGCCTGATCCAGGGCTTAGGAGAAGAGGCTTCAACCTGAGCTCAGTGGTCCCACCACAGGACGAGAGCCCCAGAGCTTCTCCTGCCACCAGCAGAGCTCTCATGCCCTGTCCCTGCAGGCCAGCCCTCTCCCGGTGCTGCCATCTGGCCAGGAAGACATGGCGTTGGCCTCAGTCCCCTCCTTGCCTCAGTTTCATTCATCTGTAGTATAGCCTTAGTGAACCTGATTTTTTTTTTTCTAAAGAGCCTTGAAGTTGAAGATGAAAAAAGGCACATCTTTTACACAGGGGTCAAAGTATTATCATAATTAATAATTAATATTTATTAAACCTAAAAAGCATCATCAGCCATTCCAGCATCCCAAAGGGTCTGTTGGAAAGAAGGATCTTTATGTCTCGTATCCCATGTCCCACATCCCATATCCCTGCCCCAGCAGGGGCTGTTGGCTGTCCTCTCTTTCTGCCATGAAGGGTTTGATTTTTCTAAGAGGGAGAGCTGGAGAGAAATAGTATCTTTGGAAATGACCTTGGGTCTGGCATGGGCAACTGTCACCCTGCTCTGCTGATGGGTCAGAACAAGGGAGGATTGAGCTGTGCAACCTGCGGGCTTTTAAAGGGCTGCTTGTGCCATGACCACCGGCACCCCTGTGCTGGGAGGACTGTCCCCCTGCTGCTACCACGGCAGAGGAGCTGTCTCCAGCTAACCACACATTCCTTGCCCTCCCCACCACTGCTCCCCAGGGATGCTGAGCATCACCCTCTGCAAGAAGAGCTTGGGGAGAGGACCCGTATCGTTCCCAGGGATGCGTGTCGTGTGTCTGCCCCAGGCAGCAGAAAATGTGAATGCACAAATGCTTTCTTGTGCTGCCATCTCACTCAACCCCAGCTCAACGGAGGACCCAGTGTTACAGAAGCAGGTGGAAACATCACTGAACTGGCCCATTGGCTGGATTGTCCTCACAGGGTTTGGATAAGCTATGACATGCCCCTTTCAGGCAGGGTAACCCTGGCACAGACCCCACAATGCCCCCAGAATTGAGGGTGTGGAGTCCCGAAGTGGTGGCTGTGGGTCCAAAGCTCAGCTCCTGCTGAGCTCATCCCACAGAAGGGTTTGGGGGGTCGTCTGGGGCTTGAAGCTGGGGTAGCTTATCTTCAACATCCGTCCCCGTGGCCAGGGTCTGCTGAGCCCCCAAAACATGCTGGTCAGCCTGCAGAAGAGGGATGGCTTTTGGTTACACAGCTGCCCAGGCTCTTTGCCCCCTCCATCCATGAACTTTTCAAGCTGTTTTTTGGCACCATGAGATCCTCATTTGCATCAACCATTAGCATAAGGTCTGGGACCCCAGACAAGCATGACATTTTCCACCATCCCCCCTAATTTCTGAGCTCTTCTAATAACTCCCTCCCAATAACTCTTTGTTTTCCTCCATCTCCAGGCTAGGCTCAGGAGTGGGGCAGGCTCCATGGGCGTGCTGACAGAGACAGCCATGCCATCACTTTTTCAGGCTCCTTAGGAGATGACTGGAAATACCATGCTTTTATTTTCATCTCCATATAACTACATAACAGTCATAACTACAGCTCAGCACGAACCCGCTTTTCAGCCGTGCCGCTTCCCTGTGTGGGCAGTGCTGCAGCGGGTTCTGGCAGCACCCACAGCCACCCCTCTCCAGCTGCACTGCTCTGTCTGAATTATTCCATTCTGGGGGCAATGGAAAGGCAGCACCTCTCCCACCTCTTGAACATGAACAGTCAAGTGTGTCTCAGAACAACCCTACAGCCCCAGGGGCTGCTTTTAAGACAAATATTTCACTGTGGAGACTTATAGCAAATGAGCAATTAGGCTGCCAGTGCAAAGTTTCCAGGATCCCACCATCCATGTCTCAATCTGTCGTGCCAACAGCTGTAACATCTGTCATCTAATGCCCAGCAGCAGGGTGGGAGAACACAGGGCAGGACAGGGCTCTCGCCTGCAGTCTCATCCTTCTAGGAGAAGCCATTTTTTGTCATCCAAGTCTATCCTTCCTCCATCTGATTTAAGGCTGAGTGCTACCCTCCGGACGCCCGTCTGGGGCTGCACTGTCTGAATCTCTGTGAGTGGGGTCAGCCCTTCTCTGGCACAGCCAGGGCAGGATGCCAGAGTGGCTGATCCCTCAACAGTGGTGGAGGCGACAGTGGGTGCCACCAGATCAGAGCCTGCTCTGGTCCCCCTCAGTGCCCCCCATGTTCAGGGGAGCCCATCAATACTTTTCACCCTCTCGGCCAATCCCCAGGTGGCTTCCTGGCACTCAGGGGCAGGATTAGCTCTCAGCAGTTGCCAACTAGCAAATGTCCTTATTGTCACCTCGGTGGGGATGCAGGGCCAGGCTGGCACTTGGGCTGCAGTGCTGGGAGGGCTGCCTGACCCCAGGCCTGCCTACAGCCTCCTGCCTCGCTTGCTTCTCCTTTTGGGCATTTAACACTGTCTGGAAGCTGCGTCAGGGGGAGAAGAGGAGACAGACAGACAGACAGACAGACGGGAGCTGCTCTGATGTAAAACAGATACGGGGAAGCGAGAGCGGAGCCTGCGAATGCCCCGGTGAGCAGCACAGTGCCGGGGACAGGGTGAGAAGCACGTTTGTGTCATTACTCATGGAGGAGCTGGCAAGGAGGTGTGTGGAGAGGGCCAGATCCCCACTGCTAGAGCACTGCTGGCTTCACAAAGGCATATCAGGAGGGAGCCCAGCCCGACTGCTGTGCCAGAATCCAGCCTCTTCCCACTGTGGGAAGCCCAAAGCAAGCTCGAAGCACAGAGCTAGGGATGTTCCATGGCCCCAGGGCTGGTGCAGGCTTGGACCCACTGTGGGGACATGTCACAGCATCTCTGGCTGAAGGGAGAGAGAAGGAGACAGGCAGGCTGGCCCCATGCTGGAGAGGACAGCCATGCCAGCCCTACGCCAGGACTCACGGCTCCACACAGCCCCTGCCCCACACTGCCAAGCTTTCCTCCACTGATCTTTACACATCTAAATAGGGTAAATAAAGCAAAGAAAAAGCCCACAAGAGGAAATGGCCCTGTCCCCAGCAGCCCTCAGCACCTATTTCCTCTGTGAAGCATCTGGGAAGGGCTCGAGTGGATGGAGGGGCCATCTTCATGCCAAGTCCCAGAGCTCTGGCTCCTGCTCCTGTTTTCCAGCAGGAAAACATGGTGGTGCGTGAAGTACATTGGCCTCCCTGGGCTGCCAGCACCCCTTTTGCCATCTCCGCCTGGATCTGCAGGGGGAGTCACCAGGCAGACCCCTCTGCCAAGGATGGCGGGGCCATGATACAACTGCACATGGGCTCATCCTCCAGTCCTTTGTAGCCTGGAGTTCCCTTTGAGGCCATAAAATGAGCTGTGAGTCTCATTGCATCAGTCTGGGAAGAGGATGTGATTTCCCAGGCAGCACGTGCCAGCAGCCTAGGGAGCAGGGAGGTGGCCAGCAGTCAGTGCCCTCACAGAGGAACACATGGCTGCTGAGGAACAGCAGCAAAAATTCCCCTCCTGGCTCCCAGCAGGCAGGTGCTGCGGGAAGCAGCACCCTCAGAGCACACAGGGTGGGACAGAGCCCTGTGCGGCATCCTGCCCACAGTTGGGACTTTCCCCAAATGCTGAGGGCGCAACAGCTCAGGGAGGTGCTGGGGAAAGCCAGGGCAATGCTTGCCAGTGGCAGGGAGGGAAGTCCTGGCACCCACTCTCAGGGATCAGCCCAGCCCAGATGCTCAGCTCCAGGAATTTGGAGACAGCCCAAAGCTTTGCCTTTGTGGGTGTTTGCATCCCAGGTGGGGGTAGATCTGGAACCAAAACCCAAAGCTTTGATGCTGCTCATGGATGAATCCTGTGTGGACTTTGTAAACCAGCTCCACCTGCCAAGACCATCTTCACCACCACCATGGCCTGGTGGCAGTTTTCAGCTTCCCCCACACTGGTTAGCTGATGGACAGGGTGAGTGATCCCAAGCTTCTCTGCCTGCCAAACCTGAGCTGGCTCCTGTCAGGTCCTCATGACAGCTTTGGAGAATGGATCAGTCTTTGAATTAACATCATTAAATTGTCCCAGGCAATTCCTGAACAAATCTAAACCCTCTTTCTGTGAAACTGTAGAGGTGCTGTCTTAATTGTGAATCAAAATCACACTTCAGCACCAGCTCAGTGCTGTAGCTCTGTGCAGACCATTGTGGGGTAACCTGGGATGCTGTTGCACCAACCCCATGTTAGATAGACATTGTCTACTGCAGCCATTGAAGCACAGAGCAGCAAAGGCAAGGGCCACCCACAGTGACAGTGACAGCAGCAGTGATGGTGGACACCCCAGCAGGGCACCGCGGGTGCCCACACTGATGCTTTATGTCAGAACAGGACAGCAGTGCAGCTGTGGGTCACAGTGGCAACTGGTGGCAAGTGGTGACTAAGGGGGTGTGCAGGGAAGCTCCCACCACCTTCCCCAACACACCCCTCTGCCCTGAAATCAAGGGAGACAATTTGTGAATGAGTCTGAGCTCAGGCTGACAGTGGGAAGGGAATCATTTCTGAGTCACCCATGGGCTGGCAGGGCTGGGCAGGGACACAAGACACCCGCTGGCTCTTCTCTCTGGCTCTTTCTCACCCATGAATAACACCAGGAGCTGCTGTGGCATGAGCGAGGAGCTGGGGTTCAGCAGGAGGTAGCTGTGAGCCTGGGCTGGGGCAGATAACACAAGCTGAGGCTTTTTGCTGCTGCATTAGTCATTGGAGAACTCATCACTTCACAGGCACCCCCTTGTCAACCCCCATCAGGGAACCACAAGTCTCCTGAGAAATTCACATTTCCCCCAAAATAAAATTCTGCCTGTGGAGACAAAGCTGGGAGCAGTGGGCGAGCTGGGGCCCTGCTGCACCCTACGGTCCAGCCTGGGTGCAGCCGTTGCCCTGGGGGGAGCACAGACCCTGCTGGAGGGGGGACAGGCAATGGAGCCATGATGCTGACGTTAGCTGGAGAGCTGGAAAGTTTTCTACATACCAGCGTTAACAGGAATGTTATTTACTGAGCAAGGGAGAGGTCTGACAGAGGAGAAAGGCGCTCGCCCGGCTCTTCCCCATGTATGGATGTGGACCGGCGTTACTCAGCAGGATACGGCACAGACGCAGGCTCCGGCGCCACAGGATGGCTCTCCTGGAGGAAGCTGGATGTGGGACTAGGGGCACTTCCCCATGTCCTTGAGCAACTGGCTGGGCTTTGCACAGCAGAAAAACACAGTTCATGCCCGGAGAGTGATGGCTTGCCCCAAGCTGTGTGGGGGTCACTCCCTGGGATGTCCACGGCCACCCACCCCAGCTCAGTTGTCTTTTGTAGAAGCTGGAGGACACAGGTGGGACACAGCCACCACGATGTGGCCCTGGGGACATGTCAGGGCGCAGGGAGGCTGCCTTTCTGGGGGGCAGGGCAAGTGGAGCATCACACTGAAAAGAAACCCAAACCTGCCTTTTTCCTTAATATGCCTCTTTAGAGCTCAATGCAAATATTTTTATAAAAGTGGGATTTCACTTCCCATTTATATTTCTGACATTTGGTGAAAGCTGACAGCGAACATTTTCGGAGAAGCAGTGTTTCCCAAATCTGTGGACTTTTCCCAGCCCTGCTGTCACCCCGGGGAAGCCCATCAATGTCCCTCCTGCCGCCCAGGGCAGCCCGTGGGTGGGGGAACAACTGCCACCCCCTTGGCCTCCTGGCTCCCACTTGGCATAATTATTGGTCATAGAGCGGGTGGATTTTCCTGGGTCACAGGCACATCCGAAGGCTCTGCTCTTCACCCCAAGGACTTCAAAGGCTTGACAGACAGAAATAGGTGCAGCTTCGGAGTTAAGTCAATAGAGCCTCCTCTGCTAGGGGTGCATGCGGGGTGTGGGTCTCAGCCACCTCAAAAGCACCCAGGGTTGCTAGTGTCCACTGTGCATGGCCAAGTGATTAAACACAGGCACTTTTCTTCTCCTGCGTCCAAATCCTGTGCTGTTTCCCCCCTTGGATGCTCTCAGTGCTCCCCCTGCAACCCCATCCCTGGGCTGCCGATATTCCCAGGAGCAGCCCCAGCTGGCACTGGGAACGAGTGGGAAGGGAGAAGCGGTGGGGATTATTCCCAAGCAGAGAGCATTTTGAGGGTGGTTGAGCAGATGCGAGCGTATTTCCCAGCGGTGACTGGCTGGGGAAGTTCACAGCATGACTCATGCGCTTTCCCAAGTCCCTGAATCGCAGCATTGTGCAGAGAAATCAGAAACGTGCCGTCACCCTCCCGGCACGGCAACATCCCTCCTTGGTGCCAGTGCCACGATAGCCTCCTTGGGGCCCTGCAGCTCAGGCCTGAGTGGAGCAATCTGGAGAGAAAAGAGGAGCTTCTGCTGAAGAAATGCCTCCTCCAAGGGCTAGGCTTGGTGCTGAGCCACTGCTACGCGTTGGCAGATCACAGGCCCCAGAGCTCTCAACCAGCTACTTTAAAATGCCTCTCTTTTCCTTGGCATCCTGGGAAGCAAACAAATTGCACAGGAGAGCATGCATGCGTCCGCTCCCTCAGCAAACAAGTCAGGGAAAAAAAGAAACCAAGAGAAGCTTTTTCCCGGCGCCCCTCGGCCAGCACCACACCTCTCCCCGCACGCCGAGTACACAGTTTATTTTCCTTCCCATTAAAGTCTCCCCACCAGCCTGGCTCTGGGAAACTCAATTTATGCTCAGAGCTCTGGGTATATTATTCCTAGCGGGAACAGAGAAGGGCAGTCAGCGCGGAGGCGGCTCAGGCAGCCGAACAAGCTGGTCTTTGGTTTCTCGCCGGCAGCGGCGTGCGGGGACGGGAAGTCCCCGTGCAGACAGAAAGTCTGCAGCACCGACGCCGTGGCCGCCCCATGCCACCGTGGGGCCGGCCAGGGCTGGGAACAGGGCAATGGTGATGGGACAGTTGAGGGGTGCAGTAGCGTGGGGCAGAGGGAGGGAAGGGGATTGCTCCAGGGCTGGAACCTCAGGTCAGTGCATGGCCCCAGCTGGAGCAATGGGTAACACCAGGCATCCCTCAGTAATGGTTCTGTCGAGTTCCTCCGTGCCATGGGGCAGGGACATACCAACCCCGTGGCACAAAGCTGCCCTCTGCCAACTGGGCACCATGTGCCATAGCTAAAAAACTGGGAGGCTCAAAGAGTGGTGGGATGAGGAAAGGGCTCTTGGCTGTGTCCCCAAGAGACCACTCCAGCCCCTGCTGCTGCTCAGAGATGCTCCACAGGGTCTGAGCAGCCCCATCCCATTTGTCCCCAGCAAATACCCTGGGAGCTGGGAGGACTGGTTGGACAGGGTAGATCCATGCACGGGGCATTCCCAGCACTGTGCCAGGTGTTTTCCAGCTGTTTCACTGTACTGGAGCTGGCTGCACCAGTACCTGCTGTACTTTGCCCCAGCCGGGCTGGTGCAATGGAGAGAAAAGCCATGTCGATGCCTCCACCACAGCATCCTACCTGGCTTCCACCACCTCCTTCCAGACCCATTTTATGTGACCTCAGACAAGTTAACCCCCCAAGTGTCTGGCATGAGCAGGACATCCCCACAGCTGTTTTTTCCCCTGCTTTGCAAGGTTACAATAGCTCCTTGTTCCTCCATAGGCCCCGCTCCTCTCCTGTATCACATCCTACACGACCGCTTTGCAGTGACCTCATCTTTCGTTTTTTTCCATGCCTCCTGCTGAAACCAAGGCCATGCTGCTGTGTCCCAGCCTCTGCCTCTCACCATCTCCTGGGAGTGCTGGAGGGGATGGGGGTCCCCAAGAGCTGGCCAGCCCCTCTCGCCCCAGTGCCCACAGGGTAGTGTTGGTGTCCGGAGAGTAGCACAGCCAGAGAGTGCAACCTGTGAAGGTTTGCAGTTGTGGCTAAAGGGCCATCTGTGAAATTCATTTGCAGTTTTTTCCTGGATTTTTAACCCCTTTATCCCCACATAGCTTTGGTCTATCCCATGATGCTGAGCAGCACCCCCAGCTCCTGCCTTTCCTCTGGGGCACACGATGACTCCATAGGGTGATTCCATAGGGGCTCCATAGGGTGCAGCCCCACGAGGGACCTTACCCCAGATGTGTGTTTGGTATCAGACACTTCTGCTTCACACACCATAAATGTCTTGGAAACCTGTGCACTGAGGCTGCTCAGCAGCCCTGCGCACAGGGCATCTCTTGTCCGGGTGATTTAGGACAACCTGGCATCTCTGGCTGGGTAGCATTATTTTGTCTTGGCAACATGGTCCATTTCCAGGGCATAAAGTTTTTTTTCTTCTTGGGACCTTTCCTGTGCCCTCCCAGCTCTTTCATGTGGTGTTCACAGGCGCCCAGCTTGCATGAAGCAGGAGGAAGTCACCAAAGGCTTTCCTCCTCCGGGGCCTGGGACCTTCACACGTGGCTGGGGCTGTGGTTAGCCAAGAGAAAACATTTGTGGTAGCCAAGGGCTGGTGAGAAACCAAGCGAAATGTCCACTCCTCCTGGCCACCCCGATTCAGCCCAAAGTGCTGGGGAAAGGGACTGCCCAGCTGTGGTGGGCACCAGGGGTGGAGTAGGGCTAGACTTCTCCTGACTTTTGCCCATGTCCAGCCTATACACTGGGCTGAGGGCCAGGAATGAGCCTCCCCCTGGGTGCCACACACCCGATTTCTGCACATGAACCCCACGGTACCACCAGAGGGGGGCTGTTTAAGCACAGGGACCCTTTAGCAAGAGATCTAGGGCTTGATTGCTCGGACCCTGGCACAAGAGCAGCTGAAAGCCATCAGCCTTTTAGCTTCCCACTGAAATAGGACCTTCCTATGGCTCTGCCCCTGTCAGGCATCACCTAGGGTAGAAGGTCTTGGCTGCCCCAAAAGCAGACTGGGGCAGGCAGGAACACTATCCTAAGGATGTGCTCTGTCTCTGTGCCATGGGCACCAGGAATTCTCTGGGGAGATGCTGCATGAAGCCTCTTCCCAACTGCTGTGCTGGTGAGTCATGAATTTGATGTGTCATGGCCTTGGGCTGTCCCCATGTCAGCAGGGGATGTGCACGCAAGGTCTCTCCTGTGTCCCTCTGCTTAGGTGATACCTAATACCTGCATCTCTTAAGTGAACTGTGATGATTCACTTAGGGGAGTACAAAGGAGGAGCCAGGTCTTTTTAAGGCTTTCCTATTTAAAACTGTGAGATCTTGGGATTCACACAGGCAGAGGAGGGGGTTTACCTGTGACCCCAGCTTTTGATTTTCAGGCAGTGCTTGCCTGGTGCCTGCTCATGCAGTGAGGAGCTGAGGGAGATGTTTTGCTGCGGCTGTAAGCCTTGGAGCGGGGCAGCACATGCCTGTGAGCATCAGCATGAGCTCATGTCTGCCAGCAGCGATGCAGCCTCAAGAGCCTTAAGTAGGTGTTGAAAATTAGGAGTTTCTTTCAAGAAGCTCTCAGGGTGGGAGGCACCGTGTGGTTTAAGGGTGATTGATAGTGTGTGGCTAGCTCGTGGCTGGGCACTGCCACTCTGAGCCCTGAAGACCCCAATGCTGGCAGCACAGGGAGGATGGAGGCTCTGAGGGACACGACCAAGCGCTGCTACCCCTGCACGCGTGACTGGGCATGTGGCCACCAAAATGTTCCTTTGGCCCTTGCCACTCAAACACTCAAAGGGAAAAGTGCCTCTGCATCAAGCCATGGGACATGGGGCTGTGTTCTGCTTCCTGCATGCCCCATGGGAGGGAAGCACACTGCTCCATCCTGCTCTGTGTGCTCCAAAGCCTGGGAGCTGCCATAAAACCCCTGGATATGAATGCTCCTGCATTACATGTGATGTGTGTCCCCAGGAGGCTCTGTAACAAAAGCTGCCTCACTTTCCTCTGCTGTTGTAGTTTTTCAGGGTTCATAGGTGATGCTTAGAAACAAAACTCTTGCCTTCTCTCACAGCCAATTCCACAATATGGTTACGGCATTTGAGAATTAGGGCCAGGCATGGGGCTCCTTGCTCCGACAGTTGAGACAGCTTCTCCTGCCTTGAAAATAACTTCCATTTGCTCTCACTTTGGTGTCTGTCTTTCCTGCAAATAGGCCCGTTCTTGAATTTCTCCCAGGAGGGGCAGGTGGGATCACAGGGGGTTGGCACCTCACCGTGGGTGTCCAGATCTGCTGTGGGTGCCGTGAGGCTGCATGTGTGCCATGGCAGAGCACAAGGGCCTTCCTGCAGTGCTATCCTGCAACCGCAGCAGTAATGGTGATTTACCCTGATGAAGTTAATAGCAGAGTGAAGGGAAGCATGCCAGGTACTTCAGTCAGGGCAGAGCTCGTCCTTCAGGTGCATATGGGTTTGTGGGTCCTCATGGCACTGGTGCAGCTGCTCCTTGAGGGTTTCCCCCAAATATTTAACACATGAAGCACAACCAGACCCTTCCTAAGCAATGCTGCCTTGGCAAGTGTCTGCCCAAAAGGATGGCCATGTTTCCCTATGAGGAGGAGGGTTTTGGCTGGACAGGGATGTTGTGGTTAAAGTGCTCCCTGGGGAGGTGTGTCAGGGACCCCACTCAGCCCAGCCAGCTGCAGACCCTCACCTGGGGCTTGGATTGCAGCCAGGTGGGGTGGAAAGCAAAGTATGAGCAACGCCCACTGCAGAGCCTGTGTGAGACTTGGTGCATGGCAGGATCAGACCTTCCTCTGGGTGTTTTACACAGTGATTCCCACATCCAGCCAGCAGCTCCAGGTGTGGGTCCTACCACACTGCAGGGATCATGGTTTGTGGGGTGGTGGGATCCTCAGCCCTTGCAGGCTGCTGGGAAGGTGGCGATGTGCTGAGGGGAGTGTGCCAAGGGCGAGTCATTCCTGGCACCGGGCCAAACCTTGGGATTTCAGGGCTGTTTTCCATGCCCCTCCATATGCTGGAGCTGTTGGCTTGTAGCACAACCATGTAGGCTGTTCCTCCAGCCCTGGCGCCTGGCTGCAGCCCGGAGTGCTCAGCAGCCAAGAGCAATCCCTGTCTCTCGCTACGCGCCACCACTAAGCCCCAAAATATGCCGATAACAGCCACTTGTGCAAGACGCCGCTTGCATTAGCCTGCCCAGAGATTAGGTAACCCTGTCCTGAGACCTTGGAGCAGGTGCTCCAGCAGAACCTGTGCCCTGCGGGCAGGACTCCTGGCTCCCCCCGGCACACTAGCCCAGGGTTGTGTCTTTGAGCCTCTTTCCCCGGAGCACAGCATATCCCTGGGGCTCAGAAGCATCGCTACCTGACAGCGAGCAGTGCGGCTGTGCTCACACACCACTTCTCTCTGGTGCTTGACCTCAGAAATATCCCATGGCAAGGAGTCCCCCCTTCGTTACGCCTGTGTACCAGCTTTAAATGGGTGTCTCAAGTGTTACTGATCGTCTCCTTTTGTGCAGCAAGAGGTATGAAGTGTGTGCTGCTACTGGAGCCGGTTGAGAATGTTTAAAGAAATGCTGCTAGCTGGAAGCTATCGATGAGCTGCAATCAATATGGTGGAAAAGGGTTGTCTTTTGTTTTTGGTTTTTTTTTTTTAATTAGTTTCTTTACTTGAAAATATGTCCCTGCTGTTGCAGCTCTGTCAAAAATATTTTTTTTCCAAGCCCAAATGATTTTTTTTTCCCCTTCCATGAAATATAAGCTAATTAAATGCACTTGAAAACATTCTGTACGGTCAAAATGAAAAGGAAATATTTCAGAAGTGTCTGAAGGAGGCTGGAAGAACTGACTGAGGCTGATCTAATTCAAGACTTTCTGTTGGGACCAAGCCCTGAAACTTCTTCTCCTCCCCCGCAACCTTTTGGAGGGGAGATTTCCAAAACCTTGACTGCTCTTCTGTGTTGTCAACTGACCTGGGCACCATGGTGGGTGTTTGCTGTTCCCTGCTCTGCTCTGGAGGTGCTGGGCTGTGCAGAGGGGATGCAGCCAGAGACCCATGGAATGCAGTGGTGGGAGGACACCAGACTCATGGGGTCGGTACCTAAATGTGGCACTTGCAGCCCTGGGGTCAGGGCAGTGGCTCCCTGGGGCAGTAGAGGAGTAAGAGGGTGGGAGGTAGGGGAGTACTGGGGTCCTGTGAGGTGGCCAGGATGTTGAGGCAGTGCTGGTGCAAACTCTCTGGTCCTCCAGTCCCTGCTGGGGCAGGTGAGCCAGCCCAGCCAAGCAACACGGGGCTGGGCCTTGCAGAGGACCTGCCTGGATCTGCTGTTGGGTACGTGCCACTGACTCGTGTTATCAGCAGAGATGCCCCATTGGTGGACGTTTGCAGGCAAGCCTGGATAAAAGACAATTGTAAGCACAGCCCGGACTTGATGTTGTTTATTAACAGATCATTTTATTGCAACATCTCAGGCCCTTTCCAGTACAGCAGAAAGCTCCATGAAACAGGCTGCAGAGAAAGCAGCAGTACCTGCCCTCCCTCTGGCACTGGAAAAGCAGTGCCCTGGCGAAGCAGAGCTGCTGGGCAGCTCCTCTGCAGCAAGGAGCTGGTGTGCAGCAACCGGGGTTGGGGCTGACAAAGCTGTTCCTGGCATCAACTCTGCCACAGCACAACAGCAGGAACAACACTGCAGGGCAAAGCTCCTTTCAAGAACCTTATTAAATTCAACAAGGATAAGTGTAAGGTCTTGCACCTGGGAAGAACATAATCCAGGAGTGCAGCACAGGCTGGGATCTACCTGGCTGGAGAGCAGGTCTGTGGAAAGGGATGTGGGAGTCCTGGAGGACAACAAGCTCAGTAGGAGTGAACAGTGTGTGCTGTGGCAAAGAAAGCCAACAGGATGCTGGGTTGCATCAACAATGACATCACCAGCAGAGATAAAGTTATTATCCCACTTCACTTGGCACTTGTCAGACCACGTCTGGAATACTGTGTTCAGTTTTGGTCTCCACTATGCAAAAAAGATGTGGACAGGCTGGAGAGGGTCCAGAGAAGGGCCACAAAGTGATCAAAGGACTGGGAAGCTGCTATACGAGGAAAGGCTGAGAGAACTGGGTTTGTTCAGCCTTGAGCAAAGAATGCTTAGAGAAGACCTTATCACCATGTTCCAGTATTTAAAGGGTGGCTACAAAGAAGATGGAGACTCCCTTTTTACAAGGAGTCACATGGAAAAGACAAGGTATATTGGGTGCAAGTTACCCCTGGGGAGATTCCAGTTTGACACGAGGAAAATTTTTCGTTATGAGAACAATCGGTCATTGGAATAATCTCCCAGGGAAGTGGTGGAGTCCTCAGCACAGGATGCTTCTAAGATTTGGCTGTGCAGGGTGCTGGGCCATCTGGTCTAGACCTTGCTCTTGCCAAGAAAGGTTGGACCACATGATCCTTGAGGTCCCTTCCACTGTGATACTCTGATTCTGTGATTGAAGTTTAGGTCTTTCCCGGCCATTCCTGCCCCCTCTTCCTGAATGCATATACCTGCCAGGTCAGAAGAAAGGCATGGGAACCCAATGCTGTCCTGGCCTGTGCTTAAAGCACGGGTCAAAATGAGCTAATTCCTGTGGAGAAGGGATGGCTCAGGCTTCTGAGGGACCCTCCCATCATTGCTAGTCTAGATAAACATCCCAATAAACATGGGCTGATGCAATTAGCACATGCAGAGGGACATCAGCCTGTCTCCCTCCTGCTTGGGGAGGGCGGTGGGGTGCGGGGAGTGCTGGGGGCCTTGGGGACCTCCAGATCACCCTCCCCGCTGGCCTGTTAATATCCAAAGTGGCTGTGATAAGAAGCAGTTGCTGGGGCCGCAGGTGGGAAGGTGTCAAGTCGTACGCACGGAGCTATAAACAGTGCGTGCCCATAAACCAGATCAAAGCAGCAAGAGTTTATTTTCAGAAGGTCTGCTTCCTCCACGGAGCCCAGAGACAAAGAGCTTTTGGGGGAAGGGGGAAAGGAGAGGGAGGAAAAAAGGGGGAGAGCTAGAGGAGGGGAAAGGATCGCCTTGGCCACGCTGCTTTCTGCTGGGTGAATCGCAAACTCCCCAGTGATCTAAGTGGATGCCAAGCGTCCCTTTTTTGGGGTTGGATTGAGCAGGTTCAGTGTGTGTGAGTAGCTGGTGCTGAGGAGGATGGTGGTGGCCCCCCGAGCCCTCCGGCAGCATCCCTGGTGCATCTGTGCTCCCAGGAGGGATGCAGGACCCCGGGCCCCAGAAGGCAGCGTGAGCTGGGCTCCTGTGGGCAGCTAGGATAGGGCTGCTCCTCACCTCCCTGGAGCACCTGAGCGTAAGCCTGTAAGTCACAAGCCCTTAAGCAAACTGTTGTGAAACCCTTGTTGGTTTGCAGAGCCCGTCCCCACCCTCCAGCCCCCAAATCACAGGGCTCAGGTACCAGAGGGCTGTCGGGGGAAGCGGGCGCCCACAGCTCCCACCTGCCCCTCAGCCGGGGGGGGATCGTGGTCTCTGCAGGCAGGAGGAGGAGGAAATCCAAGAGGGGGAAGGCAGCCACAGCAGGTTTGTCAGCAGTCAGAGCTCAAGAGGTCAGAGAGCAGATGTCGGGGTTGTAATGAGTGTGTGTTAGCTCAGAGGCGCCTGTATCCTGTGCTGCCCAGGCTTCCTTCACCCACTTATTTAGGTACAAATTCCCACTCCTTTCCCAGTGCCTGGCTTTGAAAAGAACCAAATGAAGCTCTTTGAGGTGTCAAGCTTGTGCAATTTTAATTCTAGTTTAAAATAGCCCTCTGAATCTACCCATAAACCATTGGAAATAGGTGCCAGAGCTGCAGGCTCCCACCATAGTGTATTCTTAGGGAGAAGGAGCAGCATCATCACAGTGTATTTTCCCCTCTTTCCTCATATTGATACTGGTGGGCTTGGAGGGTCAAATCCTGATCACGGTTCTCCAAGGGAAGAGCAAGAGCTTCTGAATCTGGCCCAACCCCACCAGTGCTCCCTTTCCAGTGACACCTTGGTTCCAGAGGGCACAAGACCTACGTGGCCCCTTGTGCTCTCTTACTCTGGCCCCCTCCCAGCAGGCAGGGAAACAGCCCATACCAGGAAATAGGGAACATCTGGCCCCAAATCACCGGCACCTGCTTCCGCACACACAGCCCGCTGCCGTCTGGCCCCAGTGTGCTGCCACCATGTCCACCCGCTCGGGCCGTGCAGTAGGCACTGGCTGTGCCAGGGCTGTGCCTGCACCGCTGCAGGGGGATGTGGCCCTCAGTGTGTTTTCTCAGCCAGCCTTGCAGAGGGCAGGCACGGCTCTTTAGAAACGTCATCCTGGGCGTGTGACAGCTTTTGCTCCATCCCAGCAGCGTGGGGTCCAGTGCACCGGTTCTGCAGCTCCCTGGCTCTCCTGGGGTGGGATATGTTGGCCCCTACCCTGGAGGGCTCCCATGGGCCTTGGATTTGAGGCACAGCAATTAAATGCCTGGATTTCCCCCGGACCGCTTTTCCTGCAGCCCCCAGCAGTTTTCCAAGCCTGCCTTCTTGATGAAGTAAGAGTGAGGGGCTCACTTTCCCCGGGAAGGCGGCAGCACCGGTCCCACACTGCCCTGGCAGCACCTGCCTCTGTGCTGGCCGTTACCTTCCCATTCATAACCACCACGAGGGAAACACATTGCACAGCCTTCAAGGGAAATTTCACTCTGGTTTGCACAAATATTTATCCCACCTGTTTCCTGCCTGGGCCAGCCCTGGGCCCGGAGGACGCGGTGGGTCACAGGCAGCAGGGCAGAGGAAGCAGCAGGGAACCGGCTTCTTTTCACACAAAGACCTTTGCTCTGCGGGGCTGTGCAGTTTGCAGCAGCCGTGTTTCTTTCTGACGTGTTTTCACGAGCGGCTGGCTATGGATGTGATGTTTGGTGCAGTGTCCCAGCACTTGCAGGGGAAGGGCAGGGTGCATCTCTCAGCTGGAGGAGTAAAAGCCATTTACAACTTGTCTTTGGTTCACTTTCACCCACACTGGAGCACCTCTCGGGGGAAACGCACCAGCTATGAATCCAGCCCATGTTCCTGCCAGGGTGTTTCTGATGGCTGTCACCAGCCTGGTTTTAAACATCCCCATTTCTTCACCCCCTTAGGGGCCCTTCTTGGAGCTGAAACAGCTCAGAGCTGCAACAGTCCCTCAGCAGCTCAGGCTGGACCTTCTCTCCCATTGTGCTCCCTGGCTACCCCATGAATTGCTGGCATTGCCCCTTGAAACACCTGCAGCTGGCTGCCACCAGCTCTTGCTTTTGGACAGGACAGAAGGAGAAGTGATTCCCTGGCACTGAGCTGCACAGGATGGCGCAGGCGCCAGGAGCTGGTGGGTGTGCAGCCAGACAGGGCCATGGCACCGTATCGACCATCGGCGGCAGGGGCACCGCCCTGTTCCGGACATCCCTGGCCCACGGCTCGGTGGCGGGGCCGGGGCGCCGGGAAGGATGGCCGAGCTATTCTTACCCTCACCCCTCGCCTCCCTCCGGGATGGCCACAGGAGACAGGATACGGGCTGGGTGGCTCCAACTCAGCACACCATGCTACTGGCGGCAGCCAAGGCGTGAAGAGCTTGGCCCCAGGGTGTCCTCCCAATCCCACCCCTAAAATTAGCCCTAACTGTCCCACAGGCAGCCGTTCCCAGCACCGGCACCACCCCAGCTCTCCCCCCCCAATCCCGACCTCCCAGTCTCCCCCCCGTCATCGCTGAGTTTCTCCCCTCTTCCCAGCCAGCCCGTGATTCATGCACACAGCTCATCAGGGCCTCCCTGGAAAGCCCCCGAGGAGACACAGCTCACGGACACATCTGTGCGGGCAGCACAATTGCCAGCAGCATGCCGGGCCAGCCAGCACCTGCGCCGGGGGCTGCGGCCGCATTGTTCTGCCTTCCTGCACCAGCCCCATTACACAGCTTCCACCCGCCAAGGAAAGAAGTGTTTGCAAAGCGGCTGTGCCAGCCGGAGGCACCGTGCCGGGCAAAATGCTGGCAGGAAGGGTTTGACTCATGCTGGAGTTAATGAAAACAAAACTGCAAATAAATAGCATTCGCACTGTTTCCTCACCGGAATGGGCTCCCGTTTCCTACGCAGAGTGTCTTCTGCTGCATGCACGCCAGTGCTCCTCCTGGTATTTCACCCACAGGGACTGATCCTGCTGCCATCCAACTGCCATCCCCTCCCACTGCTGTCAGTGGCAGCAGTGCCAGGCTAGCCAGAACCCTTTCCGAGTTTATGCTTAGCTGAAGGCAAGCAGAGGCAGAGCCTCTGCACTTGGTCCCTGTGAGAAGCCTCCAGACCTGTGGTTTTCATCACAAACCTGAGCCCCAGCCCAGCTTGAACTCCTGGCAACCTCCAGCCACACTCAGTGGAAGCCTGGATCCCATTACGAACTCACCTGGGCTGAGTTTCGAACGAGCACAGGCTGTTCTGTGAGCAAGCATTTTGTTCTGGACTTGGAGGGGAGCACACAGGTTTTACAGCATGGTTCCCAGCTCTGAACCACAGCGTCCTCCACAGCTGGGGCTGAGCTTTGTTCTGCACCGTTCAAGCCCAGGATCTTCCCCCTGCCCGCGCTGGGCTCTGCCAGCCGAGCCAGGCTCTCTGGCCTTCTGGCAACCCTTCTCGCCCACTTGTAACTCAGGAGCAGGCAGGGGCTGAGGGACAAAGAGCAGCCCCCATGGGCTGCCCAGGTGCCTGCATGTGGGAGTCCGACCGCGACACTGCAACAGGGTGAGCGGCTCCAAACCCTGAGCAGAACATTGCTTTAACCAGAAACATGTCACAGTGTGGATGGAGAACAGAAACCAGAATTCAGCGTCAGCTTTTCCCACCCTTTGCCCCAGTTCCCCAGATAACTCCTTTACCACTTAAAAAAAAGGCTAACTGTTAGTTACTGGGACTCGGAAGCCAGAAAATCCCGCTGTGGGATGTGAGAGCCAGCCTGACCCACAGGGTGGGTTGCTCTGCAACCGAGGCTTGCTCCAGATCCCTTTTCTTTTACCCCTGTGAGAAACCAAAGGTCGGAGCGGGTGGGAGCAGAGGCACCGGCGGTGGGTACAGCGAAGCCAGCCTGTGGCTCCGAGGCCCTGCAGAGGATGCCCTTGGCCAGGGCTTCTCCAAACCTCTTCTCTCTGCAGCAAGCGGTCCACGGGCTGGGAGAGCCCCGAGCGCGTCCTGCTGAGGCAGCACATTCCCGGCGGGAGGAAAGGTCGCGGTGCGGGGCTGCCCCGGCGTCCGCTCCCCACTC
The DNA here is from genome assembly GCA_013400335.1 of Eurystomus gularis. NCBI lineage: Eukaryota > Metazoa > Chordata > Aves > Coraciiformes > Coraciidae > Eurystomus > Eurystomus gularis. The sequence goes on from VZZY01022929.1 coordinate 46,543, forward strand.
CCGCCGGTGCCTCCGGTCCCTGCCCAGCCCCTGCAAGGTGCAGCCCAAACTGGGCATCAGCAGTGGGCCGGCTCCCCCCGTCTGAGAGCTTCGCACCCACCCATAGCAGAGTGACATCTATTTTTTAATTATTATTATTATGTCTTATTTTCTTCGCTTGGCAGCGATGCAGTGCTGGGTCTGGCACAGCTGGACGGGGCGAGCGAGTGGCTTCCTGGCTGCCCCGCTGACACAGCCCGGCGGTGACACACACGAGTCACTTCCCTTTCCCCCACATCCTTCATGAAGCACCACAACCATCACCTTCATTTGCCTCCAGTCCCCAGGGTGGAGGGAGGGAGGTCAGGGCTGGCCAGTGATGGGCATGGGGGAGAGGACAAGGTCTCCATGTGGTACCACAAGGGTGCACGTTACTTCTCATTCCTAGAGTGCAACCGATATAAAACCAAATTTTGTACCCTCCAAATTACCACGGCTGTGTCATATATCGCATTCACAATGTATTTAACGCATAATTTAATAGAAAACTTGAAGCAGAAGTATCTAGCACAGTTCTTAATATAAAAATTCTAGCAAAATTAACCGATACAATTATATGGAAATGAAACCTTGAAACATTAAAAAATCAGACATGGACATCATCGTACCAAAACCCCCTGTTAGCATGAGTCATTTTGACTCTCTCCCAGGGAAAAAGCACCAAAATGCACATCCTGGTGAAGCATTTTTTTTCTGACTGCCTAGGCAAGTGGGTCCCAGTACCCCAGAAACGCCCCCCAAAATCCAGGTCATGCTCACTTAGTGCCAAAGGAGAAGAAACACAGGTCAGCCCCACTGCCGTGGTCAAGGTGCTTATTGTCCATGGCCAGTAATTGAATCAGCCACAGGTCTTTTCATGTTTTCAGGTATTTAACTTCCCTGAAGCACAGTTTACTTCCACAATCCATTTGTGTAATAGGTTTTAATTGTAATTTCAGAAGAGGTTATAGTCTAGTAGGGGGTTGATAATCGCCTGCAGTCTGCAGAGGGAGTTGGCAGCCACACGGGAGGGGTGCCGGGGCTGTGAGGGAGCCCTGAGCTGCTGCTGGAGTTGACAGGAGGGTTTATCTGCTGCCCTACCTGCTGTTATCACCTGCCCTTTCACATGGGTTTATCAGCCAGTGGCCCTTCCTTTTACAAACTAAGGGGGTTAATTTAATAATCCCGCCAAGCAGAGAGTGCTGATGATGGGAGGGCTGGTGTGCTCCCACAGCACACGTCCCTGGGGCAGGGCTGGACCCCCTTCCTTGGGATGAACCCATGGCGGAGGGGCCCATCCCCTCCCCAGAGCAGGAGAAACTGAGGCATGCACAGCCACACACCCAAGGTGAGCCCATGCCAGAAAATGGTCCAGGATCACTTGGCTCCCCCCACCCAGGGCTTCAGCCCCAGCTTCCTGGAAGGAGAAAAGGACTTATCTGAACTTCTTCAACAGTCAGAATATGTTTGCTTTGGCTCCAGGTTAATATTTATCAGTTTACTCATCTGATAGAGAGATCAATGAGCAGAGCTGGCCCCAGACAAAAGACGTGGCAGGTCTATTTTCTGCCTCTTTCAAAGCCTTCACCTCAGCAGCAGCATGGGGCTCTCCCTCAATATCAGCAGCATCTGAAATTCAGGCTGAAAATTTTTGAAAAATTTTCCATCAAAAATCCTGCCTGCCTTGGAAGGGGATGTGGGAGCTGTGCCTTTCCCAGCATCCCTGCCCAGGCATGTGGGAACAGGATGAGCATCACTGTGAGGCAGGTTAGGGGAGGTAGGAAGGGAGCTGCCACTGTCACAGCCAGGTCAGGGCTGGACCTGGAGGGAAGGAGAAGTGCGGTGCTGGGAAGCCTTGCCCAGAGCATCCTGCCCAGCAATGGTAGCGCCAAGTTCAAGCTCCCAGCTGTTCCCAGCCAAGCTCTGCAGCCTAGCCGGCTCCTCCTGCTCCCATCCCTGTCCCCATCATCCTCCCTTGATAATACCGGAAACAATAGCCGGGGCAGCAAACTCAGGGCCAGAGCTTAGCACAGCCAAGCAGGTAAACCAGAGGAGGGACGAAGACAAACACGGCAGAAAGGGCTCCTCCAGGCCCAAGGCCAGGGCCCTTTCAGGGATTAAGTCCCCTTGTGCTAGGGTGAAGCAAGCATTTACCAAAGCTGTCACTATAATCCAGCAGCCCCATTTGCAAGAAGGGTTTGGTTCCACCCCACATGTGTCATGGAGCTGTGGACTCCATATGGGCTCTCCTGGCCCTTGCTCCCTGACTGTACTGGGGTGCCAGCAGCGCCAGTTGCCCCCAGCCCAGCAGGACCCCCAGGGAGAACAAGCTCCAGCTTCAGCCCGTTGCCAGGACCACCCCTGCTCCTGTGGGAGCTGGAGGGAACACAGGGAATGGGACCCTGCATAGAAGGACCCACCATCCCCACCAGCTGCTGGCCGTGGCTGCACTCACCACCCCTGTCCACCCAGCTGCTCAGCTGCCAAGGAGAAGAGAGGAGGGAGCAAGGAGCATCCATCACACCAGCCCAGCAGCTCCAGCCCTGGCTCACACACTGAGGGGACAAACATCCCTTTTCCCCACGTACCAGCAGCCAGCGCCAACCAGGCTCAGGGCTGCACGACTCAACATCACCTCCAGCCCTCTCTTCACCTCCATCCGTGCTTCAGCCTCCACCAAGACACAGTCTGGCTTTTCTTTCTCCCCCTGCTTTCTCTTGGCAGACAGTTCGCTGACGTCTTGTAAACTAAAAGCAGGTTGATTTGAATTTTCCATGGATGGCTCAGAGTCACGGATAATTCATTATTCACACCTCTCTAATTAAACTGCTGCCCAGCAGGCGAGGCAAGGCTGAAACCAGCCAAATGTCCCCTGGCCAATGAGGGTCAGCAAGGTCCAATGCGGCTTGAATTTTGGCTGTGGTGTCACTTACCCTTTGCTACATGGAGGGGACTGCCTCCAGAAGCGATGTTCTGGGGGTGGGAGGTTTGAGAGCAGCACAGAGAGGAGGGCATCTCTTCAGAGGAGGGTTTTTCCAAACCTGGGGCCCAACCCAAAGCCCCACCAGAGCCTTTCTGCACCCAGGGAAGGGCTGGACAGGCCTCCAGTCCTGCAGTGGTGACCTGGAGCCGTGCAGTGCAGTCATCTAACTGCACGCCCGCAGAAGGGGCTCACCAAAGCTCGCAGCCAGCTTGTCAAGGTTCTCACTCACTGCCTTTGGCTCTGAGGCTCGCTTTCTAATTCCTGCTGAAATCAGACTCACCAATACTATTTCATTTTACCATTCTAGCTAGCTATAAAAATCAAGGATGGCTGCAGATGGACAGACTGATGCCTGTGGCTGGCAGAGCCAGGGCAGGGAGGGATGGGCAGGCTGACCCAGCCTGTGGGTGGGTGCCCACCACCCAGACTGGGATGCGGGCTCCCAGCTGAACTGGCCTGGCAGTGCTGAGTGAGGCAGAGCATAGTGAGGAAAGGTGCCATAGGACAAGCCAAATGGGCACAATTTGCTGCAGCAGCCCTCCCACTCCCCAGAGCATCCCCTGAGCCTCCTGCCCATGAGGAGCTCTGGGCAGGGTGGGGAGGGCAGGCAGTGCAGGCAGGGTGGGCAGGGAAGGCAGGGTGCCTGGAGGAGAGTGTGTGTTCCCAGACCTGCTGATGAGAACTCCAAATGCAGTCGGTGGGCTGCTCTCCGCAGGCAGCTCTCTGCCACGAAGGCAGCCAGGGCCATTTTAATCATTTCCAGATTTGTGTGGGAGGTCAGGGCCCTGGGGTGCTGCTCCATGTCAGTTTTATAAACACAGCAGTTTTTCCAGATGGTCTCTGGCTCCAGCCTGGCTAGCAGGTTGATTGGGCCAGACCAAAATAACAACAGGTGGAGAACAGGCCATGACTGCCTGACGCTATCTCCTTTTTCCATCTATTCCCCAAATGATTTTTTTTTTTTTTTTCAGAAAACAATTAAGTTTTGCCGGGGCAGGGATGGGTGCAGCCGCTGGGCTGTGAGCTGAGGCCCCACACCTTCACTGCATGTGTGAGAGGAGTATCTGTCCCCGATCAGGCCAGGCTGGTCCCCCGGCTTCCTGCCAGCAGGGCCACCGCAGGGCTCCCAGGCCCTCGGCAGCTCTGTAGCTGGAGGACTTTCCTCCATTCTCCTGAGAGGCAGCTGAGTCAGCAGATCAATTGCACACCAGCAGGCTCTTTCATCCAGTTCCCCATTTAATTCTTCTGGCATTTACAGTGCGATGCATTTTTAAAGTCTTTTCATTCATTCCCAAGGAAATTTAGCGCCAAACCAGCAGAGAGGCAGCACGCTGCCTGCACCCCACATTTCCAAAGCCAAGAGGGAGCTCAGCACCCCAGGATGCTTCCTGGATGGCTGAGGTCCAACCAGGGCTCCCAGGGTCCCATGGAGGCTGATGGATCTGCTGCTTTCCCAACACAGGTCTGGACCACTCAGATCCATTCCCTGCAGCTACGGAACATGGCAGTAGTCCGGAATGGATGCTCAGCACCCCAGGGCTGAAAAGCTAAACAGCACAGATCCCAGCTTTGCCTTTGCACAGCGGCACAGCCATAGCTCCGGTGCACCCTGTCCCTCTTGCACTGCAAACGCCCACAAGCAAGTGTTGCACTGGTGGGAACGTGGCTTGTTGGCACTGGAGTCGGTGGGAGCAGGGCTTGGCGGGGCTGGCGTCGGTGGGAGCAGTTCTTGACAGGGCTGGCGTCGGCGCAGCGCCGTCGGCTCGCCCCGGCCATGGCTGCCCAACCACAGGCAGCACTCGCTGCAGCCCAGGCAGAGGTTGCGGCGCTGAGCCGTCTCTGAGCTGAAACCCAGAGGGATGGAAAAACCACAGTTGTGTACTGGAGACAAACTGAATTGCTCTTCACATAGAGGGCTCTTTCATATTTCCCACTCGCCTTCAAGTTAACGTCTCTCCGCAGGCCAAATCTTCCCATACAGGAGATGAAGTTTTGGCCAGAGATTCTAAACTGATTGTGGGTGTAAATAAAAAAATTGCATATGTAGTACTGCTGCAAGCCAAGCCCAGCACATGTGCCTCCCTGCATCTGCTCCTGCTCGCTGCAAGCGGCTCTCCCCACGCACGCCTGCGTCTGTGCACGTGCACGGAACAAGAGGGAGAAAGGAGGGAGGTTTCTGAGGATCCTGCTCAGAGGGAGGTTTCCAAGGACCAAGAGGAGGTAGCCCACTGTCCTCTCAGTCCCTGCGGTGCAGCCCCCTCTTTCCACCTCAAATATCCAAAATCCTTGCCAGCACCCCCTCCTTACTCTAGAGGGGCAATCTGGCATCACGCATCTGTATTTCCTAAACTCAGGCCAGAGCTTAATTAGCCCAGACCCATCACTGTTCGCACAGCTAACACTGACACCTTTCTTCAGCCTGCCCTGATTTCTGCCATAGGAAATGGCCCCCGCTGCTAATTACACAATCCCAAAGTAAATCTCTGTAAATTGCTCACCTTGTTGCAATTTAGCATTTCAGTCCAATTTATTTTGTGGCCATTAATGGAGAAGAGGCTTCAACCTCTGACAATACAAAGCACTGGCAAGCTACGGGCCCCGGCGCCAAGCCCAGCCCGGGGTAGGGGTGTAGCTTATGCACATGCCGAATTTTTGGCCAGTGTGGATGGTGCTTGAGTTGGGGGGATCCTCATGCAGAAGTTGGCAGCCAGTTCGTTAGCGTGTGTGCTCCCAGAAGCAGTGGGGGATCGGGCTAAGTCCTGCCTGCCAGGAGCATGGGAGCAGCATGCTCCCAACCCCCCCAGCCCACCTCATCCCTGCCGGTAAGAAAGCGGGGGGTTAGAAATGTCTAACCCTGCTTCTTCCACCTCCTAAAATGGAAGCGGCGAGCACTGGGCAGTGGGTCTGGATAGCTTTACTCCTGCAGGCAGGTAGGCAGCGAATCTGGAAACCCTCTGCGGTGTGGGAAGCGGTGGCAGCGGCGCAGGGGTTCACCTCCCCCAGCCCTTTGTTTAGGAATCCCGTTTCTGCCACGTCTAAATATGCCCTAATCCTACAAACACTTCCCCTCCAGGAGAAGGAACAGGCCTTTCAGTGATTTTCCTCTGCAGCCCTTTGCGTACACCTGAAACCTCGGGATAACAAGGAACAACTTGGCTCTGGTAAAGCACCTTTTCCCCTTGAATCTTATCACCCTCTCCATGGCTTGAAAGTGTTATTGGCCTCCGTCCGCAGGTGGAAAACTGGAGTTACGTTTCAGCAACAGAGGAAATCTGGTTTCAGTGTTTCCGAAGCACTGCCACCACATGATGCAAAGTGCTGATCCAGTGCAAACGCACTCTGCCCGAGTGTATATATTCAAATATTTTGACAAGTTAATTTTGTCCAGCTGGCTTTTTGCCAGCTGACATGTCATCTGTCTGTGCCATGCCAGCTGCTCACCAGACCAGCTCTGGCCTGGCCTCCGCTGCCCGCAGAAGGTGACAAAACTCCCCGCGACAGCACAGGGACCAGGCACTGATCTCTGCAGCCCAAAAAAGCATAAGCTGTAGTGTACGTGTGTGCTTGGTCCATACCTCTGCAGTGTACAGAGTCTTTGTCCTAGATTTCAGGAGCCCATAACAATTTCTTCTCCTACCAGCACTAACAACTTTCTGGATGCTAACACCCAGAAAGTGCTCTGGCAAATGCCGCATTTTCAGGCATAAGGGAATTGTTCATATAAAATCATCGAGTTTCTTTGGAGGATTTGCGAGTTCAATAAATCAAGTAGCCAGGCAGGCTACAGCCAACACTGCAGGAGTTATAATCGGAAGTGACACGCTGTAGATCTTTCTCCAGAACAGTTTTGGGTGGAAATTACATCACTTGGGAAAAAGAAATGGATGAGGAAAGAAAGAAAGAGAATAAGAAGTAGCATTTTTAATACGGACATGTGAATAAAAAAAGACCCCAAGGTCACACCAAGCCAGGGGCAGCTCAGGAACCTTCAGCCACAACAGTTCTGCTGCCCAGCAGTGCTTGAGCCCATGGTCTGTCATGGGACCGAGGCCCACTAAGACCGCAGCACTGCTGTGTCCTGGCCCAGAGTTGGGCACATAAGGTTAATTTCAATGCCTTCAGGAGCACTCACACCTGGCCTCCAGCTTCCAGGGACATGTCCTCCTCCAGAACAGCAGTGTCTTCACCTTGATAGCTTCTAGACAGTCTCTCTCCCTGGCAACCACTCTTTAGTATCGTCTACGCAGGCAGTACGTTTCTAAAATCAATGCAGTAAAACTGCACACACACATCCTGGAGGATGGAAATGGGCTTAAACACCAGCAGACGTGTTTGGAAGTGCCAGGATGGAAAAATGTCTCTGGGCACCACGTGACGGTCCTGCTGCAGGAGCGTGGGGAGAGCTCCCGCACTCTCGCCCTGGCCAGGAGGGCGCGTTATTTCAGCTGCTGGAGAGAACACGTCTACAAGACACGCAGACACATTAACGCACATGCACGCACGTGTGTGACGCGCACCTCTCCTGCCCGGCAGCATTCGCCGCACACACACGTGCCCATGCTCTTCCAGGCGCCCAACACAAAGGGCTCCCCGTTTGCCTACGTACAGGCATGCAAACATAGAGATGCGTATGTGTGCATCTCCCGTGCTCGCTCAGTGCAGAGGGAAGGAAACAAAGGCTGGGATCCCCGCGGGTGGAAGGGGGGGCAGAGGAAGGGCAGGAGCAGCCCACACACCGAGCCGCCCGTGGACTGCCCCACCGCCCCGCGTTCCCAGGCTGCTTGCAGAGGCGCGGGCGAGCGTCCCTTATTGCCTGCACCTGGCTGCTATTAAGTATTCAATCAAAAAGGGATCACAAGCCAGATAGAACTAATTCGGAAGAACTTTTTTACACAACAAGCCCCTTCAGTTTGCTTGTTTGGTTTTATATCTAAAGCTAACTCTGGCGGGTTTGAAAATGAGCAGGGCTCTTGGCTGCTGCAGATAGCAGGGGGGACACACCACGTTTCCAGCAGACGGAGGTGGGAGTTCTCCTTTGGTGTTTTAAAAATAGCACTACAAAGAGAGGCGAGCTGGGATGCTGGCAGTGTTCAGAGAGGGGTGACGCAGCAGGGCTGTGCCCCAGGCCAGCGCTGGGGACAGGACAGGCCCCACGGAGCTGGAGGGTGTCCCCCACAGCTGGCCTTCAGGTCCTCTGTACTTGTCTTTCACCACAGTGAACATCTGGGGCTGCCTGGGTCTCCCGAAGATGCTGAAGAAGAGATGTGCCGTTGCACAACGTAGTGCCCTCGGCAAGGCTTGCCTGTGACCTGCTCATGGATCCTCTCCAAAACTGCATCCATGTAGGGCAGAGTATGATGTGGGTCTTAGCACCAGGTACTCATGGTGGAAGCTCTCCCAGCCCTGGGAAGGCAGCTGATATGCAGGTCCCATGGTGCCCAGCTGGCTCAAGGCACATGGGCATAACAGGAGACTATCAAACATTCCCTATGCTGAGCTGTCACAAAGCAGGAGGAATCTCAGAGGACATCTGAGGATGAGGCCCTGACTCCCCAGCAAGCCCTGCGCCAGCCCTGGGTCCCCAGCAAACAGCGGGCAGGTGGCAGAACTGGCCCCAAACGTTTCCCACCCAATGGTTCTGACCATATTTCAACAAGGAGCTCAAAATAACATTAATCATTTGTGACACTTCCTTCCTCTATCGTTAGAGTCCCATCCTCTTATTTATTTATTAACTATGAAAAATTCACATTAAAACGTTCCTTTTCTTCCACCTTCACAGAAGCCCAGCAGCAAACGCCACTGGGTCCTCCACAGCCTCCTCTAAATCCTCATCCTAAGGGCAGCTACTTTTCTGAAATGCAAAAAATGAAGGAAATGACAATAATAATCACACATGTCCTGTAGCTGCTGCCTGTGAAGCCTCCACAAGTACAAGTGCCTTAACCCTTGCACGCCCACATGCAGATTGAGCACTGAGGTCCCCACACCAGCCCACCTCCAGCTCCTCTCAGCACCAGAGACACGTCGCAACTAGGCTGTCCTGGTCACCTACCCCAAGATCACAGTGTGGTCATGCTGCTCTGCAAGTGGCAGAGCCATTCCTTTGATTTCATACCATCTACATGAGGCAAAGCTTCAGTTTCCTCCTCGTTTCCCCTCTCCCAGAAGAGGCCAGCATGAGAAACTCACCCAGTATGTGGGTGTCCGGGGATTTACGCAAGCGGTGGTCAGAAACCACAGGCTTCCCGCAGTTTGGAGGTTTCCTGTCCTGCCAGCCCCCAGGAATCCTGTCCAATGTGCATTTATAGGGACCATACGCGAGGCATTCCCGAAGGCGCCCCTCCGCACATGGGCATGCTCGGATGTTGGCTGGGACACACTGGCTTTTTAGGGGAAGACTCCAAGAAGGTTTTAATTTAAGGCTGGCACTTACCCTGGGAAGAATTTCCCAAGTAGGTAGAAATTCATGAGCTCCAGCAACATGGGGAGCAAGAAGGAGTGGGGAAGGCATCACCCTTCCACACTAACATTCCTCCTTTTGGGGACGATTTGGGGTATTTATTCCCCGGACATTGATACTCCTCTTCCCTGGGAATTCTAGCCATTTTAAAAATTTGGCCAGTATCTGCATGTTATTTACTCTGGCTTTTAGGTTCCTGTGCTGCCTGGCTCTTGTTGGTAAGGGGACCCGAAGGACCGCAGGGGCTTTTTGGGCTGGGCTCAGGCTCGGGCTCAGCTCCGGGCGGGAGCTCACTCGCTGGCCAGCTGGTTTGTTTTCACTTAGGATCTCACTCACTGCCTGTCGCGGTGGCTCCTGACAGCTCATCCTCCCACAGCCACTGCCTCCTCCAGGAGTGCACAGGCCGTGCCTTTGCTGGAGGTGTCCCTGGGAAGCTCAGTGTCACTGGGGCTGGTGTCTGAGGGACGCCCGCAGCCCCACCGGCACCCCTTGTTTGGTGGCCCCGCAGGAGAACGGGGCTTCCTGGCTTCTCAGGATGATGCTGGCAGCATCCCTCTCGCTGGCCCCAGCCTCCGATGGAGAGAATTAAGGAGCGGATTTGGCTGGGAACAGCCCCCAGGTCGCTCTCACAGGGAAAGGGGGGAAGGCAGATGTAAAGCTTTGTCCTAGGAAGGACATTAAAGACCTTGCCCTGGAAAAGCACCACGGTGTTGGGTGATGGCCAACGTGACTAAGCCTCCTCTTCCTCTCTCCTCACCCCTCTGTCTGCAATGTCAGGACTTTTTAAAAAGCACCTTCAGTTTTGCAATACTTTTGCTCAGAGCCCATTACTCAGGCTGAGCTGGCCCCGTTTCTCCATGAGCGCTGCATCCCCTGCCTGATAAGATAAACTTCCCAAAGAAAGGTTTTGGGACCTTGACTCACGGGAGAAACTTTTTCTGCGGGGCATTGATACAGCCTCTAACACACTTAACCATTTGATGAGCTTATCACTGAAATTCAAATGTTCATCTCTGTTCACTGGAGGACAGCCCCTTATCCAGGAGCAAGGTCATCCCAATCAGGTGTTAAGCGTGGAGACTCGCCCTATCTGCACGCTTCCCGCTTCGGTACATATTCACTGCCCTTGCTCAGTCCTGTCCCCAAAACCCTCCTGCCCAGACCTCACCTAGAGACTCTCCTAGCCCCACTGGCATCGCTCAGAGTGAGAGCTCACCATACCTGGAAAAGAACCCTGTGCAGCTCAGGGTCTGGATGGAGAGTTAACCCCCCTGGCACAGCCCTGTGCCTGCTGCCAGCTCCCAGCCCTCCCCAGGCAGTGCTGAGGGTGTCCATGTCCAGCAGCCACAAGCTGCAGCCGGAGCAGCTCCAGGCTGCGATTCCCGATTTACAGGCAGGATCTGGCCACAGGTTATCACTCCTGCTACTTCTGGCAGCCCATGTCTGGCTTTGCTGCCGGCGATAAATCCCCAGAGAGAAGCAGCTATAAGGTCTTGATCCAACTGATCATGGACCCCCCAGGTGAAAGCAGCTCCAGACCCCAAATATTTGCTCTGGTCGGCCTCCTTGCAAAGGCACCCGTAGTTTTCTTTTCCAGGTTTGGCAAGCTCCCGCCCCAAACGATGCCAGCCCTGGGAGCTCTGATTGCATCAGCAGGGCTGCAGACACAGCTGATAGGGGGTGGGGGGGACAAATCCTCTTTCATGGGCAATAAACCCATGACAGGTTCGGGAGACAGAAGGAGCTTCAGGGATACTTTCCACCAGCATCCAAAACTGACACCCTGGGCTCCCCTCGGGGCTGGTCCCAAAGAACCCCATCCCCAGGATGGGGATGATGGGTGTGCAGGGGCTCTGCGCGCCCAGCTGCACCAGGACCCAGCAGGTTAACGGGGCAGCTCTGGAAGCTCCCAGCAACTGCAAACGATCAAGCCCAGGGGGATTTTTTCCTCCCCTCGGCTCTGGAGTCAATTGTCAGCCCTGCTTTTAAAGACACTCTTGTCGGCAGCCTGGCTATGCTTTTCTGCTTCGGAGGAATTCCTCTAAAACAATAATAGTGACATTGTTCCTCACTTTGCTGGCGGTTTTATAGGGCTCACGTTGGAGAAAGGTGACCATGGCTGCCTTTTGGCCACATGTGTTTACACAAGGAAATGCATGTGGGTTTTGGGGTGGCGCCTGGAGTCAGCAGCCGTTCTCTGTACTCCTGACCCTTACAGAGCTGCTTTCTTGCTTCTGGGTACGTTTACTGCGCTCCAGATGTGAGCTGGCTCCAGCAAGGCTGCGGAGCGCCAGGGATCTGGCATCCCCAGACTCATCAGTCCGTGGGGTAGAATGCCATGGTGGTTGTTTTAAAAGCTGTAATGCGTCTTGGTAACACATCATGATTTATTCAGCCCTTGTTTGACAGGGCGCCTTTATCAAAAGCTGATGCGAAGCCTGGCTGCACCGCGGGCTCGGGCTCGGCCGGGCTGGCCGCTGAGGGGCAGCTGGGAGCTGGTCCTTCCCCAGGGACGGGCGTTCTGGAACTGCTTCAGTGTGGGGCTCCTGGCGAGGTGGGTCCTCACTGTGCCATTCACCCCAAAGGCCTGTGTTTGGGGACGCTCATGCTGCGGGTGCACCTCTGCAGTGGGGTTGATGGAGTTGTTGCAGGGATGAGCCCTGAAGGGTGTTTTGAGAAAAGCAACGCCCCTGTTGGCAGCACCAGGGAGCCATGGGGCTCTAGGACGATGGGGTGGCCTAGGGCGTGACAGTCCCATGTGCCACCATCTTGGCTGGCAGAACCTGCTCACTCTCCAGCACACAAGAGAGTTGCTGAAAGGAGGCTAAAGAAGTGAAAAATGGACTTTGGGGAAAACTAGCGCAAAACTAGAGTGGAGCATGGGCAGCGAGGGAGCCCCTGGGGAGGCTGAGTGGTGGCAGGGCCAGGGAGTCCCTGCCTGCCTGCAGTCCCCATCGCCCCACCAGCTGCCCTTTGGATGAAACCCATGTTTTGTTTCATTTTTCTGCCCTTTAACTGAATAAACCATAAAACACAGTTACAGGGGAAACAGGGAGGGGGACGGATGGTTTACAACCTGAAAGCAGTTTGCTGCTGTCCCTGGCTAGTGGTGGAGAGGAGCCCAAGGAGAGCAAACCCTGCCACAGGGCCAGGGCCATGGCCAGGAGACAGCCACGGCAGCTGGCAGGGACCTGGCAAGGCTTGGGGTGAGCAGCCCCGGATGGGGCAGCTGCGCTTCCCCAGCCCCGCATCCCTGCTCCAGCCCCAGCCCCCTCGCCTGGTGCCACTGAGGTGCTGTTCCCATGGGCACAGATGGACGCAGGACACTTTAGCCCCTGATTAGGAATAAGCCTTTGGTTTAGAGACATTTATTTGCTTTTTATCATAATGGGAAAAAAATGAAACAGCAGATAGAGGAGGAAGGAAAAAAACGCCAATCTGGGTCAGGATCTCACACTGGCTAGTTCACTTCACAGTTTAAGTAAATAGTTCTCATCCCAAAACCCTTCAGGGTCATATAAATGTGCCTCTTCGCATGGAAGAGACTATTTTGATAGTAGCTGGGTGCCTGATGAATTTGCAACTTTCCCAAACTGTCGGTGTCTAGAATGTGACTCGGTTTTTCACAGTGAGATATAAAATCCTATCAATTAATCTAACTTTTATTGCACCTCTGGGGCATGAACGTGATGTTATTTAAACAAATGGTTCCCATTACCTTCAATTATTTTATAAATGTTTTTCAGTGATTTATAGGCTTCTATTAAATGGACAATATACTTCTGTGCTCCTCGAGGGGGTAAACAGTAATCTAGGGGCTTGGGCTTGCTGATCTTTTTTTCTTTTCCTCCTTCCTTTTCCACATGCGTAAGAGGCTGCCGTTTAATTAACAGGGAGGTGGGGAAGAGCCCGGCCAGACACCCTGCTGACGGCTGCCTTCCCCAAAGCCCGGTACCCCGCGGTGAGGCGGCAGCTCCCTGCACCGACACCCCATTTGCACTGTACCCCGAGGGTGCTGTCATCCCCCCACCCCGTCACCTGCCAAGGCCCCTCATCCACCCTTCCTGGGAAGTCTCCTGCCTTCCCCCTCCAAAACCCCTCACGCTGTGATGGGCCTAAGCAGAGGGATGATTATCCTTGATTTTTCCCAGCATCTTTGCCCACCAGCTGGGCTCGTGCCGGCTGGAGCAGTGTGCGAAAGGGATGCAGCCAGGCTTGTTGGGATTTTTCTGCAATGTATGAGTGATACAACTCTGATTCTGATCAGGAAGGGACAGGGGGATTCATATTTTCCTCCTCAGATACGATTGAAGGGATTTCTCCTGCTTGGAATATCTCCCTGCCCAATGAAGAAAGCTCCTGGCCAGCCACTCCGCGGTGCCTCATGCTTCGGGGACACAGGACGCTGCCATCGGCAGGCAGTACACCCCTGTACCCCTCCACAGCCCATGGGCACCAGCAGCCCTGAGCCCCAACAAGGCCAAATTCCCCCCTGCTGGTGCAGGGAAGGGGCAATGGATCATTTTTTGCAAACCCAGGCCCTTCTCTCAGGGTTTTCATTCTGGGCTGGATTTCGGGGGAGGCCAAGGAGGGTCAGAGCAGCAGGATGAGCCAGTGATGGGGATGGTGCAGAGACTGCTTATCTCGGCGGGGGTCACGCCGGGACGTGGTTTCTGGGGCAGTGACCCCGGCTGCCACCCCGGTGCAGGACCCCATCCATCTCCCTGCCACGGCGGTCCCCTGCTAACCCTCAGCGCCGCACGCTGACAGACAGGACGGCAATTAAGCCCTCGCTGAACTAATTCACTTGAGCCTGTCTACATTTCAAACAGCTTTGGAGATAGGCTCTGTTTACAGAGCCTGCCGCCATTTATTATTTTTCGGGGGGGTGTTGCATGGAGTGGGGAGGGGAGATGTCATTTTGGGGAAGATAAATAGGGCAGAAGACCCTGTAAAGACAAAGGGCTGAGCGTGCCCCCGCTTGGCCTTGGGACAGGGCAGCTCTCTGCAGAGCGCGGCGAGGATTTCCTGGCTCCCAGCTCTAGCTGAGGACGTGCAGAGCTCGGTGCGTGTACCCATGGGCTGGTCCCAGCCACACCCCAGGCCAGCGCCTGGGCCACCTCAGTGCCGGTGGAGGCTGGAACCACTCCAGCACAAGGATACATGGATGGTCACCTAGCTCCACTGCAACCCTTTCCTCCCTGTCACTGGGGCAGGCCTGGCACACTGTGCACACAGAAGAGAGCCGCAGAGGTTGTGGGGTGCCCCACACTTCCTTCCCCATCAGGATCCAGCACCTCTCTGCCAGCCACAGTGCTGAGGCCACTACTCGCCATCAACACCCTCTCTCTCCTAAGTCTGGCCAGGGACATGACATGACCCCTCTGCCCGAGCCAGCCGGGAAAGCACAGCTCGATGCCAAGGCAGAGAATAGCACGTGTGTCCCCGGGAGGGATGCCAGGGAGGCGGGAGGGCAGAAGCAGGGGAAACCCCTATGAGAGAGCCATCAGGTTCAGGGACAGGGACCTTTCCTGCAAAGAAAGGTTTTGGGAGCCCTGCAAAGGCACAGCCAAGAAGGTTTCACTCGCCAGCATCTCTTTGCAGAGTGTCACTTGGGAAGAGGAGATCTGGGCAGGCCTCTGCCCCACAGGTATGCGGATGTTGCAGCACCACGAGTGAGCAGGGAAGCCACAGCATGTGCTCTACAGACATGGGAGAGGAAGACAGGACAAGCCACTGGGAATGAGGCCATGTCCAAATTCCCCCAGGACTCCCGGCATGACCCTCCACCCCGGGACCCGGGTACCACACGTGCCCAGACCAGCCACTGCCCAGTGAGCCCTGCTGCCCTCTGCACCCCCTCACAGCCCTGCCACGGGGTCCCACTGGCTGTGGGGGGCTGGTCCCCTCCCCAGGGGCTGTGTTACCATCCTGTGGTTCTCCAAAAACAAATCCTTGTTTTCCCAAAAGGCAGGTACCTGCCTCTGATCCAGGGCAGCATTTTTCCAGCAGCCAGCCCCAGATTTCTGCCTTGAACTACAGGCACAAGGAGCCTGCCTCGGCTGCCGGCAGACCCGCCTGATTATTTTTCTTGGCAAACGACAACTCTCTCAAAGTTGTTAAACCATTCAAAATAGCTAATAAGGTTTTACTTAATTAAATGGCGCGAGGCCTCACAATGCAGATCGTCACTTTTTCCCTTTGCCCTGTACCACTGCAACACCCCAGCTGAGAATTACCTGGCCCCTGCTCAGGACGGGGTGTGTGCGGAGGAGGGCTGCGGAGGCACAGATAAATAATAATAATTAAAAAAATATCTTTACCTACCCCCTTGTCTTTCCTTTGCTTAAATCAGGTCATGTCTGGAAGACAAAAACACTGCTTGGAAGTCAGGGTTTGGAGCGATACAAAGGGGAGTCTTGTCTAAAAAGGCTGGCCGGGAGTCAAAGCGGTGAAGCGATCGCTGTCCGGGGCTGTTTGCACAGCAGCAACTCCGAAATCGTATTTCATTGCAGCAGCAGAGAGTCTTCATCAGGTTTCTCCAGATTTCGGCTTGGGTCTATTTCTCGCTGCAAGGTTATTAAAAACACCTGAACCTGAAACAGTCTCATTGTGTCCACACGTTTGCTATTTATTATTATAAACAAGGGTGTCGGGGCCATTAAAAATAAATCGAAACAGGTAAAAAATGGTCAAGAACTACAAGGAAACAGAATTATTGAAAACCCCCATCCCAGCATCAAGGGCCGACAATTCCCGCTTGCAGGAAAGCCTTCTGTGGTAGAGAGAAAGAAAATAACTTCTCATTTTTTCTTTTCAACCAAACTGCATCCTTTTCCCAGCCAGGGATGCCAAGCTTCAGGGAATGGAAAGGGGAACAGATCCAACCGCTCCTGGACTCCCACCAGGATTAGTGCCGGCGCACGTCTGCTCCCACCAAAGGATGCGAGTGCAGTGTCTCACAGGCACATCACACACTGCAAACTCGCCACCAGCAAAACCCAGCACATTTTGTGTGCCCGTGAGGACATCTGAAAACCCCAGTGGCTCATCAGAGCTGAGTGAGCGGTTTCTACAGCAAAGCTCTGTGGCAGGGGTTGGGTTGAGCAAGAAATGATGGTGGAAAACATCACCCAAATCCCACTGTCACCTTTCCAAGGGTTATTTGGGCTCCACAGGGAGCTCCACAGTGCCTGAAAAGCAGCCAGCCCATCATCCAGCTCCTTCCACCTTCCACTGCAAGTTCCTGACAAGAGCAGCAACAGGTTGGGGGACAGAGGCACCACACAGCTGGGGGTAGGGACACCCCACAGCAGAGTCCCCCCGCTAGTAGTGGTGGGGGCTGAGGAGCCAGGCTTCAGTCCACTGCTTTGTCAACTGTGGGACAGCCAAGACCCTTGGCAAGAAATGGCACTAGCCGGGCAACGTCACTGAGCTGGGGCACATTCCCTCAGCACCACTGCTTCCACCAGCTGATCTGATAATCTCATTAAAAACATCGCTTGATGATTTCTCCCTTCCACAAACCCAGGGCAGTTCACACCCTCTACGACCACCATCCTCAGCCTCTATTAACAAACTCCTGTAGCCACGCTCTTGTCCCCAGACCGGCACCAGAACCACACTACTCCGTGCTGTGCTGTCCACCTCAGACGTGGCTGTACTCAGGCACTGGACTTTCTCTGATACCAAAGAGAAACGACTTGGCAATGGGGCACATACAGCAGCAGGACCAGAGCGCCTGGTGCAGGAGCTCTCTGACCCACTGAACGTCACTGCTGTAAAGTGAGTTGAGGATGTTTTTAGAAGCAGCAGCTCAATTTGTCTGGATTGTGTGTCCTTCAGGTGATCTTTCCATGAAGAAAACAGGGATGGTCTTTGCAAGGAGTAACAAATCCACACCTTGACGTTAGCTGAATACTTGTTAATAAGGAAGAGGCTGCTGAAAACCCATTCCCGCGCTGCTGCATCTCAGGATACAGGAGAGACGCATGCTTCACACCAAGGCAACAATGGGCATCTTTGCTTTGTCAGGGTTGATTGCATTACTTTGCAGGTTTCACCCAATTTGTAACTTTGTCAGTCATTCCAGCACAAACCTGAAAAATTATAGGCTATAACAGCACACTTCTGCCTCACTATATTTGACTGCTTGTAAACAGAGATAACTGATCTAAACCACAGCATGGGACCTGATGGACACCACCTTACTCGGAGAAGCTGGCTTGGAAGTCTCAAACTTTATTATTATTATTTTTATTATTACAGGTAATTATACACGCCAGGTAGGAATGCCACAAGGCTATCAGATGGATGGATTCAACCTATGGGTCATGTAGCGGCTGTGCAAACAACCCAAATCCTGGCAGGGAGAGGCAGGATCATGATTCTCTGGGCAGGAGCAGAGGGCACCGAATGGAGCAGCCAGCGGGAACATTGCCTTCCCAAGGGGAACACGTTTCATTAATGAAGAGTCCTTTTCCCCCATGGCTCCGCAGTGACAGGGCTTTGACAAGCAAGAAGCAAAGCCTGCCCTGGCCTTCTCAGGTTTGGATTTTTTGGCTGTCAGTAAACTACATTATGGCCCACAATTTCAGGAGCTCCTGTTCAGTGCCCAATACAGAAAACACCTCCCGTCATGGTATTTTGGGTTTTTTCAACCAGAGCTATCAATAAGCTGTGTTTTGGGGGGTTGTTATTTCAGTGAGTATTTGGCCAGGTACACTGTCCCCAATGAAGCTGCCAGGTGCTGGAAGATGACACAACCTTACACCAACCATCCCAGCCTAAATGCCTGAATTATTTTTGTTAAATCCTCCCTTTTTGCCCGTGCCCTTAACACGTGTGGCTTTCACATCTTTCATAAAAAACCAAACCGCCTCCATAAGGTGAACTGTCCCACTGCATCTCGCCCCGAGCAGCCCTGGCAGCGACCCCAGGTAACAGGCAATTGGGAGCAGGGGCTGTTTGGGGAAGTGGAGCCATCACGAGAGAGGCGAGCATGATGCCCTCCCCATGCACACCCTCCCTGTGCCGCTGTAGCAACAGAGCAGCAGCTCACGTCACCAAGAACCCAAGCAGACCCCTGATGTTTTGCAGGTTGTGATACAGCAACTTGAAAGGAAAGAGACCGAGGTCAACTGCTGCAGGCAACAGCCCCAAGGTGCAAACTCATCCCCTGGGACTCAGCCCTAGTACGCTCTTCTCTGTGGAACAGTATCCGCCGCCACAAATAAATATCCCACACCTCCAGCGGGACTGAGCTTTGGCATGAAGTGCTGTTTGGCTTAGGGCTGGAGTGGGCCAGGTCTTGGAGAACCAAAGCATTAAAACCTGATGAAAATGATGGAGAGTATTAGAAGGGTCTTGTTTCACACCAGTGGGAGACTAGGGGGTCATTTCTCATCACTTATGTTTGAACACCAAAGCTCATGGGTGGCATTAGGAATATTTCAGAACCACCACAGGTCAAAAACTCATTCTGTTTTCTTAATACATGTAATAATTAAAACCATGGCTCTCCACGCTGGATTTAATGAAATCCTCCCCTTCTGGCAGGCCTGCAAAAGCCAAAACCAAGCTTAAAATGAGTGGACAGTGACTCTTCAGAAGAAGGGACATTGAAAGCGTTGTTGTTTTACTTGCGGGGTGAGGGGAGGGGAAAGGACACAGGACCCGGGACTGTGCTTTGCTGGGAAGCATGACGACATCCAGGGAAGGAAGGGAACACTCTCAGCCTTCTGGCCTAAATTATCTGCTAACACAAATAATCAAATTCCAGGGACCACACTGCTCTGGCGCCACTTAAACAAGGGGGGGGCCTGGCCCCAGCGCTGCAGGAGCAGGTGGCAGCCCGCGCCTGACCCGCTCGGGATATTCAAGTGCGATATACAAAATACTGATGCTCTCCAAGGAAGCCAGCACCACTCACAGTATCGTGGGAAGTTTTTAATGGCTCACTCAAGGCAAGGCCTCTGAAATGTTTATATTAATACTTACATGTTGGATAGCCACTCATTTGGTCTCAGCTGGAAACCAGTCCAAACAGCTGAGAAACATCTGGCCGCTAACCTTGGACAATATCTAATCTGGTAGCCCAGGGATTTAAGAGTCTCTTTGGAGGGACAGAAGTTTGGCAGATACCTTACCGAGAGCTCTGTTCCGCTATGGCTGTTACTCGAGTCCTGCTCACCGCTCCGGGAAGACACATACAGCCAGCGTACATCCCGACCCCATTTACACAGCATCTGAGTCTCAATGATTACAAACCGCGGTATTTAGGTATTACTCCTAATTTCCAGGACCACTCCTGAAGGTGTGTGACTGTGTGTGCTTCCCCCGCCTCAAAGGACAAGACATTAGCTGTTTGCAGCTCACAAAAACACACATCTCTCCATTGCCCAGCCCAGCCTGCGGGCGCAGGATCAGTGCCGCTGGCCCTCCAGCCTCCCCTCTGTCTGTACTTAGTACCAACAAACAAGCAGGTATCTGCCCCAGAAAGCCTCTGCTGCAAGGCAGACAAAAGTCCTGTTCCCTGTTGGTCTGGAGACCACTACCAGCACAATTATGAACACGGGTGTTTAAAGCAGCTCTATAAAAAGAGCAAGTAGAGGGGAAAATGGACTCATGATTTCTGATGAGGATGGCTCTAGTTTGCTTTCCTTTTCCTTCCAAAACTCCTGTTTATTTTGTATTTCCAAAAGAAACTTCAGCTGCGGCTATCCTGAACCATTCTTCAGTGAGTGGAGAGCTAATGAAATAAGACAACATGAAAGAATAGATGTTGAGCAATAGAGAGGGGGCAGGGACTTTTGCACAGACCATCTGACATCTCTTCTCCCCCCAGTTACCCATTAAGGTACCGCAGGGCCTTCTAGACATGTTGGGGCAAAGCCACCAACAACCTGGCTCGAGAGGCAGAAAATTAGGACAGGACCCACGTTTCTGAGAACCCTTTGCAGGTTTTATTTAAAAGGAGATAAAGATGAAAAAGGCGACAAGACGCTTGACACATAAAATGATGAGAATCTAGCTTATCTCCTTATCTTCCATGTCATCTTCCACTCTTTGCTTCTTTGTTACAATAAATGTGCTAGACATCGGGGAAAATGTAAAGGCACAAGCACCAAGGACGTAGCACCAAGAAGGAAGGACTAGGAAGAAGATGCTCAATAAAGGCGAAAAGTCTCTTTCTAGCAGAGGCTCGGGCGTGCTGGCTCTGGTCCAACAATGCACTTAAGCATGCGCCTAACTCAAATTTTGACTGCGCTGGGGCTCTTCACAGGATTAAAAGTTAAGCGCATGCTCCAGCAATCTGCTACAGCAAGACCAGAGAAAACAAGAAGCTATTAAAGGACCTGAATCTTAGTCAACAGCAAGGTTAGCATGCTTCTGGAAAGCACCCTAGCCAGGATTAACGCAATATGGCAATTTCCACTGACTCAGGAAAATTCTAAGCCGTCAGAAAAAGCTTCTTAAATATAAAATAATATGTTAAAAAAATTAGATATTAAGAATATCACTATCAAACTCTCTTCACCTTTCAGCTCAAGGTAGGTAGAGCTTGAAGCAGACACATTTACAGGCACACGCAGAACTGGAACTCCCTTGTTGCAGTGTAAGTTGGCGCCAGCTTGAAAAAAAATGCTGAATTCACTGTGCTGCTACTTGATGTGGGAAACACTGTCCTGTAGGTAAAGCGCCGACCTCAAACGCCTACCAGCCACTTCCCACAAACACTGAGGTGAGCCACAAATAGCTCCTACCACCCTGGCCAGACACTACAAAGGCTGGTGTTTGCCAAAGGACAAGCGCATCCCACGGCGCATCTCCGCCGGGCCGGCTTCCCTCGCTGAAGGCAGCACAAGCCAACACCGTTCCTCCGCAGGGCGTGCGGCTGCCGTGCGGCGGGAGCTCCGCCATCCCGGCTCCGGGGCAGCCCGTGCGGCGGGAGCTCCGCCATCCCGGCTCCGGGGCAGCGCAGGACGGAGCGTTGGGAGCTGCCCGCGCCCGGGCCGCGCTCGCCAGCCCGTCCCTGCTC
>VZZY01022929.1:68393-85839 GCA_013400335.1 Eurystomus gularis
CCGCTCCGCGCCCGCGGAGCCACCGGGCGGCGAGGGCTTCTGCGGGAGCGTGGGCACCAGGCCGGCCCAGACCCTCTGCAGGGGCCAGGCAGGGGCAGCCCCGCGGCCAGCTCCTCTCCACACCGCTCTCCTCCCTCCAGCAGCACCTGCTCCGAGGAACGGTATTTATTTTATGGCAAATCCACTGATTTTATTTATTACCTCTTCATGGCTTGCTCTTAAGATGGTTCGGGACGCGAGCGGAGTCAGCGGGGATGAACTAACCCCTTTACCTTGACGCTGCCAGAGGCAGGATGAATACGGGTAAGACACGGCTTCATTTCCCCGCCTTGTTTCCGAGGCAAAAACAAGCAGCCAGGCTGTGGGGTGACGGGTCTCTTCCACCTCGTAGTTGGTAGGTCGCGTCCACGGACAAAGCTACAACACGTACCTCCAACGGCAGATCAGTCTCCGGGTGGTTTTGTTTTGCACCACTCCTGCCTGGCTGGGAGCGGAACAGCGGTGCCCCGGAGCACTGATGTGCTCAGAGTGCAGCTCCTGGGTGAGAAAGTTTACAGGGAACCCCCCATTTTTTTAAAAAGCACCACTCAACTTTGCATGGCGAACGCTGTTGTCACATGGCTCTCGCCCGCACAGCTCCGGGTAGAGCGCGGCCTGGGTCAGGGTGGAATACTCTAACAAAGCAAAACAGACAGTTTCAAGGTTTTAAAATCATTACTTGAAGTAGGGCGGCCCCAAACATGCACCAATAATATCCTCCTGAACAGGGCAAGGACGCTCTTACAACAGCTCTGAAAAACAGAGATAATCAAGCAGCACGCTATAATTATCAGGCATTGTTCCGATTCCCGCTTAACATCTTCAGATACCGAGCTATTTTAAATAAACACACACACACGATGCTGACAAAGTATTAGTCGCATTGTCTTCACAGATACCCTCCGAGCTACCAAAGGACTGAGTAGTATTCCAGGCTACAAGCCAGCAGCAAGTTTCACAGAGTTTCACAAAAGGTCATTCCCTTTTTCATTGCTAACCCAGAAGAACCTTGTTTCACCACAGTGCTGAAGTGACTGCACGAGTACCTTCTGGCAATCCTCTGAAGTGGAGACGCTTTACGCTTGGAAAAGGCCAAAATGTCACAGCCCCGTTTTTATCCAGATTTGGAGAGAAGGTCAGCTTTTTACACTTCACTACTTGAGGGAAAACAGGTAAGATTTCAGGTTGTGAAGTTCTCCTTGAACTTGACAGACGGTGTAACATGCACCTGTACGGGGATTTGACTTCCTCAGGACTACAGCACATAGAGGTCATTGCAACGACAGCACACGTATCTAGAAATTCATTTCAGCAGTTCCTCAGCATCACGTAATGTTACCAACCGCCCAGTCTGCGGGAGTCTGAGCTTCGAACTGCAGCTAAAGATTCTCCTTGGCACAGCAGCAGCAGCTGGATAAAGACAATTGCCTTTCACCACCAGTTTACATACTGTTAGCTAAACCTGATCTGTAGGAAGATACTTCCAACAAATCAAGAATTCCATAAGGGATCAAAATTCTAAACATAAATACAATTAAAGCCTTCTAATATTAATGCACACTTTTTATTATATTAAAATCAGGCAATGGTCTGATACAATAAAAAGGCTGCTTATGGAATACTGTTATGTTAAACTTTAATTACAGAGGATGTTAAATCCTTACAACTAATATTTTCCTCAAAAGAGTTAATGGAAACATCAATTGTTCATTGACTTGATAGCTGCTGCTTTAAAATGTGTTTATTTTTACTTTTTCTCTTTTTTTCTTCTTTTTTTTTTTCTTTTTTTTTTTTTTTTACACAAACACTGAATCTTTCATAAAACTCAGGACACACTAGGTCGGTTGTATGTAAGCTTGCATCCACATTTCAGCAGTTAGTGGTCCGAAACAGTAAACCAGAAAAGGCAGTGATTTGCCAGGATGCAAAGCCAATAAAGGTCCTTAATCTGCTGTGCGCACAGCTTCCCCAAAATCTTCACTGGAGAGATTTCTCTTCTAAGACTTACAGAATCCTAATAAAATCTACTACATTGATTTGATTTGTCTGTAGTCGTCACATCTTTAGAAGGGCCAAACGTAAGTGCAACATTTCATTAACTAACATTCTTGGGTCAATCCAAAGCACCAAAATACAACTATTTGAGCTGGAGTGCATGGTCAGAATCTCTGTGTGCAGAGTTTTCCCCTTAAGGTTTGGCAGCAGAAGATTTCGGCAATCCTGGTAAATTACTGCTCTTTTCACCGCATCAAAAGCCTATCTAATAACATCAGCCGTGGCCAGCTTGGCGGTGTGGCAGCAGTGCTGGAGGGACAGGGAAAATCCAAGTTTGCGAGCAGAACAGATACTCTCGTTTCCCAGGCTGGTGAAGACTAAATTTGTTGCAAAACCAAAGTGATAAGCAGGAGCGAACAGGTCAAGTTATTGCCCCAACGCTTACCCCTGTGCTGGCCAGGGGTGAGAAGAGTCACAAAGAGGGGCAAAAAGAAAGCAGCACCCCCACTAAAAAGAGGGGAAGAGGGAAGAGATTAAAAGAACCCTGAATCCCTCGCCCAAAGCCCACGTCACGGGTGAGGGGGACCAGGAAGAGAAATACAATCTATGCCTTGGCCAAAGGGAAGAAGGAAAGCTTGCCCCAGACTATCAGGGCATTTAAAAAAAACACAAAAAACCAAAACCCAAAACGACCACAGTCAGTCACATTCAGCCTTTACTAGAGATAGCACAAAGGGAGGGATGACTGAGGTTAGCACACATCCCCAGTAGTAGTCCATAAAGCCCAGTGTAGTACTGGAAGCAAAAACCTTTGTGTCTACTCTAATAAATAGCCCTGAGCTTCGACTCTATTGCAAAAGACAGAAAAAGAAAAAAAAACCAAAACCCAGGCCAGACACACAGCAAGGTGATTGTGGGATGTATGCTTTCACAGTTAAGTTAGATGTGCCACACTGGTCTTGACAGTAATAAATTTAAATAGACTTTTCCTGATACCAGAAGTTCAGCTATGTGGACAGTGGTTACACGACAGGATTATTTGTTATAGCACAATTTATATTTCAAATTAAAAGAAAAAATTAGTATCATTTACAGTATCTCAAGAAAAACTTCCTTTGATGGGAACTTCCTTTCCAGTATTTTGAGGTCTACAAGATGCATCTAGAAAATTTACTACTGTGGAAAATGAAGACAGCTTAAATTGAATAAGGGGGGCGTGTTGTTTGTTTGTTTGTTTTTTAATTAATTGCTGTAACATTGTCCTTCAGGTGGCTGAGGAAGTTTCATATTTTCTTTAGACATCATTAGACGCCGAAGCTCTTGCAGAACAACTTTGATACTATAAGAATTCTGCCATTTTGCTAGGACTGATATGGCTCTGGGGTCCACCTAAAATAGATAAAGAGACCATTCCTGTCAGAATCAGTACGTTTCATACACTTTAACTCCCTCCCCAACACCTTCCAACTAAAGATCCTACAAGGAACCTGAGTGGGAGAAACCAAAGAAAGCAAAAGCCAGCAAGTAGTTTCCTAAAAGCATAATAAATCCCCACATGATGCAACTACTTGTGGGTTGCAAAAGGGCAGGAAAAGTCAATTCCATGCTCTGATTTCAGAACGCACTCAGCTCGCGTACACTTCCCTTCTAGCCCCTTTCCTTCTCCTCAAAGCAAGTGCCACCAGCAAGCGATAAGTAGTTAAGCGAGTTGCAAGTATAAGCAAAGCATTAATTCAAAGCTGCACATGAAAACCACATTAAAATGAATAAAACCCAAAAACTTACCACTCCATTAGAACTATTTACTCCATTCATATTAATTTTTGTTACAAATCTTACAAATGGAGGTGCTTCTGGATACTTAGGCCCACATTCTATTTTAAGGCTGTATATTCTGTTTTCATAAATTGTCTGAGGGGAAAAGAAAGGAGGGAATAATTACATCAGGCAGTTCAATAAGCATTCAGTTAAACCAGCGGTTACTTTAGGGACATGTGGACTACTAAACATAAGGGCAGCCATTTATATACTATGCTGGCTGCCTCTGCTTTGGGTTCATTTTATAATATTCAGAGTATCAAATGTTACCTCTTCAGGGTAATCAATTCTATTGGTCTTTCAAGCACCACATTTTCATGTAAGGAACGAAGCTGGCATTGCTTCCCATTCACCAACGGAAACGTTGGGGTTCTTTAATCACCATATAGCTCAGATACCTATTTTTCAACCAATCTTTATAAAGCAGGTTTGGTTTATCATTTCACTAATCAGACACACAACCTTGAATTTGAAGCCACAGCTTTAGCTTAGGCTTCATATACACTATCGAAAGCCAGCCTGTTCTAGAACAGCACTTGAAAAATATTCTTTGGTTGTAAACCAAAGTGCCAGTTCTCAGAAAGGGGAACGCTCCAAGATATCACACATTGCAAAGTACATCCTGATCCCAACCAACACCATCGCTGTGTCTCCACCGCAGTAACACTCTGCTACACTTCACAGCTAATTGAGGGAAATCCTGATCATGAGTTTGTAACTAACTGGGCAACGAGTGTAGAAAAGCAACAAATATAACAAGGCTACATTGATTCTTCAAGACTTAAAATTAATTTTAAAAGAACAAGAGTTAATGTTTTTCTGTATTCTGCGAATAACCGCTTTGGGTGTGCCGATCTGGTGCAGGCTGGCACAGAGCTCCAGCGAAGCTGGGCAAGGCAGGCAGCCGGCAGAAGTACACAATAGGAAAAGGACCATCATGGGGAAGTTCAGGCAGACAAGCTCTCCAGATTTAGAGCTTCTGACACAATTTCCTGCGTCTTGAATATTGTGATGAACGTTAAACTCATGAGGCAGTGACCGTGAGCAAAACGCCAGGCGAACGTGTGAGTGCAGAAGCCCAGAAGCAGCCAGCAGCTCCTGCTCACCTGCGCCAGCCAAGCATGGTGTTGCCACCAAGACCTGAAGAACGGGTGGCCAGTGCGTAAAAACTTCTCAGTATAAAACTCTGTGCAATCCCTTTCAAGGGCCTGTTATGCTCCTGAACATCTTACTATTCCCTTAATATTAATGAGTGATTTGATGCAAACCACTACCAAAAACAGAAGAATTGACTTCCCGATTCATCCGCTTCTCGTCTGTGGAGATGTAGTGGCTGTAAGCCAAGCTGCAGCCACCTGCGCGGGGACCAGCACCTGCCCAGCACTGGGTGGCTGTGGTACTGCTCGGTCACTCCTCAGCCTTTCAGGTGCCCAGCCAGGGCAGTGACAATCTGAATGCTGTCACAAAGTTCTGAGGAAAAAAAGGTCATCCGTCAGCTCTGCTCAGCCTGCCCGGGTCTCCGGGCCGAGTCCCTGAGCGCGCCTCGTGCACAGAGCAATTCAGAGCCCAGGCGCTCGTGCAGGGTTTTAGCGTCTCTGCAAAGAACCGCGCCACGGTAAGACGGGCAAACGGAAAGCCTTGACCACGTACTTGTGTATAGCCAACATAAAATCTGTGCAGATAAAGCTGACGCTTTGACAGTGCTGCTGTTTTTAAATAGCTTGTATAAACAAGATGAATCACCGGCTGCGAAACCATCCACACAAAGTCTGGGAAGGAGAAGCACGCTTCCATGTATGGAAGCAGGGACACTCAGGGCAGCAGCACGTATCTAACTGCACCACGTTTCAGCTTTCTCTCCGGGATGTCCAACATAAGATTCTCCCACCTGCTACAAGCGTGATTACTTTCTAACCAGAAGGAAATAGGATTTTAAATTTCCTTTCCAGAGCCAGTATTCCCATATCCTATTAAGAAAAAAAATGGTAATAATATAACTGAGTATGAACAGTGCTAAATGCAGGGTAATCACTTAGCAAACAAGAGCGACTGAAAGTTCCCAGAATCTCTCTCAGTACCGTCTGCTGCTTTTGAGTAATAAGCTCAAAAGAAGTCAAGACAATTTTGGAAAAAAATTTTTTTTTTTAAATCTATATTCACAAGTGTGTCAGAAAGACAAAGGAGGCACAGCTGAATCATCCTCTGTGACAGTCCTCTAGCTGTATGACATGAGCTACAGACTTCTGCCACTGCTGACAAGTCAGCACCTGCCTGTTTGCACATTTCAGTTTCTATTTAATTTTCTAAATTAGATTTCAAGGTTGCTTAAGTTTTCCATAAAGTGTATGCACACAGTGAGCTTTCTTCACAGTCTTAATGCAGGCTCATGAACACTCTCCTAATGGTCTAAAATCAAATGCTGTCCTAGAAAAGTATTTGGGCATATCATAAACAAACGAAATGATCAGGAACAGGGTGACGTTAACAATGGCAGACAAAAGGTAGACAACGCTTCTGGATGAGACAGAAAATACTGCACGTGTAACACATGATAATAGAAATTCTTGTGCAGCCTCGTAGTATGTAAGGAAAGGCAGCTGACAGAATGGAAACACATTCTGGAGGGCAGCAGCATGATTAAAGGTCTGTAAAGGTTTCCATATAATAGATAGAGAACACTGGAGTTACTGAGAAGCGATACCGAGGCCAGACACAGAAGACAAGATCTACTATCGCAGGATGGAGAATCAGCTACTTGCACTTCATGGTAAGGACAGGGAGGAAACAGAACAGAGATACACAGTGAAACTGGAGACAATGGACAAGTTTTGGTTTTAGAATACATGCACACGTACAATGCACAGGTAAGTCCTCAAGCACACTACCAGAGTGGAGACCCATGGTTTAGTAGGGTTTGGGGGGAGAAGAGAGAGAGAACACAACAATACTACCACAAAGACCAGGAGCATTGTAGGAAGCTACTTTGGAAGAGAATATTCACAGAAGAAATTGAATTCATTAAAATCTGAGTTTCCTGAGTTAGCTGAAACTCTACAAGATCAAGTCAGTACTGCTGCAATAAAAACAACCCATAAACTCAACAACTAACAGCAGAAAGACTAGCAGTACTGAACAAAGCATCCACTTTTTACCTACATGAGCTCATATGTAATCTCACTAGCCGAAGGATTTTAAACCTTGCTGTATTCAAGAGTACAGGATACTAGAATCCTGGAATCTCAAATGTTATGTCTTAATGAATCTGTAAACATAAAGCAGACATGTGACAGAACTAACTACAGAAAGGCACTGAAAATATTCCAAATTATTAGCAAAAAGATATACAGATACACAGGACCCATTATTATATGGAAATTGAACCTTCAACATAAATCACTTGCAAAAGTGTTTTTTTACTCATTTGTGGGTTTTTTTTGTTTTCTACTTCAGTACTTAGATTAACAGAAGAAAAAGGGGAAGGAAAAAAAAAGCAACCGTACTATTTTAATATTTAAGTGGATACTTACTCTTGGAGGCCCAATAATCATTCCTGTCCATCTTGTAAGTGTCATGTCTTCATCATCTTCAAGGCCCCAGCTAACTGTCCCATCACCTACTCCTTTCTGACCTTCTTCAAGTTCTTCCAACAGACGAAAATTACGAGGAACTTTTACTCCTGAAAACAATCAGAAACATTTTTGAGTTGAGAAATCTAGTAAAGAAATAAAGTGAGAGTAATTTCATTGATACTTTTGGTTGTTCTACAGAAAACATTTTGGGTAAAACCACAAAAATATCACTATTTTTTGAATGACAGTATTTCAACACTATGAAAAAGATATCCCCGTATTTAGCTTGGATTTTACAAGCAAAATCACGGTATCCACAATTAAATATGCTAGAAGGCTGCCAGGCCAGACGTTAGGGCAGGCAGTAGAATGAAAGGCAATCTCTGTCCATACACGGTACTATGGAGCTCTAATTAGCACTTGTCTATATGATTTATAGTATAAAAATTTAAATTCTACAAAATGATACCATGAGAGGCTTGACACCACTCAACTCACTTAGAGCTTTTAAAAATACCATTCAAAGCAAATAAAACCGTTTCATAACATCAGTAGGTTAATCTGAAGTTAATTTAAGTGGGCTTTGTCAGCAGCAATAGCATCCTCTGTACTTATGACCTCCACCACCACGGAACTGCAGCACTTCTTAATGGCTGGCACGTTTATCCTCAAAACATATAGCAAAACAGGGAAATTTTCTTATTCCCATTACATTCATGGGAAACAATGGCACAGAGAACTCAGGTGACATACCCAAGATCACACCCTAAGTCCATGGTGAAGGACGATCTCGAATCCAGGCCACAGGGGACTTAATTACTCGTTATTCTTCAAGGTATCCATACCTCAGTCACCACAAAACATAAATGCACTCTAGGCCACCACTTCTCCTTTGTAGTGGGTTTGCATGGCAAGGCTTTGGTGGTGGGGGAGCTAGAGGGGTGGCTTCGATGAGAAGCTGCTAGAAGCTTCCCCCATGTTCAACACAGCCCATGCCAGATGGCTCCAAGATGGACCCACCACTGGCCAATGCCAAGACAATCAGTGGTGGTGGTAACACCTCTGTGATAATATATTTAAAGGGAAAAAAAACCCCTGTGGAACAACAGCCATAGAGAGGAAAGAGAATATGTGAGAGAAACATCTCTGCAGACACCAATGCCGCTGAAGCAGGGGGAGAAGGTGCTCCAGGCACCAGAGCAGAGATTCCCCTACAGCCTGTGAAGACCATGGTGAGGCAGGTTATCCCCATGCAGCCCATGGAGGTCCATAGTAGAGCAGATCCACCTGCAGTCCATGAAGGACCCCAAGCCAGAGCAGATAGATGTGCCCAGAGAAGGATCTGACTCTGAGGGAAGCCTGTGCTGAAGCAGTCAAAATCTGAAGCTGGTAGCTTCAAAATCCCTTTAAAATATAATATAACGACCTAAAGAAACTAAATGCCAGCAACACTTTTGCTGCAGAATTAGAGTTGCCCAGATTTCATTCACTACGAAACAAGCATAAAAGAAACCAAAAAAGCAAATACTAAAGGGATTTACTTGTCGGCCAGTTTGATACACATCTAACATAATCATGTTCAAGAATATTCTGAGGAAACATGATTCAATATCACAGCTGTAGCAACAGTATTAAGAGAAACCCAGAATCAGAAAACTGGCATCTGAAGATGCCAGACCTTCACTGACAAACCACATGTAGGGGCCTGCCGAGCACGGCTCAAACACAACTCCATGCCAAATCTGCACCTTTACCTCCCAGCAAGACCATGCTGTTACCATGGCTGCTGGGTAATACAAATCTTTGGCTGTGAAAGGAAATGAGTCAGTCAGGCCCGGTGCAGCCATCACCGTAAGATAACTGAGCCCCAAAACCTCGGTGGTAGAAGGACCTCCTGGGGACCACTGTCACTTCCTCAGCATGAAGATCTTCAGTGTTTTCCCTCCCTGTAAGTCTTAAAAGCATGGAATATCTCTTGTGTATCCAGGGCAGATGAAGGCTCAAGTATGCAGCTCACGCCTGAACGATGACAGATTAGCCACCTTTACTTACACACACACTACCTAATTCACTATTTTTGCTGCAGCAGATGCAAGGGAGAGCTGGCGATGGAGAATGACTCACGGCTGCACGCTGCCCCAAGCCGTGTCTGGGCTTCAGCCCTGCCTGCTGGCACCTCGGCAAAGAAACGGCCAGGGAAGAAGGACAAACAAAAGGTCCTTCTGGAGGGTGAACTCCACCCTTCACTCTGACACAGCAGCTCTTCAGACAACGCAGGTGATGCCGCAAAGGAAACCATCCGTGGCTATTATTAGAAACCCAACCTGAGCAGCTCTCTGCTCACAGAAGCGATAAGCTGAAGCCAGCGGAAGACCTGCCTTGAATGTGTGGAGTTGCCAAAAAATACTCTCTCTTCTGGACCACAACATCACAATGCTTAACAAACATTGTCTCAGTCTCCCTACTACAGTACTTGATAATATCCCTTCGTATTTATCAATGGTGCAAGGATAATTTACTAATATTTACTTAGACCAAAACAAATAACCTGGGAGGAATCAGCTTTACGGTAAGCAGACACAGACCACACACCAGAGGAGGAAACCAAAAACACTGCCTGTCTATCCTTCCTCTGAGCATCGCACACCCTGTTCACCACGGCAGGAATCCTGCACGAAGAAAATTAAGTGATCATGCAATTAAAAAATTACATCATCCCGTATATATTCAAGGAAGCCACAGCCAAGGCTGAAAGGCAGCCTCAATGCTGACATTTGCTAACCAGAGCTAGGCTTGGCTCTACACCCTTACGGGAAGAGAAGGCAACTTTATTTCTGAGCTCTCCCCAGATACAGCTGCTCTGATTCAGCATGAATCAGACCCATAAAAGAGTCACACAGGACTTTACAGTTCTCTGACGAGTCTGAGGTCTGCAGAGAGCTTGCTAGTCATATCGTGCTCTGGCTCCTATCACATGGAAAAAGTTAACATGAATGATTACTAATTCCACAGCAACTGCTCACTTGTGAACGCTACAGGAGCGCCAGGGGCAAGGGGAGGTGTGAGAAGTGAGGTACACCTATTTGAGTTTTTATGTGCTTCACAGAAAATAAAATGGTGATAGGAGATGATAGGTCACAACAAACCACCCTGTCCAACAGCATCACTGCCTTCTAAAGATGTTTTATCCCTATGCCAAAGCTCAGAGGGGTAACATGAAGACCAGCATCTCAGTCGCTATAGAAGGCAAGTAAGAGTCACACCAAAGATGGTAATTCAGCTCGCTCCCTGACATGTTCTCAGGAGATTCCATAAGAAAACACATAAACATATAAAAGACTATGGCTATGTGATCATAAATACTTTACATCACTCCTAAATAACCTGCTCTTAAGCAAGGCAGAATGAAAGATCAGCTTCACCCTTCTGGTCAGCCTGGAACGATGCACGAATCCATTAAACCAATCCAGTCACCTCTTTATTTGCAATGGCCAGGAGCACTCATGGTCAGCTACCACATCGTGCTGGGACCGAACCTCAGGAACCACACAAACCTTATCACTTGTGATCGTACACTAACATATCACCATCATGTTTGCTGTCCACCAAGATTCCTAGAAAGTGATCTGATCTGATCCACTCCAGGCATACACGGTATTTGCCAAATAACTCCCATGGCTAAACCACGGCAGGTTCAGAGTTAGGAGATGTCCTGCACCAGCTGACACAACCATGAGTCACCTGCATGTGGTTCTCCCACTCCCCAGTAAAAACCTTGCACAATAGTCTCAGTGTAGCAATGGAGACTTTCAAGGCAGTAACCAAACCAACCTGTTTTTCCAAGAATCCTTCATTTAACACAAGAAATCCTAAATAAAGTAAGAGGCAATTAAAAAGTCATCAGGTTGTCGAAAGGACTTTCAGTTATGCATTTTAATTCAGCCTTCACTATGGTTCAAGAAGACTCTCAAATAGCAGCTTCATTTGATATAAAAATACACTAATATCTAGATAATTGCTTCACTTGCAGCTTGCTTGACCACACAGAAATACTCCTAAAAATGGAATTAAAAAAACATTTCAGAGCAAAAGGAGATATTGACTATTAATCACAACAGCAAACCTATGAAAGCTGAACTATAACTGTACTGACAAGGTAAGATCTCCAGTGACACAGATTTGTACAGTCTTTCTAAAAGTTCACCTCTTAGTAAGCATGCATTTGTGAAGCCTCAACTCCACACATTAGTTCACCAGTTACAGAAAGTTCATGAAATATTTTTATGGCAAACTAGAAAACAAAACTAAACCACAAACTGAGTTTTCCAGAAAGTCAGAATGCATACTTCACCGGGTTTAAAAATGCAGTTAAGGAGCTGCTAGGTTTTGGGTTTACATCCACATCAGCCTTCAAACTGAATCAGGACCTTCTGTTTTCCTTGTCAAAAATCTCACATAATCCCAGTGCTGCAGGGCAGAGCAGCACTGACGCACCTTCACTACCTCAGCACCTCACACCCCAGCAGTTTTCTAAGCAGTGAGTTGCAAGACTGACAGACAGCAAGCTGAAATGAGGAGGGCAAAAGGAGTTTGACCGTGGCTGGTCAGAATCTGACTAAGAAAAATTCTGCACCAGGAAAGAACAGAATTATTCTGGACAGTTAAATGGCAGCTTGGACTTCTAAAGACCTTAAAGCACTCTCAGACTTACTTTATATTATAGCATCACTAAAGAGACACAGGAACACAACTGAATGTGTCTTACAATAGTTTCAAGAGTGATCTGACCAGTCTGAGACTTTTCTCATCTTAGATTTACACTCATGTGAAGTACACGGTATGTTTTTAACAAGTTAAACATCTTCTGACAGACCATATTTTTTAATATTTTAATTTTGCCCAGTTCTATAGTGGAAGCAATTCCAAATTCAGAAACATTGTCGAGCTGAAAGCAGCACAGTGAAACCAGGTGGACAATATGCCTTTGAGAGTATATCCTCTTCTTGAATCTTCTTCATCCATGTCAGTAGAACAAAATACACACCTCTCACAAAAACTTCAAGAATACATTTCTCTTTCCTTTCCAAAGAGAAATCAAGTTATAAGTATTTCTCTTCAGGATTAAGGCAGAAATACACCACAGAAAACACTGCAGCAAAGTACACAGAAAATGCAGTTCACTCATTAGGGGCTCTAAAAAGAGGAACTGTCTTTTTGCTCAAGGTTTCTTGACACCTTCACTGATAACAGGCAACTTAACAAACTGGCTTTCAGGCCAATTTTAACTCTGCTTTCTGTACCAGTTCTTTATTTACAGTAACTGTAGCAAACTGAAATCCAATAGATTTAAACACCTCTGCTGCTTAGTGTTAAAGCCCTTCTGTTGCTTGTTTTTGTGTATTCAATATTCAGCCTTAATTACATCTTTTCCAATATATTTCTCATCTCTTTGCAGAGACTGCAACCACTGAAAATTTGATAGCTTACCCCTGCAGCACTACAATTGTACAAAATCAGTAAATCACTCCTTGTCACAATAGTATATAAAGTTGCTGAAGCGGTGGAATATTTAAACTGAATAAAAGGCTTTCAGCAACTGCCACCAAAACTTTCAGGAGACAGGAACTTCAGATGTCTTGCATCGTCTCTACAGTCACGATTTCCACTTTGATAATACAGACAGGTACTGAGATACTGTGCAGGTCCAAAATAACTTCCGGAGCACTTGAAAGAATCTGAAGTGTTTTCTGTTTGGTGTAAGCTAGAGCACTGGTTCTGCCTTTCAATACTTTTAAGCACATTACTTGGAAAGAGATCCCTTTAAAACATTTGTCTGAGGCAGAATGGCAGTATCATTGGGGTCTGAGGCCAAATAAAGCTTTCCAGTAACTGCAGAGTTAAAATCAGATGCGTTCTGTGGCTTGTATCACAGCTGAAAAGCAAAACATTACCAGCTCAGCTAGAGGTTACTCTAGAAAATAAGTCACCCCGAACTAGTGTCCTGGGCAAAATCTTACACTGCATCTCATCAGGGAAAGCCCCACCATTTCCTCTTCGCCTTGTGAAAGGAAACGGTTGTTACTGACTGAGAGCTGCACGCTGTCCTCCAGCTGCCTCTCCTACCTACAGCGTACTGCTGGGTTTTCTCAAATCCACACCACCCATCACAAGGTGAATGCACAAGTAGGTTAATCAATTTTAAGATAAGCTTTGGCGAGAGATGCCACACCAACAGACTAAGGCACAGTTACCTGTTCGCAATGGGATTCCTGTTTTAACACCGGAGCTGACAAGCACAGGCGGGAGTGGCAGAGCCAGGATGCAACCCCCGGGCCTTGCTTCTGGGCCAGGCCCAGGTCAGGCTTGGGAGGAAAGTGCAGAAACTAATCAGTAGCTGCAAACAGAGTCATTTCATCTTGATTTCCAAAAGTTAAAAAACATCCT
The DNA here is from genome assembly GCA_013400335.1 of Eurystomus gularis. Classification (NCBI taxonomy): domain Eukaryota; kingdom Metazoa; phylum Chordata; class Aves; order Coraciiformes; family Coraciidae; genus Eurystomus; species Eurystomus gularis. Next base: position 82,259 of record VZZY01022929.1, read on the forward strand.
TTAGCCTGAAAATCCCAACCTTCATATACTTCTATGATTCTTACCTACTTACACATTTAATACCCTAATGAATCATTTGAAGTTCTCAGCCAGAATGGCTTTTTTCAAATACACTATGTAATTTATATCATTATATATTAAAAGATTCAACTCAGCATCTTCTTGTAAGAGTTTTGAGTTTTGAACTATTAACCTTTTCAGTTAATCCATCGCACGCTTCCATTACAGTACACAAAGAAGCTCTGCAATCACCTCCTTTAGCACCTGCTCTTTCATGTGCTCTTACAGTCCATCTTATTTAAGAAGGCATAATTTATCTTCCCATTTCCTCTTCAATTACCTTTTCCCTACCCTTGAGTATTTTACTCACAGACTTGGTAAGTACTTGGTGGCTGGCAATATTTATTTTGAGATAACAATGATTATCGCATGCAGGGCACTCCAAAGGAGACATCACGCTCCATTACAAAGGCAGGGTACACCTTCTATATCCTTCCATACTCAGTTTTTCCTTCTCTGTAATGTCTCATTTGCTTTTCACAAGCATAATTTTGAGTTTACAGTGATGTTATATGGATCCCCCAACAACTACAAATATATAGTTTTAATGTCCTGTACTAAAACTGATCAGTGCTCTTCTCTCTGTTAGGAGTATTAAGCCACATATATCAACACTATCAGGACCACAGACCTAATGAACTGTCCTTCTGGGGTTTTTCATTTTCCTCTGTCTTTGAATAACTTATAGAATTTCACTACACAGTTCTTCTGGCTGTTGGTAAACTCCGTGTCTACCACAGCCTTGCAACAGACCCTCTAAACAGACCTATGAGAGAAAAGTGGGTTAAATCAGATCATTAAACTTTTCCTAGGATGAAAGTTAGAAAAATATGATTCCATCAGCCAACATGGCCAGGTGTTTACCCATTATAACTCCAGTCTGCAGGACAGCAACGTGGAGCAAGCTCCTGTAGTCTAACTGCAACACAGACTCCATGCAGCCCAACTTCCCTGCATGGCCGCAGAGTAGGTGAGCCTCTGTAGAGCCCTTGACTTCCTGGCTAGATCACCGCTGGTACCTGAGCCAGCTGAGCGTTCCTGTAGGACTTTTCAGTCTGAAGGACGGACAGACACAGGCTTACAGTTCAGGTGCTCGTAGTCTTCTATGAAGAGCCTTATTAGAATTAGACTACAAGAAAGCTGGTGAGGGACTTTTCAGGATATCAGGTAGGACTAGGGGGAATGGATCAAAACTAGAGGTGGGTAGATTCAGACTAGACGTTAGGAAGTAGTTCTTCACCTTGAGGGTGGTGAGACAGTGGAACAGGTTGCCCAGAGAGGTGGTGGAAGCCCCATCCCTGGAAGTTTTTAAGGCCAGGCTGGATGGGGCTCTGAGCAACCTGGTCTAGTGGGAGGTGTCCCTGCCCACGGCAGGGGGGTTGGAACTAGATGATCTTTAAGGTCCCTTCCAACCCTGACAATTCTATGATTCTAGAATGATTAAAGTAAACCCTTTCTTTTTATTAATATATTAATTGTGCAGGTGAGAAACTCACATCATCAGCAACACAGAATTCTCCCCTGTGTAAGTGATACTGGTGGACCTTGAATCACACCATCTCTTCCAGGTGAGGGTTGCTTTTTTCCCCAGTTGTTATTTCTCCCTGTTTACAGATACAAATACAGGGCTTACCTGTCTAACTCCCAGGACTAGCCCTATGACTTTTTAAAGTTACAGGGACATTTGCTACCATTTCTTCCCCTGAGTCAGTAGCTGCTTTTGAAGAAAGACTGAGTATTTTCATCCTCAACCTCTGTTGAAGCTCTTTTGCCTGACTGACTATAAACACAGGATATCAAACATATTCAAGTGCTTTATAAACAAATATTAATACATTAAGAGTCCATTAAGCTAAGCGTTAGCAAAATCTGTGTTACATATGAGTAAAGATACTACTAAGCTACTTGCCCAAAGCCCCACAGTGAATCAATCAGTGGTGGAGAACAAGGAGGAATTCCCTCCAGGCTCCATTTCTATGTGCTAGGCAATACCTTTGGTGCAGTGTCAAGAAGGAACCACATAAACTGCATTGCAGTGCCACCACCACTACCAGTAACCGGACACTGTGTTGTTCTCTTTATCAGAAATGGAGAATCTCCCTCCTTTACTAACACAGAAGTCCACGGCTAGTAGTAGCCTATGATTTACAGCCAAAGAAAGTTCTGAGGCTCCCATCAATGCAAGCTGCTGGTCTGTACCTGAAGGTTCTCCCATATTGAATTTAGAGTTTACTGCAAAAATTCAGTGTTACTGCACTGTGTGTTTATAAGTCACACACTGATTTTTTTTTTAGATATTATTATTATTTTTCCCCCCTCAGAAGCAGTTAAACACACAGGATCTCATGAGTAGCTGAAGTGCAGCGCTTGTCAAATGCTCACATTGTAGACACAAGAAACTGATGCCCCTACTCACATCTACCTGGCTGTGTACTGCTTCACGCTTCCAGCACTGAAGAAACAAGGCAGCTTTCAGACATCCAGGAAATAATAGGAAGCAATCCAAAAGGCACAATGTGGCCAGCAGATGATGGTTAACGACAGCTTATAATAAAGACTGTTTGCTGCAAAAGGAAAGCTGAGCAGTTGGACTAGCTTTGGACTTCATCACCACAGTCCAAGTCCCTTTCCACACATCCCTCCGTGACCACCCAGACAATTAATTCATGAAGCTGCACTGGCTTAAAAAGAAAAATATTTGCCTTGTTCTTCCAGCCAAATACAAAATGTAAAGTCAGCAGCTTGAAAGGATTATTGAGAAAGTGTAGTAGCCAGAAAAATGTGACATGGGAGAAGGAAGAAGGCTTCACTACACTTTAATGCATTTGAATCAAGTGTTCCACCGCCTCACAATCATGTATGGCCAAACACAGATCTGTAAAACATAATTATCAGGACAGCATCCACTGCATTTTAAAAGTGTTTTATAAACTTAATTACTATGAATTATCTACATTGTGATGGTTACTCTTAAAATTTGAAAGTGGTCATCAATAGAGACCTATCTGTAAAGAAAAGAATTCAAAAGTATTTTTGCTGTATCTTCAAGAGCAGTCTTCTGGTGATCTGTCAAAGTTCATTAGAGAATGTCAGCAGAAATAAACCCACTCAAAATCTAGTTGCAGCATTTTTGTTTAATGTTTAATGATAAATGCAGAGATAGGATTTAACTACGCAAAGCGGGCAAGGACCGGTTTTAAAGGGGAAAACAAAAAAATACCAACTTCTCGAACCACACACATCCTTGCAAGGAAGTTACATCCTTCTGATGTAACAGAAAGATATTATTAGTGAGAAAGATTTTTAAAGCAGCTAATTCACCCACGTAACTCCAGTCACGGCTCAGTGACTGCTGAGACTAGAGAGCGGAGGGCCAGCTCTGCGCACACAGACCGTGCCAGGAGAGAAGCCCGTCAAGGATCCCGCCCGGACGGCGGCTCTGCGAGGACAGGCACCCGCCGGCTCTGCCCGGGCTGTCAGCGGCCGCGTCCCAGGCCCGTACGCCGGGACCGAGCCACGGG
>VZZY01022929.1:86474-112469 GCA_013400335.1 Eurystomus gularis
CGGGTCAGAGCGCCGGGGGGGCGGGACGGGGGCTGCTGGCGAGGAAACGGGACCCCGCCACCCCCGACCGGGGCAGCCGCGGCTCCGGCAGCGACCCTGCGGGGAGCTCAGAAACACCGGCACGCTCTCAAGCATTTAACAGCCCATTTAAACAAACAAACAAACAAACGACTCGAACGCGATTAACACGAACAATTGGCGAAGTCTGTTCGCCGCGGCCAGAGCACGAGCAGCATTAGCTCTCCCGTTCCACAGACGTTCCCAGTCCCTCTGGGATGGTCCCACGCGGTTTCTGCGCTTGCAGCGGCGGGGGGAGCGCAGGACGCCGCAAAGCCCCGCGCAGGGCACGCGGTTCGCCGCCGTCTCCTTCTCCCCCGCCGTTCACCGGGTGCCGGGACCGCCCCCCAGCAGCACCCGGCCCGGGCCTGGGGAGCGGAGCAGGCAAGCGGGGGAAGAGCTCCTGCCCACAGCGGACACGGAGCACGTATCCCGCATGGAATCATAGCATCGTTCAGGTTGGAAAAGACCACCAGGATCATCTAGTCCACCCTTCGTCGAACATCTCCCTGACCCTTAGACCATGTCTCGAAGCGCCACGTCTACCTGTTTTTTGAACACCTCCAGGGATGGTGACTCCACCACCTTCCTGGGCAGCCTGTTCCAATGCCTGACCACTCTTTCAGTGAAGAACTTCTTCCTGATACCCAATCTAAACCTCCCCTGGTGCAATCTAAACCTCCTGGCGCTCCTGGGGTCTCAGGAGGTTCCTGCTCTACAACACACAGCAATGAAAAACATTCACAGGCCTAAACTAGCTGATGTAAATGTAGAAGAGCTGTAGCCAGAAGACATAAGGAACATCAGGAAGATCTACAATGCTGTGGTGTAATCAACAGCACATCCGCCCTTAGCTGTCTCCAGTTAATACAGTCAAACAACAACAACAACAACAAAAAAGCTGAGGAGGGAAATCAATCCTGCTTTCTCTTGCAACACGTATTCCAAATATTGTGCCCCAAGTTATCATCTGAAAATCTGCCGAAACAATTAGAAAGCAAAACGTTTTGGAGACCAATTGCCTTTTAAGCCTTTTACTCATTTAAGTCAACGTTAACATGCTTGGCTTTTTGCAGCACATGGAGCCAAGGTGCTGCTTTTAGCAATTATTCTTTTTGAAGCTATTTTAAAGTAGCACTGGTGGTCTTACTGGTTGGGTTTTATTTAATTCTAGTAGCAGTTTAGACATGGCTGAGAGCAGCAATAGCTGAAGAGAGCAGTAATGCAGCTAGGTGGCATGCGAGCTCAGAGAACCTGGCCAGGAGATGGGACCAGGCCTGCAGGAGAGGCCCCGCTGCTGAGCACACCAGGAAAAAGATGTTGGGTATCAAGCAGCTCTGCTCTGAGGGGCAAGGTGGGTGACTAGTTTAACCCACTACCAACCAGAGCTCCCCCTTCCACTTTTTAGGCCAGCTGCTAGTCAAGTTCCAGGAGAACTACAGACAGACTGATAGACACTGCACTCAAGCCAAAAACCTCCTCAGTTGGCCCTGTTGCACAGAGGAAGGTCTGCTGAGGTCTTTGGCAAACAGCTGTGGGCCAAACCCATTCTTGAGCTCTTTTTTTTTTCTTTTTTAAATAGTGCAGAACAAAAACATGCCAGAAAGACACAGTTCTGTCAATGTACTCGTGGTCTGAAGGCTGGAGCAAGGAGTAACCCTACGCCTTGTGCGGTGAGATTGCCTCATGTCTGCTCCAGCAAGCACTAGCTCTGAGCAGGGTTTCTCCTTGTTCGTCCCCAGTGTTTCAGAGGCAGCAGACAGGGCAAGGCTGCAGATGAGCAGACAGAGAACAGATAACTTCATGCACCAGGAAAATGAAACAGAATTGGAGAAGTCGAGAGACATCAGAAAGATGACGAGTTTGAAATGTGTCCATGGGAACTTCAAACACCAAACCCAAGCCCATCAGGCTGTCCTGACAACTGATGTAAGAAAAAGCTGAGCAGGATTTTAAGGCACTTAGCAGTAATTTTCCTCAGGTCACCACAGTGCGATGCTTCCTCTTGCAGATGCATCCCCAAACAGCTCTGCTTGTAGGACCTCTACAATGCCACAGAGACATGTAAAAAAATACATCTGCTCCTGCTAGGCTCTCACATAACCACGAGTAGCTGGCTTACTGGAGGACAACTACAGAATGGCAGCACTTGAAGGCCTGAAAGACATTCTCCTGAATGCCCAGGGAGCAGGGGACTGACCACATATTTCTGTGGAGGTGAGAGTGACATCAAACAGCTTTTAAAAGCATTCAGTTGAACTGAAATGCAGGCCAGCTCTGTGGAGTTCAAAGGGAGTGCCTTACTCTGCTTTAGCGCTAAGCTGTTCCTAATCAACTTAAGACAAATTTGTCTGTGGCCAGATTTACATCTGTTAAGAAGGATCCACGTAGCCTTTTGCTCCAGAGTTGCCATATTGATTTTATGGAAGCATCCACTACTTTGAACAAGTTGAACAGTTTCCAGAAAACAACTGAAGAGTAAGCCCAGTTCATACAGGTAGTCATTAACCCTCCTCCAAGGAGTAGGACGTTTTAAGATACACCTCAACACAGGGAGGGAAAGATCAAGGACTACAAAACCAGAACCTAGTCCCTGGCCATACCCCTCACCACTGCCTCATGGGACCCTGGGAGATGCCAGCCATGTCGGACATGTTGTGTCACCCTGAGCAAGAGCTGCCTCAGGAGTTGCACACAGCATCAGCATGTAAAACAGCATCCAGAGATTAACCGCTGTCCCAGTTTCTCATAATTAAGCAAGATTAACAGACAGACCAGTCCTAGCAGCCACCAGTAGTGGTAGCTCAGATTTATTTCCAGTAAGACTATAGATCAAGTGGCTGAGAGAGGTTTGGGCAACAGCAGTTGCCTTTAACGGCACTTTTAGAGTACAAATTCTAATAATGTGTGCTGCAATCCATTTGTTACATACACTGCACCACTGCTGTTCACTTGGCACGTCCATCTGCAGTAAGAGATGTGCTCTCTAAAGACTCAGTGCCCAAGGTGGTTTTACACAGCAGTCCCGAGCATCCACCCAGCTCTGTACTGGGCTTTGACACTGGTTTACTTCACTGAAACTGGAGTCAAGGGGGAGAGAATGGGGAAGAAAGATGAGGGCAGGAGGGAGAGACAACCAAGGACTACAAATCTGTTAGAATACAGGTTATGGGAGTCTCAAGGTAGAAGCAGGCACAAATTTAAACTTTTGTTGAGATGGCAGAATTAACAGCTGCAGCTCTTTGTACTCACAGCAACAGATGTTGTTTCCTAAGCTTTCCTACACCTCTAGAACTGCAGGAGAAACACTCTGGAAGGGGAGAAGAGGAAGGAGAAGCATTCTTTGCTCTGGACACATGGCAGTTTGCATCCTCACCTCACCAGCATTCAGCATATGTTCAGTCCACCACCTCACACCTGTTATGCCAAAGAAATTTAAAGTAAGTTTCAGTCACAAATAACAAATATTAACGGATCCAACTTCACTGATTCAGAGCGTTCAGGGAGTATTCCTCCCTCTTCCTTCGGTTTCAACTAAATGCATTTGGAGACTCCTACTAAAGTGCAGGTATTCTTTACTGTCAAAGCTACACAGAGACCTGATGTTGGCTGTGACACCTGGAATAGACAATAGTTTCATGTAATGAGATAAAGTTCTCCCAGGGTCTGAATCACGTAAATACATTAAATATTTCATAACCAAGGTACCAATTGCTATTTCATTCTGCAGAACCCAGCTCAGACGTGTCTGCATTCAGCAGTTTTCATTGAAGGAGAGTTGTCAAGTCCCAACCCTTTCAGAAGTTGTGGTTGATCATATCCGAAGAAGTTGAGACCAAGGTCAATCTAAACTTATGACTCAAAAACAGCTTACCATGCTCTTCAGGAAAAGACAGAGAAGATAAAATAGTCTTAGATTTGACCATCAGTAAGCTTTCACTTAAGAGAGAATTAAACAAGATCCAAATCACATTAACTTGATAAAGTGCCTGTTGGATGTTCTTAGGAGAAATTCTCCTTGCCTATGCCCAGCTAAGTTACTCCTTAGCATCTAAAGCAGAATTACTTGCACTTCCTCAAAGGTGTAGAAGCGTGATGTCATACAGTATCAAGCTCCTACAACCCTAAAAAACAATTGATCACTTCAACCTAGACATGCCTTAACAGCTGCAAAGTGTTCCAAGTGGCTGGAACAGCATGAACCATTTTGCCACCAGTGATCAAGTTCTCGGACTAAGTGCTGACAATGCGTGAATGAAGAACAGCAACAGGACTTAACAAACATGATTAGTATTATCCAACTGCTTTGTTATAAATATATTATATACATTCAAACATCACATTAAAATATTATTCCATTACACCAGAAGATATTAAGGCTTTATATTATTTACAGAAACAAGCAAGCACCTTAAAATAAAAACAAAACAAAAACACCAGTCATTGACATTTCCCTTCTAACATTAAAAGTTTGATATCTTGAGCTCTTGAATACAGCTATTTGCAATGTGCCCAATGCTAGAACTATTTTAAACATTTATTGTTGGGGTAGGAAACACTTAATAGAAGACTCATCAGTGAGCACTCCACACAAACAAACGTGAGCATGTGTTGTACTGGGTGCCCTCCCTCTCCTCAGAGGCTTGTTAAGTTGAAGGCTTACGCAGAAATGGTTTAAATTCCACGTAGAGTAGAACAATTTTATTTTAAGGGCAACTGAAGACACTTGAGGATTCGTGGCCCACTGTTGGAGTGGGATTCTCAAAGTCTGTTCCACATTACATCAATTAGATTTAACATGATAGCAAAGATAGAGCTGTGAGTTCATCAATCACTAAGTGCATTGAACAATGATGATTTTAGAGGCTTCCATTACTCTGACACACTGTTTTCATGCAGTGCATTTGGACTCAAACACGATGTGACAAACTGCTGTCACCATTCTCCCTACAGATCTCAGGCAACAAGCTATTTCTGAAGTGTTAAATAATGTTGATACAACACATGTTTACTACGCCACCATGTACCAATGGAGTGACTGTCCTGCCTTCTGGCTTGCCTGATAGCCTTATGAGATACAGTGATGAAGTATTTTCTAAGATGTAAGCAGACATGGCTAAACAAAAAGGTGCTCAGCAAGAGTAATCATCTTCATTTCAAGTATTGTTTTAAGAATTAGTTCTCTTCATTACAGTCTGTTAGCACTTTTTAGTTTGTGCTTTAGAGTCTGTTATTTCTTTGCAGGTCTTGATTTTGGCTGATGGCTTTATTTTTTTTTTTAAAAAAAAAAACATTGGCAACAAGTTAAGGATTGCAGAAGGCTGGCAAAACTTATTTAATTTTCTGAGCCCATTTCATGTCATCTGCTCTTGGCTTCTCTCCAGTAACTGCTTGGATAATGTTCTCCAAACATCTCCAGAATCTTATCTTCTCTAATGGATAGTTCAGCCAACCTAAGTGATTGCAAAGGAAAAAAAAAAAAGGGTTAGTTTGTCCTAGCATCCAAAGTTCAATGTCTTGGAATGTTTATTTCATAACATTATTTAAATTAAACACCAGGTAAATGTAAGGGAAGTTCAGAGGTGGACTACTCTATGGCCATGGCAAAGCTATCAGAAAAGGGACCATCAAGTTGCGTGATTTGTGTTAGCAGCAACCTATTTGTATTAGTAGCACCTTAGATTTAGCATTGAAATTAAAGCAACCTAACAAAAAACCCGATCCAGTTTCAGCTATTTTTCCCCCAGTTAGTTTCCCCATCAAAGCAGCCAGCTTGGCTTTCCCTGTTTTTCATTTGGTAGTACAGCAAGAAAGTAAATACACACAACATGGCTCTGAAATCTCAAATACATTATCAATGCCATGGTTTATAGAAAAAAAGGAAATAAAAAAATAAAAATCAAGGTTTCTGTTTGGAATCTAAACACCACTAACTAAGGCTTAGCAAACTAAAAGTTTTTTCTTAAAGCCTCAAGTTTAGATAGTTCCAACATCAGTTTTCATTTTTAAGGCACTTACACGTATTACGCTCTCCCTGGGCAAAATTAAAGTTTGCATAACTGACTGCTAATGAAGCCTGAGATGGGGAAATGTTGCTGTAGTACAACGCTGCATTTAGCGGTAGCTGACGCTGGACACTTCCTGGACTAAAAGGGCAGCACTGCTCGCAGCACACTCCCAAAGCTGAGCCACTGAGCTAATGGAACGCTTCTGCTTCCCCATAACCAGAAAGGCTGCAACAGGTTGACATGGGACCACGTATGTAAGAACGGCAGTAAGTGCCACCATGTTCTGCATGCGACAGGAGCTTACGGCATCTTTCCCAGCCTAGAGACTTAGGGTATTTCAAGTGCTTTGTAGAAACACTGCACTGTACAGGCTGCGCGGCTGGAACTCACACAGGCCAAGAGACCTCACCCCAAACTCAGAAGGGCTTTGTCTCACTTCTAGGATGTTAATTAGTACATTAGCTTGATTTTCTGATACTGCATTTTGATGCCAAGCTAACTACATGTAACTGATAGGAGAGTGCACAAACAAGCAATTTCACAAGATTTTATTACAATGAATTATATACACATATAAAATGTATTATATACCTCGTAACTTTAGGCCTCTGTTATTAAGTATTGTAAAACTAGGAAAACAACATCTCCCAGTGCTATAATCTTGTTATTTCCATGTGTGAGCTCTACAGCTCACCTGCAGCTCCACTCAACTCACTGTACACTGATGCCCTTTAGGAAGCCACCCTGTGCAGTTCTCATTAACATGACCACCGCCCCTCAAGGAACGGACAACCCCTTCCTGGTGTCTAAAAACAGCAATCAGTCTGAAAGCTTTAATGGTGGGAATGCCAGAAAGCTCTGTTATCCGACACCTTCCCTGGCAATGATACAGTGGTGGGCCTTTACGTACACAGGTCAGCTCTGAAACCAAGTACGCTCTTTGGCCTTGGCTATCTACTCTTCAGTCAAGTCACTAACAAGTGCATTACAATAACCTGTCCTATTTTACTTGGTAAAGGCTCCTCTTAAACAACACATGGATTGCTTAGTTCTGCCCTCCTCCTCACTTCTACTCTAAAAAAGAATTAGGCCTGCAGAAACATGTTGCTCCCCTTGGGAAATCGAAGCATTATCATCTACCATGCTGTGTTCTGTCAGACTAATATGGTGTGAACACCTACAGAAAGCAGAATCATATACTTTTTTTTAAATGAGGAAAAAAAACCCCAACAACTAGCCCGAGACAGCTAATAATGGTCAGGCCTAAAACTTCCAGGACATAAGACTGAAAAAAGCTCTTAGGGTGGCAAGGCTTTTGCCATCATCTGTCAAGTCAGGCTTCTTAACTGTTGTGTCCTTACATGACATTCTGGTCACGAGAACTAGAGCTGTTCCTTGGCAGAGATTTCAAAAGTGACATAAACTGTTTGCCAAAGCCAATGACAAGTAAAGAACCAGAGTGGTTTATTTCCAGCTGTCTGATGAACTTTATAATGTATTCAGGATTGTGCAACACTGGTGATTGAGTATACCTGTATGTACAGCGTGCATAAAATTTAATATAGATACAAGAGGAGCCTAAAGCCAGTTTTCTGCAAGTCTGTCCACTCCCCTGCCCCGAATCAGAACAACTGAATACTGGAATCCAGAAGCCTTGCTTTAGAAATGAGCATTTGTCCTGGTTTGAGTTAGAACCAAACCAATTCTGTTCAGTGACTTTACTTTTCAGCTGAGTCTTTTCTAACTAAGTGCACTTTCTGAAATTAACAGCATGTTTTTGCAGACAGCATCTGCTTCTAGCTGTGATAACGCTTGAGGATGGGGGGTGCAGAAAGTGAAAGGCTGCACCTGCGGGGAGGAGCAGTCAGGACAGGTGTCCCTAAACTGACCAACGGGGTATTCCATCCCATATATGTCATATTCAGTATAAAGCTGAGGGATCACAAGGGTCTCAGCCCTTTGTCCCTTCGCCCTTTTTCCTTCCTGTCAGCCCTTCCACTGGCCTTCGCTTCCTTTTGGGGTCCTCCTGGACCCTTCCCTTCAGCCTTCCCTCCTTGGACCATCTCATGCCTTTGATCCCAATTTGTGTGCTCCTGAACCTGGTTCCCGTCTGCTGCTGAGCCCAGTCTGGGACTTCACCAGTGCCTGCACAGCCTCAGTGGCGATGCTGATGTAATTGCCATCAGGGGGAGGTTGGGTTCGACACTGGGTTTGTATATATCCCATTTTATCATTATTATCTTCATTAAAGCTGTTTTAGTTTTCTAATCCAGAAGCCTCTCTCTCATTCCCTTCCCCTCCCATTTGGGAGGGGAGGGGGCCATAAGTCTCTCTCCCTTCTCCTCTTTCTCTTCCTCCATTGGAGTTGGTTAACAGAGGGGTTAACAGAGAACATCTGGTGGATTGAACCTAAACCTCGACAGCTTTCAAGGTAAGACACATTTGCAGATGATGTTCTTTTGAAGGAACAGCAGCTTTTAAAGGTTTTAATGAACAAAACCCATTACTAGCATGAGACTACCAAGACGTCGTGCAACGGGGTCTCAGTACCACTGACTATCCTGTCAGGCTGAAAGTTACCTTCTAGCTAATCACAAATCTTCCCCTCCTGTTTTTCATGTAACAGAACCAACTGCAGCTTTGCTAGGAGTCTGTGCAGCTCAGAGCACAGTTAACTTCACCATGTCATTTTCGAGGTATTTAAATTGGCTGTCACTAAATTACATCCTGCCAGGCGAATTGCACTAGACGACTAAAGAGAGCCTGCAGTATGAACCGGCCAGCAGTACCCGTTGTGATGCAGAAGTATGTCTCATGTGGAGACACATGATGGATCCTGTGATGCTTCCGTGGCAGGATGACATGCCAGTCCTGTAGAAATATGACCCAGCGTGGAAGACCAAAGTACGTGTGAGACCACTTGTGAATCTGGTTCGTCATGGTTATGAAGATGATAAGGGCAAAGACATAACACTCCCATGGACATGTTTCATATAATGCCTCTGCAAAACAAGAAGTGTCTCTTTAAGTACCATTTATGAAAAGGTGAACTCCTACTACGAAAATGATGCCCAGAGAGAGCTGTCTGGTGCTGCAGGGACTAACAAAGGCCTCAACTAAGCTGCTTTGGCAGAAGTGTCATGAGAGCCAGTGAGCCATAAGCAATTCCAGAATGTCACAAGACAGGCTGGTAAGTGCCAACATCTGCCAACTCGCCACAAACAGGAAGTTAAACTCTGAGCTATCATCTAGAAAATAAAATAAATCCTTTAATTCCTGCACTTCTAGTTTGCAAATAAAGCACTTCTATACAGAGATGAAGCATTACTATACACTTTAGAAAGCCATGCACACAGTTTGATCCCTCTTATTAAAAGAATATTTACTGTAACTTCTAGTGCTTCCTTGCGAGACTCTTTAGCTACAGATTCTCTGTTGACCAGAGGATCTAGCTGCCCCACCCTCAAGGAAAAAAAAAGTTTCCCCTCCTGCCTCCCAGAAGCAGCACACTTCCAACAGCTATCGCATGCATTGATTTCTCCTAGCTTCACAAGACAAATGTTCATTTAAATATCAACAAAAATGCTAAATCCATATAAGTCAGAAGTAACAGCTTACCTGGGGAAAAAGAAACAAATTTGTATGCCATGTTTGCCAATGGGACTAGTGTCATAAAGCAGTTGTCTCCATTGGTCTCTATAAAATCATGTCTGGTGATTGCGGTGGGGTCAATATGATGTTCTCTAAAGGGTCTGATGAAAGCCTGGAAAAAACCACAAACTGATAAACATGACACCATGGCTCAATAATGATCTTAGAAAAAAAATGTTTAAAAACCCCCAAATCTCACATGCATTCACATCTGATGATTGAGTTTAAGAGAGTTTCACAGTACAAAGCATATAAGTAGGATTCAAACTTTTGTGATGACAACACTTCAGATAATTTGATTTACGTTTGCAAATCAATTCAGTTCCCAGCCTCAATTCCCGTTTTTCCTTGCTTTTCAGTTTTATTCTTCTTAATTTTCACTTAGGACCTTTACTCTAGATTTCAAAAAACAAAGCGTTGATGAAATTCACAAGTGTAAGTCACTTGCTAAGCAGCATAAACCAAGAAAACACTTAAAGAAAATTCAGCCTAACATTTTGTATGGGCCACAGATGACAGCATTAGCAGACTAAATGCAAGTTAAATGACTAGACAAGGCAGCGTAAATCAGACTATAGACAAGTCTCCTCTAGTAGCAGAAGTCACATCTGATTGCACAACCCCAGAGAGAGAGGAAGTGTCATAGCTAGGATGGCAACAGTAAAACAAGTTACTTATCTGCCTTTAGCACATACATTGTGTACAGACGTGCAAAGGTGTCTTGGCCAGTCTGAACTCTTTTAGTTACTGCCCAGTCTCCTGCAGTACTTTTTTTTTTTTATTTGAACTACAGTCCATAGATACAGGGGTTCAAGGACTACAAAGTCTATTGAAGGTGAACAAAAATAAGCCTAAAACCAACAGTCTTAATTTTGCTGTTCTAGTTCATGCATCTCTGGCTAATTACAGGGAATATCCCATATACCTTTTTTATTTAATAGATATTTATTCTAATATTGCACTGTGAGGAGTAATTAATGGTAGCTATGAAGAAGTTTATTTTTAAAAGCAGATTATTGCTTATCAGAGAACTCAGTGCACCTTCCACTAAGCACATGGCATTTGTAGCTGCAGATGTATAATACATCTCAAATCTAAACCTGCAGTCAGCACCAGTCTAATACTCTACGTTTAGAACAGGGGCCAGCAGCACAGAGAACTGGAAAGATTTTACTGGAGCTTCTTCATGTTTTACAAGATAGCTTTCAGAAAGTGCAGATCCAGGAAAAATTCTCCACGTGTGTTTATTGGCCTTTTGGAAGATCTACACCAGCCTAGCCAGGCTTCTATACTGGTGGTGTCACAGGCCATTCCCACACTACCTTGGGAATGTCTGTGAACACTGGTATTGCAAAACAGCGCACAAACCTTAAACAAGCTGATAAAATGGAGCAGTGTCACCTTGCACATGTCACCTAGGCCAAGCGTAAACATAGTACTTCACCAGCAATAGACCGTGCCACGGGAGGGAGGGTCCTGGGGCTGGGGAGCTGGTTACATTGGCAAGACTGCAAGAAATATCCAGCTTATATACACTGTTCAACCCAGCCAGGAACTCTAGAAGTGTTTCAGAAGAGTATTTCATAACTTTTTCAAGTTTAAAGGTAAGAATCTCAAACCTTTCCAACTATGGGCAGCTCCACAGATCCCCAGGTATCTGCTCCCCAGTGAAACAATCCTGATAGAAAGTCAGCCGTAATAACTCCTGCAACTTGAAGGAGGAGAGAGGCAGTTAGATACACATGAGCATTTTTACTGCTGTATTCGTATTTTATACTTGTCTTACAAGTTTGTTAATCTGCCTCTAACTTAAATGTCTACAACCACATGACATCTACCCAATCTGAACAAACATAAGGTCAGGCAACTAGGAAAAAGGTTAACAAGACATCATTTGAACAGTTACAATCTTCACTGAATCTATAGCAGGATTTTGTGTTTAACCCATCTTCTACAGAGGAGCTTGACAAATCTTTACAATTGCTGCTATGGAAAATAGTAGTAAGTTAGAACAGAATCACCTCAATCTGCCCTCCCTCCTCTTCAGTAGTCTTTAACAGACTACTTGACTATAAAATAGCTGTTGAAGCAATCCCAACAGATAATACTACCTGCAGACCCTTCCTCTTCTCCCCTGGTCCCCTATGTCTGTAACCAACAAGGGCTGAACACCAATGACTACAGAGAAGCACTACATAAGAAGCCACTTCTGGGTACAGCAATACTATCTACAAAATAAGACTGGAACATCAAACAACTTCCAGGCTGTGGCACCTATGAAGCTACAGGCAAGGCTCCAGAAACCACGCTAACGACTCTCTGTAAGGGATGTTGTACACTTGTGATATTGGCATAGTAACTTAGGTACATCAAACAACGGAGCTTGTTGCAACAAGTGTGAAGATTTTTCTAGCTGCCAACCACAATTAGCTTTAAAACTGTGGTCAAGTAAAGGCAACTTTCAGTTCTTGCACATGAAGTCCTATTTTTGCCTTCATGTTCTGGATAATCTATCCAAGTTTCTGGCTAATCCTGACATTTAAAAGTAAGTATGTAAAAGATACTATTTGATCAGAAGAGCTGTATATTCTCCAGTTAGACACAGAGCTGTCATATGGTGTTTAACAGACACCTATCACTCTTCACCCACAGAACTTGTCTGACTTCCAGCTTCCAAATCCCTTTAGTGATGAAATCTCCAACACAGTTTGAGACACTCTCCTGCATGAGCTCTACTGCCAGGCTCTTTATGCTTTTCAGGAAGAAAATTCAGAGAAGATTACCAAAGAAGTTTCCCTGTTTTTAACAGAGTGGCTGTGGGAATGTGGCATAGAGCACAGGAACATGGCTATAGCAACACAGCAAAGAGGAGGTACTGCCTTGGGACCTCTACACTTGAGGAATTTAGGACTGTCAGACCCCAGCTTTCAAAGAACTGAGACACCAAGAGGTACCAGTTCAAGCCTGCACACCTTGCTCTGAGCAGGTTTCACAAGAGATTAACCAGGTCTGGACAGAGTCTACATTTGCTGAAGAATGAACCAGATTAAGAATCAGGATTCTTTTTCACCACAGTGCTGTCCCTTCAGGCTAATAAAAATATCAGAAAGATCTTTCTGTTTGTTTTTCCTGAGATCGACCACCCAGTGAATATACATATACAAGCATACTTGGCGATTCTCTGCAGAGCCAGCATTCAGGCTCTGGAAGGGGAAGGCAGCACACACTTCTTACCTGCAGGTCTGGTTAAAAGAATTCAGCAGAAGCACGACCCAGATTTCAAAATAGCTGCTGTGAACTGTGCAAATACAATATACCTGGGAACTGATAGTGGCTGATCCCAGTGCAAGGCCCTCAAAAATCATACAAAGTCCATGCCAATTAGAACACTTTATACCGATTTTTCAGTCTAGTATTAAATGAGTCACAGCAACAGAAGCACAAAGATTAAGTGTTCAAGACATGTTTCAAAGCAGCTCAGTTAGCAATTCCCTACTCTCAATTGGTGCTCAGAGCATAAGGCACAGGCACTTACTATTGGCATGTCTGGCAGTTCTCAGAGAAGCCTGAGAGTCCACGCAAACCAAGAGTAGTTACAGGGCCAGGTCAGAGTGGCTGGAACATGCTTCTTTAGTTTTGCCTGCCAGTATTTACAAAAATCAGGCTATTTACAGAAGTCACCCATTGTAACATAGTCTTTGCACCAGAAAGAGCAGGGAGCTGCAAAAAACAGAGGTGATGCAGGAAATTTGCTGACTGCCTCACCAACTCTTCTTCAGGTGTCTGTGAAGCCAAGAGAATTCCTGGCTTTCTCCCCCACTAGCAGCATGTTTCTCTATGTGTCTGAAGACTTTCTCCAAGCACAGCTTCTCATTTATAGTATTGAGGCTTTCTGTGATGGGCAGGTACCCCTCTGCCTAAGATGTTAGGCAAGACAATTCCAACTCACTTGTAATCCAACCCAAAAGTTAAAATTGCCAGTATACTGGTTCATCTTGCTTTGACTCCAGGGCTTCTTGTTACTCCTTCCTCTCTCACAGAAACTTCAGAGCAGTCTGAGATACGCCAGGAAACAAAACAACGAATGTGCATCTTTCCCCATAAATCACACAACTTTTATTTACCCTGGTCATGGTCTGGACTTTGCCCAACTTTCCTATTCCAATTGGGACACTCAGGTCAGCAGCCTTGAGAGTGCAGTTTAAGTTCTTGTAATATTAGCAGGATTGCTACAGAGCAGGTAATTTTTAGAACATGAAAGAGGACGAGATTGTTCTGTTACTACTGATCAAATTCTCTTCATCTTCAGGGCACAGCAGTTACCTACAGTGCACGCAGCACAGCTTATTTCAGTTCTACCCTTCCCTGTGGTTACCTTTTGCTCAGCTGATCCCTCACCTCTGCAGTCCTTCCCCTCACCTTCCATTTTCAAAAAGGGAGAAGAAATAAAATCGAGATTGGTGTGGCACCTGCTACGCCAAAAACCTTTCATTTTACATTATAAATCAATCCCCACTGCAGAATCCATTATCTAGTTGGTCCAAATTCTTAAATACAGCAGGAGACACTTCATCCTTTATGTATCACTTATTGTACTGGAGACAGCTTATTTTATACACAGCAAATTCTGTATACTTGGTTTTGTTTCAGACCACACATGTAAGTGCAGTGAGACAGGGTGGAGCACAATAGCTTTTAGATCTGCACCTAGCAGCTGAAAGAGCAAACAGCCTTGGTTCAGGGGAAGATATCCAAACAACATTTTGCTTTGCAAGAACTAAAATACCATTCTTGCTGAGGTAATCACCCTATTACCCCGCATCGCCTCCAGCACACTGCATTATCAGAGCTTGAAGTAACAGCAGGAAGAACAACAAAAATAGAGGCAAAAGACTGACAGTTCAATAGATATTTTGCATGTTACTTTGATGCCAGCTGGTAGAAAGCCAAGAGGAAAGAATGAAGAGTGCCCGAGGCAGTGCATTATACTAAGGCAGTCCGAAAAAAACCTAACTACCAGAAATCATATCTCAGCTGTACTGCAGAAGGGCTTGCTCACTCCGGCAGTTTTGTATGACAAGTTGCAATAAAAGAGCAAAAACTGCGCCAAAGGTTATACACCTTGTTTGCGTCCTGTCTTCAGGCTCAGAAGGCGCTTCCAACTGCCATGAACTAAGCTCAGTATTTTCACATACCCAGCACTGCCATTAGTTAAGATGAGGAAGCCAAGGCACAGGTGTTCAGCTGCTTCTCTAAGGTGGTATAAGATCTTAATGCTCTATCACTATAGTTGGTGCAATAAGGGTGAGATAAGATTGACAGCCCTGAACATGAATTAAGAGTTAATCGTAAAGTCAGAAAAACAGGATATCCACAGTATAAACTGCAAATGGTTGATTCACACACTCAGAAGCAAGATGAGCAAAGTACTACAGAAATACTGCTCTGTACACAGTTTTTCTCCAGCCTGCTGAGCAGTGGGTGGACAATCAGCCCATCTATGGCTTATACCTGAAGAGAAGGCAAGTACTCAGGAAACCCAGGCAGAGGGGAAGAAGGCATTGCAGCTAAGTAGCGAGCTGCAGAACTTGCTCAGAACACCAGGACTTCTTTGTTTTGGGAGCAGACTGCTGAATCAGGAGAAAAGAAAAAGGCCTAGCATACAGGGAGACCAAAGGTGTACAGATGAACTTCAACCAGCAGCAGATGTTTTAAAACAAGCAAACATGACTGACACACACATTTGCTAGCACGGCTGCTTGTTTCCAGCCACCCCATACTTGTGATGCTTCATGCAGGCATGTCTACGGTGCAGCAGCACCCTCAGACACTGCCAAGGAAGCGAGTGCCTCTCACCTGAGTCAGAGGACATGCCAGAGCAAGATCATCAGTGCTCAGCCGGCCAGGTCACCTGCCAGGCTAGAACCACGACTGGCCCAAACAGAATCGACACAAGATGGCTTTGCTCCCGCTCGTGTTCTGTTCAGAAACCAGATCATATGTAGGGGGTTGTGCCACAGAACAGCCCTCACTGCTCCTCCCCATCGCTTAAGTACAAAATTGAGAGATTACAACTCACAACCTTAATGAAGGGCTTCTCTCGTAAGCAAGTCACCACCTCCAGCAGCCTGGCTGCTCCCAGGAGCGAGCAGCTGGAGTCAAAAGAGAGCGGGATGTCAGAGGTACAAGGTGTTCAAGAGATAGAACTATTTTGTATTTGCAACACAACACTGCACTTCACCAGAATTTTACAGAGCCAAGCGTAAGCCTGGCTTTGCATAGATGAAATTCTCAAATTGTAACCTAGAAGTGTTACAGTATAGAGTATATAAAGTTTCATATTTGCTGTAAAAAATATGTTAAGAGCCTCTGGAGAGGAAAAACAGCATAAGATGTTATTAAATAACTTGATGCTATTGTGTAACGTCATTGAGAAGTAGAGTTATTTTGAAGCAGTGACTACACAAACTAGTTGAATGTTACAGCACTAGAGTTGGAGCAGTGGCTAATTCCATCACAGAAAAATTTTTGTTCTCTAAAAATCAATATGCTAAAGTAACAGTTTGTTACTTACATGCTTAAGAAAATAAAACACCTTAGTTGTCTGTATTCCACATTTAATGGCTTTCAGTACAGAGAAGGCAGAGGCTTGATACTGTGGCAAGTTATGAAGCTAAGAAAATAATCCCTGAACATTTCAGTAAGTATAAAATGTAGCATCTTAAAAGACAAAAAAGAAGAGCTAAATATTTTGGCTATTTAAAGCTGAGAAACATTCAGCCAGAACTGGACCTAACAGTGCAATTAGGCAGAGAACACAGCTGAACTATGAAATAAAAGAAGGGCCTGGATATTCTATGGATTATTGTTACATATAGTAGTTATATCACGTTGTACCTGGGTTTTCAAGTAAGCCATGTCTATAAAACATGCGCTCCAGAGACAGAAAGAGTCTATCCTAAGTCACATAAACTTATTTTGCAAGACTGGCACACCACTCATAGTAGACATCTCTCCTTTCCCCATGTATTCCAGTTACTTTGCACTGTGGGGAAAGCCTTAAAATCCACTGTCCCCTCAACAATGCCACCCGAGAACGGGGCACACCTCCCACCTCACCTCCAGCTGCAACAGACCCAAACGCCAGCCTCGGGCAGAAACCACACAGCTTGTGACACTGCCAGAAGCTAACCAGTGATGGGGGACCCCCAAGGAATCAGTGTACTGTCCCCCCTGGAGCAGACCCTAAAGCAAATATTCATCTACCAGAAGCATGACTTGGCTAAGAATCACTATCCGATAAACTTAATGATAGGAATTGCCAGATTTTATTTTCACATCTTTAATCTTAGTCTATCAGCACAAAGCAAGCTACTCCTAGTTTTCCAGCTGATGGAGTGCTGGCGAAGCACCCATCACATTTAAGTGACAAAATCCTGACAACTTTACCCAGGCCTTAAGTTCTTAAAAAGTACCATTGTGTGTACTCCTTTTCCCAGAAAATGCATTGCTAGAAAAAAGCAATTAAGCCCTCCCAGAAGAAAGTGATGAAAAGAACAGAGAACAAGGGATGTTAAATGAAAATGAACTGCACATTTTCCTTCACTAAAAATAATCCAATCCTTTCATTAGTATGACTAATCAAACTCATGTTCTGGTTTCACGCATTTAAAACGCTCCCAGGAATCAAGCAGCGTGAGCTCGGCTCTCGGGAGCACTGGGCAGTTCTGTGCACGCAGGCTGGCACCCAGAGGAGACCCAGTACCCGAACATTTGCCTGGCATGGAACGAAAGCAGCCATAGCACTGGTTTTGTTCAAGGCCTGCACTTCTCCCACTAAAGCTGATCGCTGCTACCACATGCTACAACCTGCTCCATCAGGGCAACACTCCAACACGTGTCTGTGTTTTGAAGTGCAAGAAGCACTATTCTGAGTGAATCAGGGCCACTGAGACCTACAGTTCTTAAATCCTCGAGCCAAAGTGCCCTGCAACTTTAAGGGAGCCCCTGACAACTCGACAAGCACACAGAGCTTTCTTTGTGCCAGTCCTCGCTGATGACAAAGAGCGGCAGCACGTACGCTGTGCACACAAGGGTCGTGTCACAGCTTCCCTCCGCTACCAGGATAAGCGGGAAGGACAGCTCATCCCTCCCCATCAGGGGAGAGCCTTTATCCACCCTGCCCAGGGACAGCTGCTGGCACGCTTGAGAAGTTCATCCCCTAATCCAGCTTAGGTGAAGAACAGATAACTGGTGTCCACATCACCTGCCTGAGTGCAAACCAGCAACTGTTCTCCATAATCCCACTTTCAAGACCAGCAGCCTCCAGGAGCCTTTGGTGCCAGAAAGGCCGAGAACTCCGAAGCTAACACACACAACTGCTACAGAATGGATCAAAGAAGATACAACACAGACTGCGTTAGTGTGGGGCAGTTTCATTTGTGCAATATAAAGTGCAACAAAATGTAGAATCAAAGTTTTGCCTATTTAACCGCAACTTGTGGAGTCTCCTTCTTTACGAGAAGATACAGTTTAGGATGGAAAACACAAAGCTGCCTACACTAATGAAGGAACTGGTGCCTTTACTACAGTGTGTCAGAGCTTCCGTACACGTTACACACTCATCATTTGGCTCTGCAATGCAGCTCAGCCAGTGCAGCTCTGCAGAGCTACTCAAGCTTGAGATAAAAAAGGTTTGGGCCTTGGTCAGAACAAGTTTCTATTTTCAAAGTGAACTACGTGATTTTTCTGCATGCTCTCTCTGGCTAACCCACAACATCTGCAAAAACAAAACATGTACCTCAAACAGGTTTTAAAAAAATTAGTTTCCCCATCTCTTGAGTCAGCAATGACTAATTGTATCTTGTGTTGTGTCACAAAGTTTTTCTAAAGATACCTGACCTGTGTGAGGCCCTTCTTAGAAATTTAAACAGATTACTTAATTTTTTTAATGTAGACCTCAATAAACAGTATCCATTAAGCACAAACGTGGCTGCGGATAAAAGTCAAATGTCAGCAACAAGATTCATGGTGTAACTTGCCAAACTTTTTATCTGTTATACCTCCTCTACATACAACTCACATATACTGAATATGCTGGATACCATAAACTCACCCAAAGGCTTTCAAGCCTAATCTTACCCAGCTTAGTGAGGCTTTTCTGCTTGTCACATAAGTAATACCTCTGCCAGCCTTGTCCCCAACACTATTGAGATTCTATTACAGTGGCAGAGGTTGCCCTGGTTCTGCAGGGCTGCTGGATGGTGTCCTCCTGCAGCTGAAAAAATGGGGTATTAGACCTCCATCACACCCAGCCTTCCTAAAGCAAGGCTGCTCTGGAGATAACTGTGTGTGTGCAAATAAATTAGCAAATTTAAATCTGCGTAATTGTCAGCTCGCACAAAGAGGAAAATTTTCATAGCTCCTCAGCAGCTGGCAATGTTCAGAATAGGGCATGACTGGATTTAACACAAACAGCAACAAAATAAATCCATCCTCTGCCAACTCTCTCTTTTCTTTTCTCTCTCTTTTTTTTCTTATGACTGAGGAGGGGGAGGGAATAGCCTCCTCTCTGCTAAACCAGCCTCAAAGACAAGAGACTCACACACCTCTTCCTTTCTGGCAAGATCATCTCTAGTCAGCAGATAACCCAGTTCAAAAGCTATTCTAAAACAACGCCATACAGTTCTGGCCTCACCGTTCTTCCGTCGCTCCACAGCCGAGCGCCCGTGGGTGATTCAGCACAGCAAACGACAGCCTGCCACGTGAGTTCCTTTCTCAGCAGACCGCCTGCTCTCATCACACAAGGAAGTGAGTGCTTGCGGACTGCCAGTAAGAGGAGGATCAGATAGTTTGGGATTTTTTCCCCAAGAATTTCTAGATTAAGCTATTTTCAGTATTTACCCATGTTACAATTATGTGTGCCTCTAAAGGCATGAGAAAAGAAGATATAGCACAGCCTTTAATTATAGACAGAGCATTTAGGCTAGGTGAAATGATGCAGAAGGTTCAAAGTTCTCCCTATTTCTTAAAAGAAAATATATGTTTACAGAAGAGCACACACAGGGTCTCAACGACACACCTCAGTGAACAGGTCTGTGCAGCTGGTCAGATCCAGCTCACTGGATCACTGATCACTTTCAGATTTCCACAGACCTGCTATGAACTTGATCCAGAGCTACGGCTGTCTTAGCAGAACGTTTATTTTGTGATCTCAACTCAAAGGTCAATATTCAAAGCTAAGCTTCATGAAAGCTCTCAAGGGGAATGCATCTGACAATGTCTGTGACTCAATATGCCCTCTCTCACCCATTGTATTGCATGCGGTATTTCGGAATCAGGATGTTTATGGAGATGAGTTTTGCAAAATTTCGTAAAACCTAATAATCACTGTGAATGATAGACATCCTTCACACTTCACCTGAAAAAATGTATTGAAGGAAGACAGCAAAACAAGACAGTGTGCAGCACTTTATTGCACTCATTTTTGTACACGCTATCAGTTATTTCCACACTACTTTATTTACACAGAATTCAGATTCTGCTACTGTAATCATTCACTACTGCTTAAATAATATTATCAGTAAATTGGCTGCTTTATCAGTTAAGCTGGTAACCAGGGTATCAGAGAACTCAAGCTTTTATCAATATTATCTCCAAGATGAAAGCCAGTTGCAAACAGATTGCACTACAGGTTAACCATCGTTACTGATTCTCTTGTCTACACCTGTTCTCACCCTTATGGAGCAGCTCTCATGCCATGCTCTTCTCCACTCCTCCCAACACCTCCACCTCTGCAGTTGAGAGTAGGTAAGACTCAATTAGGCCAAGCGAGCTGGTATGATTCATAGTGGGAAGACACTGCTCCCCCTTAGCCCCAACACAAAGCCAATAACCTCTAAACAGAGATCAGAAATGACCACTTCTCAGCTTTGAGAAAAATTCATAGCATCTACCAGATATCACTGAATCCGCTGGTGTGTGGTGCTGTTGCGTGTGGTGTGGCTGTTTGTTTTTAAGTCACAAGCAATATACAACAAGTACTGCTCTCTTCTAACCACCAATTCACGTGATTTGTAGAAAAATTACTTTTCCTATAAAGCACAGAAGCCGAACACCTGTAGCTAGCTTACATGGTGTCCTAACAACACCGTTTGTTTTCCTTTCAGGTAACAAGGCAATTAATACAAAAACACACAAACACCTACAGACACCCACCACAAGAAGATTGCATTCAGTACGCATTGCAAGTACAGTAGAAGACTGGTGAAACGCCTAGTTACTGTTCTCTTCCCTCCCTCATCCCATAACAGAGGTTAACCAGTTACAAAAGGTATGCACTGCAGAGTTGACCCTTCCCATTTCTACATTTAATCCTCTTTCCTTTTCCCACATCCCCTCCCATACATAGAGATACCAGTAACGTTTGCTGCCCAGACAATGCCAACAGACAATCACCTGCTTCAGCCCAGCCAGCTCTACTGCCCTCTCTTCTGCCTGTTCTCAAGAAAGTTCTGTGCAACAGCATTTCAATACTGTTCTAATAACATAAAGCTCACGTAAACACTGAAGCTTTTTCCTCTGAGTCTTAAGCAGCATTCAATGCGTACACAAGTTTAGGCTTTGGATGATGTGAAAGGTCTAGAGCACAAGTCTTGTGAGGAGTGGCTGAGGGACCTGGGGTGGTTCAGCCTGGAGAAAAGGAGGCTCAGGGGAGACCTTCTCACTCTCGACAACTCCCTTAAAGGAGGATGGAGCCAGGTGGGGGGTCAGTCTCTTCTCCCAAGAAACAAGTGATAGGACAAGAGGAAACAGCCTCAAGTTGTGCCAGGGGAGGTTTAGATTGAACATTAGGAAAAATTTTTCCCCAAAAGGGTTGTCAAGGCCTGGCCCAGGCTGTCCAGGGCAGTGGTGGAAACCCCATCCCAGGAGGAGTTTCAAAGGTGTGGAGATGTGGTGCTGAGTGACATGGTTTAGGAGTGACCTGGCAGTGCTGGGTTAGTGGCTGGACTCAATGACACCAAAGGTCTCTTCCAACCAAAACAACTCTATGATTCTATGTTATGAATATTGTGGAATCCCTTTGCACACCCAGCTTGTTCCGAGACAATTTTTTCCTCTAGCTAATTCCATGCAATTCCTGATTCTATCAGTAAAGTATCAAACTGAAATCCTTTACTACTTCTTCCTCTCCTTCAGCAAAATGGTGAAATCATCAACTCGCACTGTAGCCAGACCAGCTATCTCTGTACTGCCCAGATCCAGCCAGCTTAAGCACCTCCACACACCTAAGGACGGGACAGAAGACTGAGCCTGCTTACCTATGCTTCCAAAGTAGTAAGAGACCAAGAGTCACATTTACTACCACAAGAAAGCTGCAACTTTTATTATATTGCTAGAAAAAAAAGTTCAGGATAAAGGCCAAACTTCACATCCTGACATGAAAGTATAATCCTCCAAAATACTCAGGTTTAATTATCAGTCCCCAGAAATTAAGCCAGTTTGATGCCTGAAACACCTTTTATAAGATTTCTCTTGGGCTTCTGCTTTCTAAAAAGTTCTTGTAAATAATTTTGTTGATCACTGTATTTTCTTTCCAAACAGATCTGACAGTCTTGATAGCTAGTGTCCCTCTCAATAGTCCTTTCACTTGCAATGACTACATAAGAACACCAACCTTGAACAGCTATGTTAAAAACCTCACCTTTGAGATACTGAGAAGCCACTGAAACGAAGACAGAAAGCAGTAACAATTTTTGCAGTTGGCCTCAGAGGCACTACAACTGCACACACATCCCTCTCCCTTTCCAATAGTGAGTCAAGCCTAAAAGATCACACATTTGTTCCCAGCATTACAACAGCCTCGCCTTGTTCAAGGCAGCGCACAGCTCCTACTTACATATCCCCACAATAACTGAGGGTGTGTGTTCCAGTCGCAAGTAGAAGAGAAGATTGTAAAAATTGAAACAGATCAGAGAGAAGCATAAGATGACAGAGATCCATTCTTGCAGTCTCTTTCCTGTTGGAAAAAAAAGAAGAAAAAAGCATGTTTTACTTTTATCTGAGAGAACATTTTGAAGTCTGAAATAATACAGACAGACTATGCTACTGCCTGGATGACTTGCTCCATTTGACAGGGAACTGAAATAGAAACTTATTTATCCATGGGAGGTATATTTTGTTAAGACATTCCTCTTCCTCTAGCCAGTACTAACCCCTTCCCCCTGCCCTTGCCCAAACAGAGACAAATGAGACATCATCTCACATTGGCCTAGTTTCCTCTCCCCTGCGGTTGCTGGCGTAATGTGCCTCCAAATCACATCTTTTCCCAAATTTGCATTTCATTCAACATTCAGTGTTGCTGGTATGGCTGAATCCGGGAACAAATTTCTGACCTCAGATGCCCTGTAGTTAAATCACAGAAGCACAGAATGGTTTGAGTTGGAAGAGACCTTAAATATCATCCAGTTCCAACCCCCCTGCCATGGGCAGGGACACTTTCCACTATACCAGGTTGCTCAAGGCCCAATCCAACCTGGTCTAGATCTCAATCACTGTATGATCTGTAATATTTAAAGTCTCAGAGCCTGTAGATAAAGCTGTTGTACTAAAACAAAAAGTATTATCCTGTATTTTAGTGGCCCCAGAACTGCCTTCCTAACGTGGCAAGTGCACTTACTAAGCTTGCTTGCTTAACTCCTGCAGCCTTGTCTTTGCCTCCCTGCTCCCAGGCAGAAGGCTGCGACCTCTCAGCCATTCTGAGACAAAAAGAGATAGAATAACCAAAGAGAGAAAAATGGCACAAATTCTCTCTCATACCTTGTACTACTTTGTATCTCTACAAAAACCTCATTTACTGCCTATAAAAAGAAAACAGACACAACAGAGTATGGTAAGACTCTGAACATTCAGATTAGCAGCAGAAAGCTTCTGCCTGTCCTTCAATGCTAGATCCTCACAAGGCACTGATGCTGAGAGCAAGAGAATGCTCAATGCGAGATCCGCAGGGATTAAGGCATCAGAAACAGACCTAAATCCAGGAAGGAGATCTGAGCTGCCACCTTGGCCCAGAAGGGCCCTGGCTGTAGTTAGCTCTTTTAACACGCTCAGGAGCAGACAGGTCAGTCTTCACCTATTTTTGAGGGCCAGTCAGCATAGCTGTCTCTTGCTCGGGGCTTCTCAAAGCAGTTAAACCCACAGTCCGATCCCCACTCCCTTCTGCAGCCTTATACACATTGCACCACCCGAGTCCGAGGCAGAGCAATGTGCAGGGGAACAGTCAGCGAGGACCACGTGCGACACGAACGTCCCCTCACAGGAGCAGAGGCATACTCGCATGCCTGGCATGTGTCCAGCACAGGAGCTTCCTTCCTACTACTCCTCTATGTTGACCTACTGCCTGATCAGATTTCTCTTCCTAAATGTTAAATCAAGTCCTCCTTCTCAACTATAACACACAAGGAAAATGAAACAGGGAACACCAAAGGAGGATCAGTATTATCTCCCATGTGCCTACAATGCAATAGTTCGAAGAAGTGTGAACAAAGACTTTCACAGTTCAGAGTGTTGCTCTAGAAAGGTCAGTGGTATATAAATCAACATCCTCTTCAGTAGCAGAGAAGAGAATCGTAAAATTAAATTAAGACACAAGAACACGCATATTTCAAGACAGCATCAGGTTGCAATGAGGGATATTCTATAAAGAGATCCCCAGAGTATTGAAAGTAAGAGTTAATTAACACTCACTTCCTGCATAAGAAAACCACGCCCTGATTAGAGGAGCTAAGTGGGTAGATCCTCACGGAACAATTAGCTGACTGGAGGAAAGGTGAGGCTCCTTACTAGAAAAGTCCCATGAGTTCAGTCTATGCAAACACCACTGGACTCTGAACACAGGGATCCCCAGACAACTGTCTGGAGATATCTGAGCCCAGAAACAGAGCCCCAAGCCCTGGACAGACTGGGAAGGTGGATCAGCTGAAGGAGCTGAGTAAGCACAAATAACTTGTGTTTAAAGAGCACTCAAAAGTACATCCTGCGTGAGGGAATACAGTGCCAAAGCCACAAAGTAGATGCTTAAAGAAAGTGTGGAAATACTTCAGCGTCATACTCATTCTGCACAATTATATGTAATCCCTGCTCTTAAGAATTCAGCAGTTCAACATCACGTGCTTCCACCATAACACGTATTCTGACATTGTTTATGTAAGTTATTTATGTAATGCCAGAAAAAAAAATTGCACATCCAATATATTATCGCAGCTCACTGCTGATAGATATCACTATACATGTACTACTTCCCAGAAGTATGGTCTACAGCTAAAGATAAGGGTAGCAAGTTGTTTGGGGAGGAAAGTCTTTTCCTTATGAGCAAGAGCACAGTGCAATAGCAGAGTTAGTGACTGCTGTCAGTGATTTCCCATGCTATGTAAAGCACAGGAACCCGTCACTGCCTGGATCAGAACTGCGTATCTAGACCCGCTGAAAGGCGTCACACATCACCTTCTCTCAAGGCAAGGGAGAGGTGACCAATACAAGCTGAAATGGGCAGACTTGTCCTGAACAGTCTAGAAAACTGGCAAACTAATGAATACCTCTGTTTTCTTATAATTACTTGACTCTGTGCAAGTAAGAACACCCACTTTTCCAGTAACTGCCTTGAGTGTGCAAGTTAAACTGTTCAGCTGACCTGCTGGAAACTGCAAGATGCTGAAAACATGTCTTCCCTTTCCTAATCCTTCAGCTGTGAATGAATACACTGGGAACGGCAAGAATGCCCAGCACTGCTCTCCCTGTGAGCTAAAGACAACTGAGGTACTTTATTATAAGGAGTTTGCAATTATTTCCACAGCATAGTCTAACAGCTGCTGTCACTCTGAGCTCTGACAAATAGCAAGCTTCAACACAGGGCCAAATAAAAAATTCAAGCATCTCCTTTCTGAGGGGCCACGATTAGGTACCTCAGAGTAGTTCACCAAATAAATTTCCTGAAGAAAAAGCTTCTGTTGCTACCAAGATTAGCAACCAAATTTGTCTCTCCGCGTGCGATGGAAAGGTTAGCTTTCCGTCGGTTTGTTTTTAAAGGGAAGAGCGTTCGTTCTGGGCAGCTTCGAGGTTGAAACCCTCCGCCCCAGCAGCGCAGCCCGGTTCTCAGACCTGCCTGAAGCTGCTCCCTTCACACCGGCTCTGCCCAGGCCGCGATGCGGGCGGGCAGCGGGCGGTGCCGGGGCCGCCAACATGCGGCATTCCCCCGCCGACAGCCCCGGGCCGCCCCGCATAG
>VZZY01022929.1:123071-180964 GCA_013400335.1 Eurystomus gularis
CTGTCAGCGGGACCGGAGCGGCGGGAGCGGCGGCCCCGGCCCCGGCGGGCTCCGCAGGCTGCTGGGCGCTGGGGGTATTTAAAAGAGCGAGAGGAGCGCAAGGGCAAAGTGATGCAATCCTTTAAGCATGGCTGGGAATGCTGTGTACATGATGCAATCTCGTGTAACTGTCAGTCATGAATTCAGTAATCTGTTAAAGATGTTCCTACAGTTTTTTTTATTATAAAGAATAATCTATTTCTATAAGAAAATACATATGTATATTTTGGGATCTATGCATTCTTGCTACATTTGAAGCATTAATGAACAATTTTAATAAACTTTATGACTAGGTTAAAAGAAGTAGCTTGTTTTATTTTGAAGGCACATTTAAAAGTTAAACACAGGGTTGAAATTTTAAATGAATCTGGCTCAATGCTGTGATCAGGAATCAGGATTTTTGTTGGTCTTTTGGCTTCCTCTGTGACTCAGAGAAAGGAAAAAAAACAAAAACAAAATCCCCAAAACCCCAAGAGAAAACCAGCAAAGAGCAGAGCTGGAAGCTTCAGCCAGTTCTTGTTGCCTCATTTTATTTCCTCTAATCACTTGGTTTAGCGGCCGCTTGGGTGTCGTTTGGGGAGGAGGTGTTTGTGTTGGGGTTTTTTTTGCACTTCTTGCTGTTCTGAACGTGTGGAGCGAGATGTGCTATCCAAACCATGACCAGTCTTTGGCAAAGTAACACCAAGTCTGAAGTGGGAGGGACGAAGAAAAAATAAGGGAGGAAACTTGAAATGAGTTTTTGTTTTTTCTTTACAGAGTTTCTATTCTCTAAGTTATGATTCTGCATTTCTTATGTTTGTAGTTTACAGGAATAAACATGAAAAGTAGCATTTCTGTTGGATGTCGGTAATTTGGGTCGTTGCTCAGGAAGCTCTCATGAAACCCGGCCAGGTGAGAGGTACATGAACAACTCCCTTATCTTTTCTCTTGAGACCTTTTTCTAAAAACTGTAGATGGAGTTTCTCTGATGAGAGGTGGCTGTTTCTGTGTGCTAGTGTGTTTGCTGGGGGCAAGCAGCAGGTCAGTGTGGGGGGGTGGCAGCGGAGGAGGAAGTTTGCAGCAGGACATAACTTTATTTCAAAGAGAACTAGGGCTCTGCCTGCTGCTGGAACAGGGCAGCCTTGCCAGGGCTCCCAGGTTGTGTTACGTCCCCTGCTCAATGCTGCTGGGTCGAGGTCTGCAAGAAGTTAACAGGCTCTAGCTGGTTACGTGCAGGGAGCTGGGCAAATGATTGGGTCTTACTCAGCATTTTCCATTTTCCTGTTAGGCCAAATTGAAGCGTTAAGTTTTCAGATGCAGACTCCCAGTGCCCCAGAAAAGGAACTCTTTGAGTGTCTATGCTCTGTTTGGCAGCTGGACACAGAAGGGGTTTCCAGCATAAAGACAGTGGACCTGATTTTGCTGCTATACGTTCCAGTACAAACAGATTGCAGAAGGACAAATCTTCAATTTGTTGTTTATTTCTAGCATTTCTTTAAGCAAAGTATGTTTTCTCCTGAAAGAACTGTTTTGCTTTTTTTGACACTTAAGATCCCAGCCTCCTGCGGGTGTGTCTCCCAGAGCTCTTACTGAAACGTGTTACGCATTCCCTGCTCCCGCAAAGCTCCATGGCTCCTGCCAGCAGCTGTGCAGGAGTAAGCAGTGGAGCGTTAGTTCTGACACAGATTTCACCCATTTTGCTTTTTAATTTGGTGCAGTTAAGTTGTTTTTATGAGACCCTAAGAATAGATTTTCTTGGGTGAGCTAGCTCCTGCACCAGCATGACTCAAGTTCTTGCAGGCAGGATAGACGTTAGATCTTGTCTTGACTGTCCCTCGTGACGATTATTACTCCAGCCTCCTGTGGCTGTTTATTCTACTATTCTTCTAGTTACGAAACTTATCCACATCGTTAGATCCTATTTTCTTGTTGTGCTGTAGGCCATGTAATGTTACCCAAATTTAGAAGCAGTGTTCCAGTCAGAACTGAGTGCTGCTGAGGGTGGAATTGCTGGAGGACTGAAGATGTCTTCAGAGGCATTTCTTTCTTTCTATATAAATGACAAAACTTCCAACAAAAGTTCAGTTTGTGGGGGCTGGAAGGCATGGTAGATTGCAAGATAAGATGTACTAAAGGTATTTATATTTGTTTAAATAATAGTCCAGTTTTGGAGATAGAGCTCTATCAGGCATGAGTGAACTAATCCCTGTCCTTAAACTTTGCCTGCCACAGTTCAGGAGAGCCAAGGTGGTGTGGCTGCAATTTAAAGAATGTTTAAGTTACTGCTGTATCCCAGTGTATCTCCTGATTAGGATTACAGATTTCTTGTCCAGGAGGAAACTTGTGCAGCAATGAGTTTTTGTCGGAGAGATGCAGTTACAGACGGGAAAATCGAGGATACAAATGCACCAATTTTACACTACTCTCAGAAGGAATCTGTGAAATTGTCAGAAAGAGGATTTCCAAATCCTTCATTTTTAATCTTGTATTACCCACATAATTTGTATCTTAGGAGCTTTGTAGTGCTAGTAAATGCACAGAGGTCATGAAATACCCTGCTTTATAAAAGCGTATGAAAAAGCCCCTGTAATTAAAACCTTTCCTATAAAAAACAGACTGAAAAAAAATAGTTTGGAAATGAATCTGAGAAAACTCCAAATACTAAAGTAGACAAAAGATTCCAAATACCTTTTCTAATCACAGCGGGGGAACTGGAAAATCCCTGTCTAAACAGTGGCTCAACTCCAAATATTGATATAGTTTCCCATTGCAAGTAAGATTCTGTTGACTGAAAGCAGTACTTGGTACATCTTGGTTGTCTTCTGACTGGGTGTCTTGGGCTTTTTTTCCTCAAGCAACTCACTTCAGCTTGTGGTGAGACTTTGGAGCCTATATCCTGGCAAACCATGAAGAGAAGTTAGGGCACGTACTCCAGTAGTCTGTTTTGAGTTTTATGGAAGTTTCTAAACAGCATTGTTTGTTTGTTTGTTTGTTTTTTTCCGTCCGGATTACATACAGCTCTTTCTCATTACCACTAAAATACTAAGGGTTTCCTCCTATGTAGAAGTAAGTCTGTGAGATCAAATCTCTAGCACTGACAACACCTTTCCAAAGCGTTCCTTATCATTTGTAAGGTGTTTGAACTAAGTATCATATGTATCATTTTAAAGCAAAGTATTTAAACATACATTTATAAATTTTTTTAGCAGTTCTTCTATCTATTAATAGAAATTATTACTCTCTGCTTATCTGCCCAAAGCATGTAAAACCCCGTGCGGCTCTGACACTGTGGTGTTGCTTTCACACTTTTCTCACCGCTTTCCATTAGTGACTCTTGGAAGATGCAGGGAAATTTACACTTTTTTCTATACTAATTGTTTCTTCTCTATCAAATAAAAATCACCCAAATTGCACACGTGCACCAAAGGGTCATTGGGTGGGAGACTTAATCACAGTATGGTTTTCTCCTCATTGAAATTCTGCAATAGCCTTCACATACGAAATTACAACCTGAAAAAAGCTTTGTGCACTATGTTTGCCTTTACAATTGCATTACTAGAACAACTGTCATTGATGTGAATGTGTATAAAAATAGGAAGTTACTCTCATACTAGCTAGCTTTCAAGCAATGTTTCATTAGCTGTGACCAGAATAAAAGCCAATGCAACTCAGTGTCTGCTTTAATAAAGACAAAAATGTGTATGAGGCCAAATTACACATCTTCTTTTGTTATTTGTAGTGATAACGCTTAAGATACAATACGCATTGTCTTGCATTTTCCTGTCATTCATACCGACACAAATCTAAAGCATCACCGAACTGGAATGGCGGGGCTCTGCATTCAGTTGTACTGGAGATAGATGATTATGTGGTGGACGGGGTGTAATGATTAATTTGGTTCTAACTCTTTTTGCTACCAACTGCTAAAGCAAAAAAATGTTTATTACTTTCCTGAGTGTTAGCCTTTTTATGTTTAAGTCTACACCAATGTTTAACAGTCAGAATTTTAGGGGAAACCTCATCTACTAATGTGGAGCGTGAAGAAAAATGTAAACCTATGCATTTATGTTGAAAGGGTCCTAACACATTAATCAGGAAATTAAAAAAAACCCCTGGGAGTATAGTTAGCTACTCCCAAGGAAACAATTCCATTCAAATTCTGAACACTTTTAAAAATCTTTACTTTAAATAAAGTAAAAATAAAGTCATGTGGCCAAAACTGTACCTTTAATTTGTGAGGGAATTAGTTATCTTTTGAGAGGTACACACTGAACAGACAAGTGAAATCGTTAAAAGAATGAAGTTCTATTTAACTCTTTTGCTGGGACCCAAAACATACTCTGAGAGTTTAATCTTTGCAACATAACGTTAAACTTTGGTGGAAACTCTACACTTAGATAATATCCAGAGGTTTTCTGAGGTTCCTGGTTCTTTCACACGAACTGAGGCTGTTTTGCCCCAGCCTGAGTAGATGAGCAGCACAATCTATGGTGAGTATGTAAACGTCTAGAAAGATTAGATACAGCCTTGGATTGACATTAGCATCATGTGAAATGTATGGTGTGGTGTTAGCTTGACTACATGAAACTATGTGAAACTCCAGGAGAGTTTCTTTTTGAGATGATCCTGGAAGCGGCAGCGTGGCTGCCTGGAGCACCACCCCCGGGGTCTGATGCCAGCACACCAGTTTGATGCCAGCACAGCAGTCCTCGGGAGCTGCAGTCAAGCACAGCTCTCAAGTTCATCATAGCCATAATTCTGATTTGCTCAGTTTGATCTATTGGAAACCAAAATGCCTTTCGTGGTCATTTTCCCACCTGCTAAATCATTTGAATGTTTTGTCTTTCTTTTTTTCCTTCCTTCCTAGAAATGCTGCTGGTTAGAACTGCCTGGATGTGAAAAACAATAGGGCTGGAATTCAAAATGAGCATAAATGGGTTAATAGTTGCTGAAGCTAATTGATTTGCATTTACAAGAGAGACATTTAGTTCCAAACCTTCCAACTAGTTGCCACAGTTTTGAAGAGCAGTGCCAAATTTAACCCTCACTTAAAAAAAAATTACAAATGTATATATTTACTATTAAAATGATTAATATAACAATAAATAAAATTCCAATAATATTTTCTGGCTAATTAAAAGCTAAGGAAGACTTTAATGTACATCCAGTTTTCACCTTGCCCTGTCCTACCTGCTCTTGCCTCTGGGATTCCTGTATCACACATTACACAGGTATCAGAGCACTTTCGCAGAGTTCAGGGTATTTAAATCAGAGATTTTAGTTAGGTCTCATAATTTCCTAAAATTTGCAGAATAAATCCTTTAAGAACTCACACTATAGAAGTGCTGGCTCAGCCAGCAGACCTGGTTTTGATCGGCTTGAATGCAGACACCTCTGTACCTCGTGCTAGTCAGAGTCAAGAGCTGTATTTTTGAGAGGCTACCAGGTGCTGTGGTCCCTAACCCCAACAAACCAAGGTAAGGGCTTATGTGTTTTCTATAAATACCTTGAGTTTGCTTGTATATTGCAACAGCAGTTCATTAAACCTGCAGTAAGTGTCTCATTGACGTTGTCTAGAAATTACAGTCATCGGAATCACAGTCTCCCTCAAACAATGCAAAAACCCCTCTAACGCCTCATCTGCTGTGTTCCCCTCCTCTGTTAGCTCACCTGGGGGCTGGGTCCACCAAAGTTTTGCGATGTCTTTTCTGTAAGTGAGCAGAGGAGCTTCGGTTTTAGAAATGACTGTCATGGTGACACGATGGGAATATATTTCTGTGCAACATGATGAAACAATTACTTGGCTGAAGTAATTCAGGAAGGGAATCACAAGAACAAGAGAAAGTGCCTGGAGCCGGTTTGAGAAGCAGAAGGAGAGCAGTGGTGCCTGCTAGCAGAAACATTGTTTTGCCGATTTCCCCAGCCTCTGCCATCGAGACAGTAACTCGGGGGTGGATGTTTCTGACAGTTTGGCCACACTTCTCAGAGCCTAGGTGTCTGACTTGCAACAGTAAAATACAGATTTTGTCTCTATTGGTTTTTGAAATACAAAAGGCTAGAAAATGAACCTAGAATGTGATTTATTCAGCTACTTAAGCGTGCCTACCATTTAAATGTACAAGGAGCAGAATGAAATCTGTGGGATAACTTGGCACAAAAAGATGAACAGAATGGCAAAAAAAAAGGCGTAATTATCAAGGAGTTTGGCCGCTTAACGGAATGCGGCTGGGCCACAGCCCCTTGCACTTCCCTTC
The DNA here is from genome assembly GCA_013400335.1 of Eurystomus gularis. Taxonomy (NCBI): domain Eukaryota; kingdom Metazoa; phylum Chordata; class Aves; order Coraciiformes; family Coraciidae; genus Eurystomus; species Eurystomus gularis. The sequence goes on from VZZY01022929.1 coordinate 129,344, forward strand.
AGCACACCAGCTGCCGGGCCAGCTCCGTGAAGAAGGGTACCTTCCGAGCAGCGCTGCTTATTGCTGCGGAGTTACCGACGGCCACTTGTGGTGCCGGAAAATATTTTGTGCTTCAAGTTAAGAATAGTGCTGATTGCTGGGTTGAGTCCCTGAATGTGAAGGAGTAGAAGAGAAGGCAGAAGGCCTTTATGTATGACTTCAGCTGGCGGGTGCACAGTGTCCTTAACCACTTTCAAAGCAAATTACAGAGCTGCAGTTAATGAGTGCGAACAGTGACAGGCAAATCAGGATGCAAGGCATAAATACTAAACTTTGAAACAAAAGAGCCCATTTCTGGTCCTGGCTCTTTCACCAGTTTATCACATATCTTTAGATTATCAGTTAGCCCCTAAATGTAATAGAAGCTGTAGACACATATGTGCATCTCTAGTTACAAGTGCAGTTGCCATAGCTGCAGGTATGTTTGCCTATTATATATTTAGATCCTGATCTTACATATGGGCTTCATTTTATACATGCAGCTGTAGTGATTTCAGTGGAACTATTATTACTCACATGAGTAATGATAAATGCATAGATCTGTATTTACATGGATGTATTTACATGGATCTGTATATACATGGATCTGAGATCACAGTGTCTCTGGGAAAATTTTTGTGCCTTGTTCAGTTTTACAGCACATGCCCTGGCAAATTTAGAGCACTTTCATTCCATGTGTTTTCAAATTCATGAGAGCTCCCCATGCACATGGGCTGATTTGTCCATCTCTTCCTGTACAGAAGGAGATGACAGGGGCTTCAGCAGTTTTGTGTTTCTCAGGAAAAAGAAAACACAACAAAACATCTGACAAGTGGAATAGTGCCTACACTCTAACAGCTATCATTGGGTCCTCAGTCAACAGAATACTTGAGTGTATGTTCTACTTGTGCACAAGCAAAACAGTGCTGAACACAAGCTTTACATTTTGGATGTGCCAAGTGCTCTGCTGAAACACATCCTTCCAGAGCCTCAGCTGCAGCTGCCTGGCCTCTGGAGCACTGCTGTGATGCAGCTGTGGCATGGGCATAAGTCCTGGGAAAGAAAACATGACAGAAAATCTGTCTGTCCAGAAGGTGGTGAATGAGATGCATTCAAACAGACTAAAAGGAATCCTGATTCCCTCCTGCTGTACTGAAGGAGCCCATCCAGTTTGTGTGCTGGCCAGGTCTGGCAAGCCACTGCTTCAGAGCATGGCGTTAGTACCTGGCTGCTGATCAAAGGATTCTTGAGCAATAAGCCACTCCACATCAGCAAGAGCTGCTGCCAAAAAACGATGGACTTCTACAAGCTGGAAGACAACTGATAAAGCAGATGCTGAGAAAAGCAGTGATGCCTGCATTGGGCAATCTGAGTGCTACCAATGGCTACTGGAAAATGTTATTTTTATTTTAGTTCTGCAATTGCATAAGCCTGGTTCACTAAAGGCTCACAGTGACATGGCAATTGTACAGGGCTTTCTTTCTTTTTTTTTTTTTTGCAAAGCATTTTATTTAGATGAACAGGTGCTCCCACTTTATGGGAGAATACCTCTACTCCTTGGTAGTTCTTCCTCTGTCAATAACAAATATGGGTTGATTGCACCTTTCTCCATAATAAGCTCCTGTGAATTTTGGCTTGTGAAGGATGGGGCACTCAGAATAGGTGGGAATTATGCAGTTAAACCTCTTATAACACAGTCTTGTGCCTGGTTGTAGGGGATAGAGTCCTTGAGCAAGGCTGACAGATTGGAAAGGGATTGGCAAAAAGGACAAGAAAGCAGATCTCCATGTGGTGAAGAGGCCTGAAAAGAAGGAAGTGATACCAAACAGCACATGGTTCTGGGAAGGCTATTGCAAGCTGTGGCAGTGATGGGAACTGATTCCAACAAACAGGCTAGGGGCAATGAACTATTTTCCCACTGACCCTATGGTAACATGAAGTGAAAATTCCACTCTAGTGTTTTCTGTCAAGTCCTTAAAGGCAAAACCTTAGCAAATGGCTCCTGCTTTTGCATTAATTCACTAGCGGGTGCTCTTCTGCACGAGCCCTGCAAAAGCTTTATTACCAGAGGTACACTAACTATTAAACAGCCATAAGCTTAACCTGGTATTTACTGTAGGACTGTGCCTTTTTTATTGCGCAGAGGGAGGGAACTCCCTTCTCAGCCCTCCAGGTGGTCCCTTCAGGGCAGGGTTGAGGCACATTGGCGAGAAGGGGTGGGGTTGGGTGGGAGAGGCTTTCATTGCTGCCCTACCTGTTCTGGGCATAAATGGAAATGATCAGTCTCTAAATCCTGCCAATTAGGCATGCTTTACTAGAGTCAGTTTACTACTATAGGTAACATGAAAATGTTTCTCCTTCTAAAGAGGTGAAATCCTGCTTTAATACATGTAGCTCTCAGAGCAGAGGTGGGAGAGGGCGCAGAGCACTCTGTGGGGTACCTGACCCAAGCCCAGACAGGCAGGAGCAGGGCAGCATTCTGCAGCACAGGGCAACTCAGGGACAGGTATCTCCCAGTGTGTCTGTGTACCCTCTTCCAGCAGTGACTGTTCTTAGGGAGCTTGCAGAATAGGGCTGGAGGATGCAGTCTGCAGTCTCCCACAGCACCCTCTGCTCTGCAATAACCCCGCTTTAGTATTCAAGGTAGCATTAGATGTGGAAAAAAAATAGTGGTAACCTTTTCTGGGGCTCCACCTGCCAACAAAGCTCCACCTTCTTGGGAGAACAAAATGAGATACTTTTTACAAGACTGTGAAACTGCTAATCAAGGTAGTACCTTTGCTCTCAAGTTAGTACCATCCCAATCTTCTGATCAACAGATTCCTGTAATGAAGAGGCAATATGGATCTTTTAGGTCTATTACTGCTCGGTTTCTGCAGACTGAGGCAGACATTGTTCTATTTTTCACACACTGCTCTCCCTCTGAGGGTTATCTTGGTTACTAGAAAGGCCAGAAATGATGGAACTAGTTTTCTTCCTCAAAGAAATCTTTGTAGCATGTGTTTCTCTCTGTGAAAATACAGGATATATTCAGGTATGATGAGTTGCCATGCAAAAGCACAAGCTGGCTTCATCCTCATCTGCATTCAAAGAAGAAGAAGGTGAGGACCATCTCCCAACAGCCTTGTGTTCCTTTCTTATGAGCCGTTCTCACCATTGAAACATTTAGTCTCTGCTGGTCTGAAATAAGCACTTCTGCTATCAGCATTTCAGACCTTTGCAACCACAGTTTCCTTCAAAACAGGCTTTATTCTGAAAAGGGTTTGTCACTGGCACTTGAGCATGTGGAAGGGGTTTTTAGGAAGTGAAGAGGATGAATGGGAAAATTACTTATCCATGTAAAAAACATTTCATATTGCGAAAAGCTCGCCTGTGAGGAGCGCTGCCTTTCATTCTCTTCTGTCCTGGGAACCGTGGCCAACTCAGCCTCCTGCATCCACAGCTTGTCAAGGTCCACGGTTGTTTATAATCAAATCACTCTTGTGGGCAAATCTAGGGCAGAAACGCCCACTTATTATAAGCTTCTTTACAAATGCAGTACTAGGTTCTTCCCTCCTAGGCCTACTACCATGTCTTGAGGGCAGAAGGGAGGTGAATGTGCCCTCCAAATAAACACCTCTCTCAGCCCATTTGTGCTCTCCTCCAGCCTCCCCCTAAGGATTAAACATTAGCTAGGGATCTCAGGAGGGCTTTGGCCATGCTACACAGCTAGGTAAGCCAGTGGGACCTGGCACAGTGCAGGAGGGTGCTGCACTGGTCCTGTGCTACATGTTAAGTGCAGATGGTCCCTTTCAGCCTCTGCTGCAGAGACTCAGCCCTGCATTAATTAGGTAGGAGTGATGACTTAGTGATTCTGGAGTAAGGAAAGCAAAGTCCTGTCTCTGGCACTGCTGCAAACTTGTTTCAGGATCTCGGGCAAGTTACTTCACCTTTCTTTCCTTCAGTTCTTTTATCGGCAGACAGATGTTGGATGTGTCTCAGGTATTATTTGTTTAAAGAACTGTGAAATATGAGATACGAGACCTTGACAATACCATGTATTAATTATTTAAAAAGTTTACATTAACAGTTGAAATTATTAACAAATTGAGCAGGGAAACCCTTCTGGTGAAAATGACTGGAAGCACAACTGTCCCTCACTCTAAACACTTCCCAGACAGTAACATGACCACACAGAGTTTGGCTCATTATATATGTAAAATAGGCAGATGCTATTAGAAAGTAGTTTTTTTTCACCCAGTGAGTAGAGAAGCCTGTCCCTCATGATGAAATCCTCTGCAGGGGCCATATTTTTATAATGCCTCATACTTCTCAAGGCATTTGAAATCACCCTCAAAGTTGGATACTGGCTTCCCTTTTCTCCCCTTGAATCTGAGCTCTGCCCTCACAGAACTTCACCAAGTCCTCAGCATTTTCCTTCCGCGTTCCCTTCCCTTTGACAGTGTGCAATTCCTGATGTTAGGAGGTATTGTCACAGTTTTATTAAACATGTAATAATACACTGTTCAGGGACAAAATGTCATGATAATAAAACCTTCTATGTAATTAGGCTTGAGTCGTCAATCAACATGGAAAAGAACAGAATGGAGTCCATAAAAGCATGTTTAAGAGGCTGATGGAAATGTTTAAAGAAAAAATAAATTAGCAGTGCTTTGTATTGTTAAGTATTTTGCAGAGCAGAAAATTAATTAGCACGGGAAGAACACACTCTCCTGGCATGCCCATGTGTGGCCCATTATATCCCATTTTGCCCTCTGAGTCATCCCTTCGCAGTCACGGATTCCGTGCGAAGAGGAGCAGCCACAACGGGATCAAGTTTAGTGACTTACTCGGGTGAGTAAGCAGCTGTAGAGGGAAAATGCCCTTTGAGCAGTGGCCAGGGTGCTGTTGTTGGTGAAACAACTCTTCTAGGCAAAAAAAAAAAACCCAAACATTTGTGCATATTATTGGTTTTACTTTTTTACGTTTCACTTTAGGAACTGTATTATTTTAGATGAAATGCTAAAAATGTGTGTCCAGTAAGCGATACAAAGTAGCAGTGTGTATGTATCCCAGACCAATGACCTGAGACATCTGGCACTTACACCTGGGGCCTTCCTGCACAGGAGAAAGTGCCCCCGTGAAGAGAATGCACATTTCCAACATCTAAATGAAACAGAAATAACAAACTAGTCCCTGGTGTGCTTAAGCCCTGAAACTGCACAAGCAAGTTACCAAGGCCAAATCCAGCTCTCTCCAAGTGTAGGTGAAAGGTCATCCACGAATTAGGAAGCAAATTATTGAGTTACCAGCATTGCAGCAACAGAATAAACTCTCACCAACTGCTTCACTAAGCCAGTGGGATATCACCCCCAGCTATTGGCAACTCTCCTCTCATCATTAACCTCGGTTGGTCATCTCCAAACCAACCAAATGCACATTTCAGTTACTGATATAAAAGACGTCAATTAGATTTATATAAGAGTATTGCAAAATACTAAATGATAAAGGCTGCTACCAAACACGAGCAGGGAGATTCATCGCCCGACGATGTCTGCTTCTCAAACCGGCAAAGCCTGGCTATTTCTGGGAAATTACCCCTTGACTGGTGACAACACTTGCCGTGTGCATTTGATGTGGGGGAGAGGGGTACTGCTGGTATACGGCCTGTCTAAATCTGACAGCCAGGCTAAGGTTGGCACTTAGCTGCATGAGTCACCAACTACTGAAATTTAAAAGCTTGCATATGCAAATCACTAATTAAACATATTAGCATAGTCAGTTACCCAAACTGTAATCTTAATCGTATCTCCAAGTAAGGCATCCAATCACACACCCATTTTGCAGATTTGCATTTGTGAGCATGGTTTCCAGAGAGCTAGGTCCAGAACCTAGTCTAATAACCAATTTTTCCTCATGTAGTTCCAGGAAGGAGAAAGAAGAGTGAAAGTATGGAGTGAAAGTATGCTGAGTGGCTTCCTCTCTTGACAAGCAATGAGGAATTGTACAAAATCAAGAACTGGTGTGGACAGCTGAATGACAACTGAGAGGGCTAGGTGGTGAGGTATGCATGCTCAGCTTTAATCTAATGCCCATTGTTTTGACTCCTTTGACCCAAACAACATGGATTTCCCTCTATAAGCAAATATCCAGGCACAGGAAAAGACTATGTGCCAGATTTTGACTTTATTTACATTGAATTACCTGAGATTAGAATCTGAAACTAGAAACTTTCTTTATACAGTTACAAATAGCTATATTATGCAGTTTTAAGGGGTTAAGAAAAGGAGGAAATCATAACCACAGAAGTCATAAAGGCAACTTATCCCAAGCCAAATAGTTTTGTTTCTAACGCAGGGCTTTAATTATAACATGTCATATAATGATGACATAGTGCTATAATAGGCAAATATAATGCATTAATCTGATATTATATTTTGGCTTTAACAATAGGTGCAGCGAACCAGCCTTAGTGGATAACTCATTCTGAACCTATCTGCACACTCCACCTAGATACTTATCTGCCTCTTTAATTAAGTGGAGGGAAACTTCTTGAGGCCATACCCATAAAGCCAGTCTCTGATGATAGCAGAGTTACTGGAAGCCTTTGGTAATCGTTTACACCCACGTATTGTGGTTAGCTTCCAACTTTGGCTCTTTCCTTCTCGCTTTGGAACCACCTATTTATCCCCTAGTGTAAATCCCCTAGTGTTTTTGTACCAAAAGGGGTACAAAAGACCTCCTGGGGTTTGTTTGAGCAACACGTCAGCTACTGTCATTGGCCTCTTCAGGACTGGACCAGGCCTCCTAACTGCAGCAGTGAAAAAAACAGCTTTGGCAAATTATTCACTTACCAGTATACTTCTTGAAACGGAAGGGACAGACGGCATCAGTGAACACAGTACAGCCAGTGCCACCTTTCCATAATGCAGGTTCCCCAGGTTGTCCTCAGCATGTGTTCATGGCAATCAGAGACACTGCAGTGACCAGCTTCAGTGGAAGCAGGACTGGGCCTCATGGGATAAAATAATCTTTCCTGATTCCATGGGTTCTATATAACTTTGCATCCATTGAAAAACACTCTTTTTGGCTTCTTCAAAACAAAGAGTTCGCAGCACTTGCACATTAAGTTAAAACAAAATTTTAACTAATATATTAGTTGGAGAAGGTGGTTCCCTGAGTTGCAGTGCTTCCCCTCCACCAGGAATTTTTGAGAGAAATATCCTGCTCTGAGGCAGAAATACACAGAAATCATAAAGACCAAGTATGTAAACAGCATCTGAAGGAAGCACACAGACAGCAATCTTAAGGCCATGTGAAATAACTTTCTGAGGTGACGACAGTGTACAATAAGTACGATAGTCCCTGTAGCAGACTAAAGGCAGCTGATGCGAGGTTCCTATACCTCAGTACTAGATATGCCAGCCACACAGGGTGCGCACAGCCAAAATGGCTCCAACAGCTTACCGCCTCCTTTTCCTTTTTCTCTCCTTCTGCAGCTCACTTCTGTAGTCTTCTCCAATCTTTTCCAGTACGAAGGGCTCTGCTAATGACCTTTGAACAGATCATGTTGAGAATGTCACTGCAGAGTTTCTTAATCTTATGGTGGCGCCTAGATAATATGGTGATGGGTACTGAAATGCTGAAAAACAGACAGACAGATAGTTAGATAAGATTAGATATATAAGTAATTTAGTCAGTCATCATACAGAGCAGCTGACATAAGTTCATTTGTAAAGCCAACTGCTAAAATTGCTTTAGAAGTCCTTACATTTTAATTCTGTTCAGAGACAGACCTTTGATCTGAATTGTTTTGGTGGCATGTACATTATTTGAATGGAACCTCACCTGACCAGGTAATACTAGACCGGTCATTCCTGGCATACTATTGTCATAGGAGAACAGTGTACATGCAAATCCATACCTACCAATAGCTCAAGGGCAGACAGATAACTGAGCATCATGGAACAGATATAGACTTAAAGCATGAGCACCACTTTATGCTGATATACAGAATGAATCATGGCTAATAAAAGGCTCAAACAACCATATATATGACTAAATGTAACCCCAAAACACTTTTAAATTAAGCATGATCAGAAAATAAAATAAGAAAAAATAATAGATAAGTGTTATGGCTCCTCCTTCTCATTAATATTTATTAATTTACACTGTGGGGGGAGATGGAGGAGGAAAAGAAATAAAACAGACCTGTCAGATTTGCTATTGTTTATAGACAGTTTTATATTCCACCTCTCAGGTATTCGCAAAACACTGGGATGTTTGTACTGCATTCATTGCAGGGAAAGTTGTTTACATTCACGTTATGTTTTTTTAATTTGGCATTAAAAAAAATTTCAAAGACACTTCCTAGGGCAGTTTATTTCTGAAGTGGGTTATTTGTTTTCACTCTAAATCTGAGGCCACGGTAGTATTCCTAACTACAGAAGAGGTAAGAGAGTTAATATAAAAATGTAGAGTTCATTAGTCCATGTGTTTCTCTGAGTGGCATTCACCCCAGCACAGACACTTTGCACCACTAGGTTCCACTAAACAAAAACTTAAGTGCACAGACGAACCACAGATAAATGGTTCCATGTCTTAATTAGTGACGGCTGAAGCTCTCAGAAGATACTGTGGCTGTATTAGAATAAGCGTTCAAAAAGTTCAAATGTTAATCCAAGCCTCTTTAGTTTATAATGATGGAAGCCACTCTCTAGAGCCGGCTTACTCATTCTGTTTTTGATATATCCTGACTGGAGCTGGGTTTAAACTGCTGCACAAACAGCAGCTGTCGTGAAAAGTAGCTCCCTCCTTCGTACCCACTCAGAATCAGTAATTGTAGGTGTGCAGAAAAATCAGCCAACTGAACAGTACTCTCCTGACAGCACCTGGCACAGTCTTGTGTCCTTCCGTGACACTTCACTTTTGCATATACTTGGTTCTAAGGCTTGAAGGCTTGCATTAACTGTACTGAACTGTAAGAATCCCCATTTCCTTAACTTCTGAGAAGCTCAACCTCTTTTTTAAGGTACCTTCCTCTTGCCAGTGACTACAGTGAAGAAGCCAGACCCCTAATTTGAGCATCTCATTTATCTGCCTGTACTTTGGAAGGATCAAGGTCCAGCTGTCTTATGAAATGTCTGGTGTTACGGTATCTCCCTGACCAGTAACCTGTCCCCCCCAGCTAGTCCATAATGGAATATTTCAAGTCAGCTTTCCTGCATGTTGGGGTATTATAATGGACTGTAACACAGGAGACTTGATTAGCTAAACAGAAATTTTATTTACAATGTATCTACAGCCTGGTTCCCCACCGATTATAACTGTGCAGTCAAACCCACGGACTCGCAGCAGGGGTGTGTAAGGGTGTGTAAAATGCTGTCTAGCACACCTGGAAGTGCCAGGCTCTCAGTCTGCATAACTTAAAAGCAATAGAGGATGAGGCCAGTAGTTACAACAATTGTTCTTATATGCCTAATATCTGCATGAGCGAACATCGGGCTTGTTATGCATGTATTTGACACCTGCAAAGAGTTGTCCAGCTTGTGCATAAATGGAGTAGGTTCCTATCTCCCTTGTGCACCGCATGCCAAATATGTGCATATCAAGCACAGAAGTATGCCATTAGCTGAGACAAGCATTTAAAAATAGATATCTAAAAGTATTACGTAGTAAAGTGCTAAAGAACATAGTTTTAATTTTCAAGACTGCCAAGCAGCAAGCAGCTCTTGGGGTTTTTTTGAGAACCAGACCACTCACACATTTCTGTTTAGGTTTTGGAACATGATTTTATATACTTATTTTTTTGAGGAACATTGGCCAAATTGCTACCTGTCAGCTGGAGTCTGTCTCAGGAAATCCGTAATTGAACATTTCTGGCCAAGAAGCATAGAAAATAAAACTGGGCAGAAACATGTATAGTATGGTGGCAGTTACACTAGAAGCAGTAAAAAGGATTAAAGAACCTAGTTCCATTAAAAAGCCCCATTCAGGAAAAGGGAGAGAAATGTACTTTTATGAACTTGAATATGTACTTTTGTGTTTGCAGTGAGAACAGCAGTTCTTCTTGCAGCGTTGTGCACTTTCAAAGCTTTGAATGAATAACTGTAGCTAATGAATAATAGTACCTGCAAATAAAATCTTAATTGCAAAACAAAGGAATAATAAAGGAAAGTTAATACTTTTTTTTTTTAATTTATTCAAAGCTTAGAAAAGTTTTGGTTGGAGTTTTGGGTGAAGACTTGGTTGCTGCCTTTTCCTCTTTTATCTGAAGCAGCTCACTCAGTCCTAATCTTTATCATCTAAACCACATGATTAACACACAAAATAACTTTGGAGCAAGCCAGGTCCAAGCAGGAAGCTGCAAGTACTATCATGTCTTCACGATATTAGCCAGCAAAATAACTGGTTTCTTCAGTTTTTTGTTTTTGTTTTTAATTATCTACATTTATGTTTTCCTTGAAAGGGGCTTGCATTTTTGTTTCTTCTTTGTGTTGGAAACTTTCAGATTTACAATCTCACTCCCAGAGGGAATGCTTATTCTGCTAGACAATCCCCACAAGTCTGAGACAGGCCTGGACCCTTCTGCAAAATGGATAAGGATGTCTCTCACTCTGCTCATGTTTGTCAGCCAAAATCAAACCGTCCAGCCAGAGAGCACCTCTCCCACCTGGTCAATCCTAAAAGAAAGCAGCTCTGACTGTATCACATGAGGGGACTGAACTTGCTGGTGTGTATTAGGCTTGTTCAAAATATTCCGTCTGAATTGGCTGCCCTGAGAAAGCAGATGCTTCTCTAGCTCTTTCAGGATCCCAGTGGGTTTTAGGTGGGAACTGCACTAAGCTGCTCAGATCGCAGCAATTCTGGGCATGTCTAGACATAAAGTTGCTGGTACTGGAAGAAATGTTATCCTGAGCGGGGAGGAACCTACTGAGTTGTAGGTGCTTAAGTCCTCTTTTGCATCCGGCCCTAACTTGCAAGAGAGAAAGAGCCAAATGCTCAAAGGCAGCTTCCATTTCATGGCTTTAAATTATGCAAAAAAATTACGGACTTGATAGTTTTACACCTGTATTTGTATTGGAGGTAGGGAGAGCCTTGACCAGGCAGGGAGCGGCTCTGATTCTGCCCTTTCTCTGCTCTCTGAATTCAGAAGGGAGAGAGGCCTCATGCCAGCAGAAATCACAGTCCCCATGTGTCACACACTCCTATGCAAAGCTCCGCGGTTGGTACACTGGGTGCTTGTTGGGCAATGGCATGGAGAAGGATGGTTTCCTTGGAACATTTTCTGTTCATTGTACTGTTCCTTCCCAGCATTTCACAAACCATCACAAAGAACACAACAAAAAGGGGGAAAAAAAACCTCCTGAAAATGAATTGTGTGTCTCTTCCCTCGCTACCCCAACAGCCTTGGCAAGCTCATAGGAGCCAGGCAGAGCTGGTCTCTGCTGGATGTTACTCTTTACACAATTTTATGATAATTTGAGAGAGTTTTCATGATCAAATGGTGAAAGCAGAAGGAGGGAAGTCAGGACTCTTAGCTTTCATTACTGGTTCTGACCCGAAGATGCTTTTTGTATTGGGATGACATGTACAAACTCTTTTGGTTGTCCCACTGGCATGAACCTTGTTTTATGTATTTGCTGCTTCTGTTATTTCTATGGCTTCTGAGGCTCAAATCAAAACAATAGCAAAATGTCCCAATTTATCTGCAAAACAGATTATGTACCTAAGAACTATGACCTCTCTGCTCTGATTCAAAGTCTATTAAAGACCATGCAAAGATATCTGTTGACTCCAGTATACTCCAATCACAGTGCAGGCTCTTGAGCAGACGGAAAAGAGAAGGAAGACCACTAGTACTCAAAGAAGCATTGGGAGAGCTACAATTTATATTAATGGGAAGGAAAAACACTCTCAAAGGATGCTGGAAACAAGACTTCTGCCAAGGCTTGGCTAGAACACCCAAGTGCAGGGACCCAGCTTTTGTAGCTCCTTGGCTCATCCTAGGAAGAAAACAGCTTCCTGTCTTAACCTCTTAACGGGAGTTCTGTATTTGTAATTTGCAGTACTTTTCATACCTGAAAGAACAACTCAGTTCTGCTTTCATGGCAAAATTCCCAATGACTTCATTGCGAGCACAGCATAGCTCACATCCCTTTATTCTCTGCTGTTGGGCCTTTTTCACATCTTCCTAAGCTTTGAGTCTTGACTGGTCCTCTCTCCACTCAGGCTCATTCTTGGTCTCTGTTTCTCTGACACAGGTAACAGTTGTTAACTCGGTCTGAAGATCACATTTGTTTCTGTAGCAATCAAAACAGAAAAAAGAGGAAATGGATTCGAACACTGTCTTCTGCATCCATCCTGCTTATAGTGTTTTCTCCTTGCTTTTTATCATAAGCCCTACAGTCAAGTTCAGCTGTTCTCAGATGGGGCTCATGGACAGTCCTAGCTGCCATACCTGCAGAAGTAGTCAGTAAATGTAGCATGTGATCATCCCAAAGCACAAATTAGAAAAAGGAAGAAAAGAACGAACCAAAAATGTATTACTGTTTTTGAAAATGAAATCTCAAGATTTCACTATGTAGCATTGCTATTTCAGTACCGTGATTTTCAAAACAGTACTAAGTTCATGGTCCCTCTTTAAGTACCTACTTCCCTAGGGTTGGTACCTATAACTGCCCACTCTGCCTTTCAAAATCCTCTTTTAAATTAACAGTGGTTCCAGACAAGTGGCAGGCTACACATAAAACCTGGAAAGTTTATTTGAGAACAGATTTTTCCTAAGTTATTTCAAAGTCTTTATCAAAATAAAACCTGCAAAGATGTATAAACATGATCCACTAATAAGGATGTCGTCTCTAGTCCATCTGCTATCATGGTGCAAAATGAGGGAGTTTGAAGAGTATGAACACTGATTATATAAGGAGATGCTTTGGGTTGTGATCAGAGATGGCTCTTTCTTCTAAATTTATATACAATATTTGATTCACTAGCAGCAGTAGCAAAAAAAGATGTTTTGGTTCATACGGAAATGCTTTGATTCAAGTAATTAATTTTGCTTTAAGGGATTTAAAAATATAATTAAGCACCAAATTAAAGTGGAAACCCTCAACCCCAACACTACAACATTTTACTTAGAAAATGCTAAAATTGTATCATTTGATTTGTTTGGAATTTCAGGCTGATATAACTAAAAGAGTCACTTGAAACTGGTTCTAGTTCGCAAAGCGTTTCATTTTCCTAGATTTGAACATTTTGGCTAAGATTATCCAACAATAAATAATGGGAAGATGTTACCATGAAGCAGTAACATGCTGTCAGAAGCAGGATTGCAGTATTACGAAATACAGGTCTACAATGGTAGTTTATTGCACTATTTTATCAACGATATTTACAGACCTCTCAGCTGAAAAGCTGAGTGGGTACAGTTAAGGAGTAAGCCATGGGTTGGTTTTAGTGTATTATTAGCGATGGCAAAGTTACATCTCAACAAATCCGTAAACTCCACTTGACAGGAAAATACCATGCACATCTGTGATGCCACAGAAATAAGGTATCATAATTAAAACAATGGTTCTTTTCCCTCAAGATTTTCTTTAGGCCTGTCCTCAAAACAAATCCTAGGCAGGTAATTTATTGTTTATCCACATGACATTTAAGCAGCATATTCAATACTGTTGCAGTTCATACTTTAAATACAAACATGACATCAGTCCAACAATTTTTGGCAAATAAAAGGCAGCAATAGAGTGTCAAGGATTCAAGGAGACTCCAATCTAATTTAAATGGTGTTGCTCTCAAAAGCTGGCAGCAAGGAGTGCATCCTTTTAAAATGTTTCCATTAGAAGCTGATGTTTATGATCACTCTCAGCTTGGCAAGAAAAACACTCTTCTAAACATTTACATTTCACATTCTTTAGGACAGTCGAAAAATGTTGCCTTGCAGTTCTCCACACTGCAGAGAGGCTGTGAGGAATGTTATAGTAGAACGTTAATAGCGGTGCACTTTTCTTATTCTTTGATGTACTGCGTGGTAGTTTTTATACTAGTTGCATTCTCGATGTTGTCTGTCCTGATCTAAGTTTCACTCAAACAACATGAGCCTAGGTTTATTTTTCTAGCTAATAAAAACAAAGTTAATTCATTTATTAATAATACTTTGTATTAACGTTATAGCGTTATAGTTACCATTTGGAGACTTTCCCATTTGAATATATTAACTATACACTGTGACAAAACTCTCCAGCGGAGTCAGAAAATAAGCATTTTTCAAGAGGTACAATCTGTGAAGGAGGGGTTGTCGGTGTTCTGTTTGTCCAAACAATGTAGCCTTGTTTTGGTTCGCCTACAACTCTGATCACAATGTACAGGCATCAGCAACAACAACAAAAAATATAACTTAGAACCCCTGGTCAGTCTCTCTGGCTCCAAGGTAACTACTTCTGTGAGTAACTGCCACGCTTGAGCAAGACATCTGTGTTCTGGCTGCTGTGTGCCACCCATCACGGGCCCCAGTGCACAGCTCTGGTGAGCTCTCACAAATAGTGCCATTAAAGCCAGCTGGACTGACTGCCTGTACCTGCCCACTCACTCCCTTGCACACAGATTTCCCAATCTGACCCAAGCTAATGGCATCATGAAAAAAAAAATAAAAGCATTGGCTTTACTCTTCCCCAAGAGCACTGTTTTCAAACCAATGTTTTGAAAGTACAGTTCAATTGTAGATTAGAGGTGTATAAATGTATTTGTGTTCCCCATTCCACAAATCACCTGAAGGACATGTATGAATCTTACTGACACGGTGAAATGAATCATGGCATTAGGTCTGACGCATGGGATACAGTGAAGTCCTAAACACTGCCGATTCCCAGGAAGGTCACTGAATGTTGATGGCACCTAGGGACTACAGGACAGAATAAATACAAGAATGTATCCACATGAATAATTTTCTGTATGCAAATCACCTCAGTGCAGTGTCGCAATCTGCGGGAGTCCCCAGACTGGACTGCTCCTGTGGGTAAGATCACTCATGGTCTGAGGATCTGCAGAATCAGGCTTGGTGGTATGTGCTGGATGCCTGTGCACTATCATTTTAATTCAGTTTGCTAAGGTGTGTACAATCTCTGTTAAGGTACACGTAAGCCACAATCACAGTGGCATCGAGTCAGCTGCTTCAGGTCTGGGCCATTTTGCTGGCAGCTGAAGATGTGATGCTGATGGAAGTGGCTTGTTCTACAGCACTTGGTTAAAGAATAAACTTTGCTGTGTGCCTTGCTGGTAGTAGTAGCAGGGAATTCAAGGCAAGGGAATTTTACAAATTGTGAATAAAAATTGTAGGTGTGAAGTCTTAATTGCTGTTCATAATTAGGCAACATACAAACAAACTGTACACGTATAATGCCCTTCATCAGAGGAACTCAGGTAACTTCGGAAGTTTATTAAAGTCTCATCAAAACATGATATTGTGACCATATTATCCAGAGACCCCCTGCAGCAGCCATAAACTATCTTGTCTGGGCCATGGCAAAAAGCTGGGGGTGATGGCTGCTGGCACTGTGAGGTCAGGAGAGCTCTCTGTTCTGGCAGCTCCCTGGGCTCCCAGTTAGCTGAGGGTTTATGGTGTTCAGGGAGATGCTTTTATTTGGTAGGATAAAAGTTGGGTTTTGCTGGCTTACATCAAACTTGTTTGGGAATATCTGCAAACTCATGGAAACAAAAGACAATGTCTCTTGACAAAACTTTTTAGTGTAATTCTGTGCAAGAGCACTCTAATTCCAGAATAAAAATGACCACACAAAGACAGACTTAAAACTAACTCTCTGCAAGCCTTTAGAAACTGAAAGTTCCATTTTAAAGTTGAAGGTACTTACAAAAGCCCCATGTTCTTATTTAGCTTGTTGTTTCCGGTGTGTACATCCCCCAGAGCAAGCACCCAAAATCCAAATAAAGTCAGGGGAATCTCAAGGTACCCAGTGACGTTGTCTCACTTCAAGATAAGCACCCAAAATCAAGTAAGGTCAATTGAACCCTGAGGTGCTCAGTGACTCATTTCAAGGCAGACATTAAAAATGAAGTATCTTTGAAGGGGTTTGAAAATTTTAGCCTAAGTTACTGAGAGAGAGGAATTCCTGTTCTCATAGACAGGTTCTCATAGACAAGTCCTCTTAGAGCAACCGGCTACCAGTCAATAATCTATATTTATATAGCTCAGCATATACAGGTCTCTATGAGAAACTATAACACAAATCACAACTTAATAGAATCTCTGTATAACCAGTGTCTTGAGTAACACTAATGACTCTGTATAAAGACATAAAGGGAGCAGCTCAGAGTGGGTGGGAAGCAGTAGCCAGCAGGCTGGCTAGGAGGAAGGGAGAAATAAGGCAGCTTCTAGTTTCCAGGAAGGGCCAGCAGCTGTATTTATAGAGGTCACACACCTTCTGGTCAATTATGTCTAAACTCAGAGGAACCACTGGTAAAATATTCATTGCTGCTGGCTTCGGTAAAAGCCAATTAGAGACATATTTATATTATAAAACCTAATCTCTAGGGAATAAAGTGTGGAGAACTTCAAATAGTTGCCCAAAGAAGGATGGAGCATGGTATACGTTCAGGACTGGAACTAATGGATCCCAGTGCCTGAGCGTGTGGACATTGTTTGAGATTTCTGGAAGGATACCTTAAAACACTGGCCTCTGGTTGCAAAATTTAAGCCAGAACTGAAATAACTTTTACTAGTTTACTTTACATTTTACTTTTTACTTCCTCCCAGTCTAGTATCTAAATGCGCAATTTTAATTGTTTCTCAATAAACACTTGCTTTACTATAAGGCTTGGCTGACATTGGGGGCAAGGTAAATGAAAACAAAGCTCCAATTCCATGGAGATCAAAGACTGAGTCAAAGAAGCACGTTGTGGGTAGCCCTGAGAACCTGTATCTCAGCACAGCTTCCTGAGGTTCTGCAAGTGGGAGTATTTGCTGCCAGGCTGCCAGTGCAGGAGCTGGGGATGCCAAGTGCCAGGTTTGCAAAGGCAGTCCCTTTGGCAGGCACAAACAGAACCCTTTCTGAGGCACAGAGAGACTCTCCACAGCTTCTCTAAGCCATGGTGCTGTATGAGTAGACCAAAGTCATAACACTGGTTAGTGACAAAGCTGAAAAGAATCCAGATTGCCAGCTCCCTGTCCTAAATACCAAATGTAGTTCTGCCTTCTCCTCCAGGATAAAAACATAGGAAAAATATTCTAAAAGCTTTCAAGAAGCAGTCTGGATTTTGCTGTTAAAAGGAGGAAACATTATCAAAGGATCAGAAAATTCCACAAAGTAGCACAACAGTTACTATTGCAAAACTCTGGAGGATCTCTTCTGTGGTATAGAGTTATTCAGCAGCTCAGATTCATAGCAGTATTTCTTCAGCCTCTACAGTCACAAATTCCTTTTCCTGTTTTGGGTAAGTTCAGTAAGCTCAACTCTATTGGCTTCAATGAGAGCCAGACCTTGTCTAAAATGTAACATTTTTATTGTCCTTTCCGTAGAACATTTATGCTGTGTTTATCAGGTTCATTTCTTTTTTCATTAGAAGTTAATCACAGTGCCACTAGCACTGCTTTAATGTCATGAGAATCACACTCTGTAGGGTGCATCCTATGACTGCCTCAGAAATCTCTCCCTGTGGATATTTTGTCTCTGTGAAATAGTCTGGTTCCAACTATTCATCTTTGCCAAGAAGAACAATGTTACCAATTATTCCTACAGTGGGAAATAAATCAGAACAATAATTTGTTTTCTTGCAGTTGGTTGTACATATCCTTCATCATTAGAAATTTAGCTATGAATTAGAAAACTTTCCTTCCACTTTCCCAGCCTTTTCCGTTTGCGCAGGATTCATGGTATGCCTATGCAGCAGATGAGTTATTTTACCTGGGAGGTAGGAATTGTTCCAAGTTCATACCTGCTCAAGATGTAATTCAATTTTATGAAGGAGACTGGCACCATGCCTATCTATAAAAAATCTCCAGCATTATTACGTAGAGCACAGAAGAGCTAACAGTGACCCAGTAAAAGAAATCAAGATTTGAAGGTGGGTTTGCAGAGAGAAAAGATCTGTCATTAGTGAAGAGAAATGAGATGAAATTACTGAAAGAACATTTCTGATCATGCAATCAAGGAAACATAGAACAAAACTCCAGGGCACAGAGGGATCTGTGAGTACTACCTTGGGGAGAAGGTACTACAGATACTTTGTCGGATAAGGGCATATCAAAATTCAGTGCCTGAGCTCAGAAACCCAAATACTGAAAAGTACCGTCAATCAGTTCGTGTTCATGGACTGGGACATGAGTAGCTTTAGGACTTGGCGCTCATATTCTGCTTAAGCATGCAATTCACGAGAATAATTGAGATGTGCCATTACCCTGAAGGTATCAGAAATCAGAGCAGATGCACGCTCCGGTTATACGAGCAGTTACCCTTCTGTTCTCACAGTTGTGAAAATCCGGCCCTTGCATTTATTTTCGCTTTTCACAGAATTGCAGAGGTGTTGTCCGAGGTGCTGAGTCCTCCGCAGGTCACTGTGCAGCTAAAGGAAGCTGCAGGTGCTCCATGCCACTGAAAATCACATCATTGGCTTAATCATCAACAAAGTCTCATTACCAAGACTTGCAGCTGGTATCCAATGAAATCTGAGATAGCAGCTAGAGTCCTAAGCAACTAGCAATACCAGTTTTTCTAGAAAATTAATAAATGCAAATGTTAACTGTTCTAAATTCACTTAATAAACAAGTCACCTGGAAAGATTTGTGGTTTTCATTAGAACAGAGAATATAAATAGAAAAGGAAATGGAAGGCCTGCTACTTGGTGTCCAATAAACCCCACAACGTGGCCAAGCTTTTGCAGGGCTCTCTGGGTATGCAATGAGATAATTAGCAAAATGTATTGTAGTCTTTCAATCGCTATAAAATACATTTAAATGCTTTCTAGTGTGCGCAGCCCTTTAGTGCCTAATGAAGCAACTGCAGCTGATAGGCTGGATCCTGAGCTACACAAGGCAAAGCAAAGAAGATGAACGGGGCTAAACTGCATAGCGGGCATAGGAGGCTGAGAAGGTCCAAGGAAGTGGTTCTGTCTTCAGCTAGTGAAGGAGACTGGCAAGGAACAAGCATTGCCAAGCGCCTCATTAACACAAAGGCAGAAAGCCTCAATACGTGTCCAGTGTCCGCTCACACCCAGTGATTTTGGGGATAAGTGTGCAGAGGAACCTGAGATTCATCCCCACTGGTGTAAGAAACTACATGTTGAACTGAGCCTTGGTATTGTTTCCATTCTTGCCATTCCCCGGTACAACAGCTTGCTGCCTTGTAACAGGCAGACCAAACCGCAAGCGAAGTTTTGTATGACAGCTCAGTGCTGAAAAAAACTATGCTTCTCCTGAAGTCCTGGCTCTAGAAGACAAATGTGGATTCCCCTGGAAATCTGCCCAGATCTGAATGTGAGTATGGCAATGGGTGTTACTGCCTGCACTCCGTGTTTGTCTTCAAACCCTCCCTTGCCTGCAGTTTCCAGATTTTTCCTATTGAAACTAGGGTGAGATTATACATTTAAAAGATCTGTCAAATAATTAGGTATAATCTTGATAATGAGTTATGGATTGAAAACAAGTCTCATAGGCTGAGAAAGCTTGAAAAATTATGCACTTGCCTCCAAACAAAAAGGAAAAAGATAAAGGACATGTAAGGAGAATAAAGCTACTGTGTCACAGGTAAAATGTCTTAGCAAAACTAACTCAAAGGGCAGATTGCATTCTGCATCTGGACCATGAATAAGATTTTCTCAGCTTCTTCAGTGGCCTAGACATGTGTCCCCTTCTACATTCCTCTCCAGTCTCTCAGGAAGCAGCTGTAATGCGCAGCCACAGTTCCCAGCCATGAAGCCACCACGTGCTACCTGCCAAGCCTGGCAGAGTCCAAACGATGACACGGCTTCACACTACCATGTGGACTGCAGGAAAAATTACCCAGATGACCTCCACAAAAATGAATCGAGTGGTCCTGCTCGAAGCATCCTGCGTCTTCCTGGAGTTATGCATCGGAAAGGACTCTCTGAGTCATCCTCCTAATTTGCATATCCCTTTGCATCTTGGCACTAACAGTCAAGAGCCATTGTAGCCAGCTAGAAAAGCCTCATGTTTGTGCTCTTCCATGCAAATACCTCTTCTCCCTATATATTAGTTACTGTGTGTGGGTTTTCTCTCTCACTCTCTCTTGCCATATGTGTGGGAGTTGATGGCATCAACTTTTATGAAATCTCAACACATGCCAAGAACAGCTGGAGAAGTTGAAACAAGTTCTGGGTGAGGTGAGTTTCATGGGCAGGGACTGAAATTAGCAAAGGTACCGTGGCTGCTTGCCATCCTGGGAGTCTCACATGGAGCATGTGGGCTTTTCTTGCTCCAGAACCAGACTCCCAATGGAAAAAAGGATTGGATTTGATTTAGATAATGACAATGGCAAAGATAGCTGAATTAGAAGAGTTTGTTCACCAGGAGAGACCATCTCTGTACCTCTTCCGTGACTGGTTCATTATGTAAATATAAAAATTTCATCATGAGTCTGAGGTAATTAATATCTTTAGTCAGCATGTAGCACTCTATCAGAACACTTTACTAACATTAATAATTAATCACCACAACACTCTGGGAAGGTTATCATCTTAATCAATGGGTAAACTGAGGCACAAAGACTTAAAGGATCTCAGCCTGCCAGTGGCAGTACTCTTGTGTCCCAGCCTGGTGCTCAGTGTGTTACAGTGTGTGGCCAAGCTACCTGATAAGCTTTATGATAAGAAGGAACAAACCAAGAGGGCATTCCAGGCTGAATGAAATAAATCTCCCTCCAGACTGCACACGGAGCAAAACCTGTTAATCACTGGCTGCTCTCTACAGGTCTCTGTGTTCTCAAATCCAGGATGTCTGTCCTCCCCTCATAATGTCTACATGTTTCTGTTGATCTTTCTGCATGTTCCGTTCAGCAATCCAACAGTATTCATGATGTGACAGACACAGTCTGGCCTCAGCCTTAGCTATGACTCACGTATTTACATCTTCTTTTCTTGAGAATTTTAGAATGTAAAGAACAATGATATGTCCGATGGATTTTAGTGTTATAAATAATTTAATAACTAGTATTTGCTTTTGAAGCACTTTACACATCTATCTCAGAAGAATTTCCAGCTTTTGCCTCAGTCTCCTATACAGGAACATTTGAGTCTGGTGCAAAGTTTGGTCTTAAGTTGTTAGTTTTCTATAACCAAGTCTTATCTAGGCTAGTAAATGTAGCTTTTACCGCATCAGTTTCTGCCATGTTTTCCACTTGGACATCTCCACTAGGTCATACATTATTGCTTAGGTATGTCATTCCCAGACAAATGTAGAGAGAATTGTGAAAGAAGTGACCTCTCTGCCCAATTCAGAAAATGAAACTTCAGCACAGCCTACTAAATACAGAAACATGCACAGTACATCTGAAAGAAATGTTTGCTTGTCTTGAGGCTTCACAAGAGGGATCTGTCAAATGTGACAGGCTGTCATTAAAAACAATTAACCTAATCAAAAATCCCTTTTCTCTTATTTCTGCTTAGTCAGGTGAATATTAAATACTAGATTTTCCAGGGGCACAGAGAAAAAGAGGAAATCAGCATCTATGTTTTCATTCAAACATGTGTATGAAGGAGCAAGTACAGATTCGCCTTCATACACCTAAAGTATGCATGTAATTAGTATGACTGCACAGGGAGTCATGAGACTTGTCTACATGATTGGCCTCCTGCATGTCATTTGGGCGGTTGTCTCAATAGTGCCATTGCTTGTGCGTGCAACCCTAGCACTTAAACAGGGAAACACACATTTTTCTGGCAAAGCAGACTTGTGAGAATGGCTGTTCTCCAAACCCCGCACTCCCCAAGACTTCTGGTACCTGTTAGGACGATACTTCTCATGGAACACGTAGATTTTTGTACCTGTTTGGTTTAGAGTAAACTGGTTGCTTGTGATGACTTAATTCCTAGCATCATCACCACAAGTGCAAGTACAATTCTCTCCTTAGCACTCCCAAACCAATTTTGTGTTTTCCTGAAGTGGAGGAGGCAAAGAAAAACCCTAGTTCCTTTGAGGTGGGAGCTCACCCCAAGGGAGAGGAGAGGGAAGCTGACCTCCAGTGCATTCACTGATTGTATTTATTTTTAAAGGCACTTAGCCATAAGTCTCAGCCTATGGCTCTGCTTCCTGCAGTCACACCCTGCTTGTGGCTCTGAAGGTACTCACTAAGCACTAGTAACACCCAGCATTTATATAGGGCTTTTCATCTTCAAAGCACTTCCCGAACATCGTTTAATTAATGAATCCTCACAGCCCTCTGTGAGGTATGCACAGTTATTACCCCCACATTTTACAAGTGAGGAAAACTGAGGCAATGATTAGCTGAGGCAACACTGTGGGAATTGGGATTAGGGTTCAGGAGAACTCAGGAGTGCCTGGACCCCCATTCCACACAATGATTGCCTGGCTGCTCCATTGGGAAACAAACGTGGTGCCTCAGTTCAGCAGAGTATCTTGAACACGATCAGTGCTGACCTGTTGGTGCATCAGTAACATCTTTTCCATCCAGGTTCACACAGGTTTTCTGTGTGGAGATCTGGAAAAATTTTCTTTTTCATCTTGCAGTATCAATTCCACATCCTGCTTTCATCCAGATGGGAGATCCAAAGAAAGACACTGGGACTGAGGTTTCAAAAGAGGATGGCTTCTATTACCTACAGCACTACTGAACACATTCAGTTTTAGTGCCTCTATAGTGTCTTTAAAATGACATAGGGAGGGGACTTTCACCTAGAGATCTCAGAGTGCTCTATGGACACAGGACAGTGTTGCAATCCCCAATCACAGTATGGCTCTGTGCAGACTGTCAGACCCACTCAGCCTTGGCCTTGGCTGAAGGTCTGATGATTCACGACCCTCAGCCCACATTCATGAAAGTTCAGTGAGTTTCACTCACATCCTCCTCAATAACTGCGGGTTCCTCCCTTGAGAAGCCCCAGGGTATCTCAGTTCCCAGCTGACATGTGGAGGACAGGAGCAGACTTCCTGGTCGTAATGGTAGCCGGTAGGGTGAGAGAGGGCACCAATGATGGGGGTTAAACCTGG
Source organism: Eurystomus gularis (assembly GCA_013400335.1). Lineage (NCBI taxonomy): Eukaryota > Metazoa > Chordata > Aves > Coraciiformes > Coraciidae > Eurystomus > Eurystomus gularis. Next base: position 152,538 of record VZZY01022929.1, read on the forward strand.
ATGGTTCAACCTTGTCAAACTTGAACATCCGAGAAAACCTGCAGGGCTTGGTTCCTTTCCAGCCCTCCAGGGCTCTCACAGCCCTAATTATTATTGTTGTTGTTGTTATAACAAAACATTCATATACTGCCATAAAATACAAACTAGATAATACACGTTCCTTGCCTGAAGAGCTCAGGCTTTAAACAGGCTGGACATTCTGAACTGGATCCCTCAGGAGAGACAGGGAAGGTGCAGCCCTTTCACAGCAATTTCCCCTCTCAGTTCCTTTCAAGTGCAGCTGGACACTCTGAAGGAATATGGGACGGGGCAACAAGCCGCTGACCAGCCAGCAGCAGAGATAGAGCACGCTCCTCCAGCTGTGCCTCAGCTCATGTTCTGCTGTGCACAGCAGCTGTGGGAGAAAGATCTGTGCCTGGCAGTCACACTCACAAGGCAGGGGACTGGTGGGAATGGGGTTTCCCTGAGGGTGTGCTCCTCAAATCAGCTACAGCTCAAAGCTGGTACCTGCCACTCGGAAATCAAGGTCCAACCCACTGTTCCTGGTGGGGTAGCAGCTGCCAGCTCCTGCTGAGTTCTCACAGGCACTATCAGAGAATTGCTGTCAATCAGTTGATCAGCAATGCTGCCTCTGTCTGAGCCAGATGATGTGGTACCACCTGCAGAAATGCAGCAGGAGCTGCTCCATCCTGCTCCTGTACAAGTCAACCATCCCACAGGCATTGTTTCAAATGCACTGTTCTACTAAACCAAGGCGGTGGAATTGTAATGCTCAAAAGAAAACAAGAGCATGGTAGTGCATAGTGTGCTGATGGCTTTGCACAGCTGACTGCTGGGAAGCACTGGGGAATCTGTGGTTCAAAAATGTTCTTCTGACTGGGACTCATGCCTTCTCTCGCCTGTGAGGTCCCCTCTGTTCCCTCCTGACAGTGTTTCCCAGTCCGATCTGAAATGCCATGGGACACTGAGCCAAGAAAGAAGTGGAAAATGTTGCAATTCCTAAGCTGTGCTTTGAAATGAAATAGTAATACTTGTAATTAATAATAATCTCTAATGAAAAAAATCCCTGCTTATTCCAGTATAGACACTTTAGGTAGTAGGGCGTTGGGCAGGCTTATTCAGCCTCTGGACAGACTCACCCACAAGGCCTAGCATCAACACGCCCTGTGTACACCTAGCATCGTTTTGAACAACTGCACCAAAACAAAGACAAGAAGCACTTCAGGTCCTTTGTGTGTCTAAGTGCAAGAGAGGGATCCCTGGCCAGTTTTTACCAACTGAAGGCTTTGAGCCAGAAACTGTCCCTCATCTATATTCATAACTCATAAACCAAAGCAAAACAAAACCCCAACAAAATACATTCACAATGGAGGAAGCATTTCTCAGAAGTGCTGCTGTTTTCATTCCCTCCAGTGCTCAGTGTTCCAATGTTGTAATGTTCTCTGACGACTTGGTCACAAAGACATTGAGCAGACACTGCTGAAGTTTTTGAATGCTTAATCTGACCTATCTTAGACCTGGCAAAAACCCAAGAAAATACTACAAATAGAGGCACACCTAATATATTATTAAGGGATATAATGTTGATTTTCTGATTATTATTGAACTCCAAAACAATTCCCATCACAGAACTTATAAGGCAGCGGGGAAACCTCACTGGACACTCAGTGTAAAGGTTCACATCACCCACTGCCCACCCCTAAACTACTGCTGCTACTTCCCATTCCATCTTTCCAGGCTCACTAGTCTAGCTCCCAGCCAGGCACTACTCTGTATCTTGGGAATTTTGTTCATACACACAGATATGCTGACGACTCAAGTTTTAGTTTTTTTCCCAACTGACCAGCCTCTTTACGGCCAGTTGCTCCCAGGGTGCCGTATTCTCCCAGATGGCTCACGGGCTACACCAGCTGAACTCTCAGCCTTTTTCCGCATGCCTTCTTTCCTCTACCCCTGCCAACATGCTCTGTCCATTTCTTGGCTGTCACCAAAACAGTGTTTTTTCTTAATTGCCTCTTTGTAACACAGCCCCCAGAACTACTTGCTGTTAATCGTCACAACTCTTTCTGTGCAGCGGACATCTGTTTACAGCCCTGATGCACACTGTGTTGCATTTCAGCAGAACAGCAAAGTGTTTCTTTTTTTCCCGCCTGCAGAAGGCGATCCAGACAAAATGGCTAATTTCTAAGTTAGCTCCTCATGGTTTAAGCTTCCTGCCGTAGCAATAGTTGTCAATCAAGAAGAGCTTAATCTTAACTCAGGCATTAACTTGAACACAATTAATTCTTGGCAGCAGACATAAAATGCTATGAGCCCCATATCTCCTGATGGTGATAAGGCTGACTGTCAGGACAGGCTCTGCATTCACTCCTTAGCAAGAGTTAGATCAAGCCCATACAGACTAATAAAACCAATTACATTGTTGGCATTAGCAAGTGCAACTTTGAAAGAGTCAATTGATTTCTGTCTTACTATGCCAACCAGAACCTTGTCTCAACTTACACAGGTGGCTGGGATTTTCCTATTAGTTTTCAGGATAAGAATTCAAATCACAGCTGGGTAAGTAAAAAGCACAAATTTGAGGCACATGGCCTAAAGTGAAGGGAAGGTGTTTGACAGGCTGCAGTGTTACCACCACTCCCATGGCCAGACACATGCCAGATGGTCACAGATGTGACCTGCTGCCACCTGTGTCAGCATGATCTCGCCCTGCCTTCCTCTGCCTCGTTTCTCTTGCCTCACTGTACTTTCCACATGGCATTTTCAATCCTGTTTTATCTCATTCCACTCACGGAGCTCACTTGTGTGGCTCAAATCAAATCCTGTTAACTTTGCTGGGGTCGACAGTGATTCAGGTTATGAGATGAGGCCTGGGACAGACTGTCACCAGTTCAAGTCCGATCCAGGTTATCTTCATCTTGAGGTTGAGGAGCCAGCTGAGCCATCTGTCTTGCACCACTTGCAAGCCTGACACTCGCTGCCCCACTCCCCGTCCCTCATTTCCTGACTATCTATTTTTCTGTTGTTACCCTTATCAAGAGAAGAACTTAACCAACCTGGCATACCAGCCTGATGTGCTTACCAGATTGCGGTGTGACTCAGTACAGAACTCTTCCTATGCTTTCACACATAAACACAGTCAGTGGACTGGAAAAGAAGACAGTGAAAAGTGCAAACAACGTATCACGGAGATTGCAAACCCTTGAGGATTCAACAGATTGGAAGGTCCCTCACAAAACAGGTCCCTATTCCCCATCAAAATGCCCTATTCTTTTTTTGATTTTAACAGTCTTAAGTTTGCAAAATATCTGAGATTGATTAGGTTATGCACAGGCATATCCATATTACTAAAACTTTGGCAAAGGCATATTCTATTAGAGATATTCTGGCAGCCATCCTGAAGGGTCTTTAGGAGTTATCCATTCACAAAGCCATGTATGTGATGACTAGTATAAATTACATCACTAATTACGCTGGGGCAAATATTTTGAAAGTGATCCATAGGCAGAAACACATTCATGTTAACCACCCGATGAAGAGTATTATACACAGATATACCTGACTCAAGGCAAAAACCACCCAGGTGCTAAAACCATGGTATTGAAGATTGATTGTTATCTTTCACTAGAATGCTTCACCAAAAGGCCATCTCTTCATCCACAAACATGCCTCAAATTTGCACTGTTTTATAGAGCCTTTTTGAATATCCTGGGAGCTAAGGTGGTTGGTGCATTGTATATATACTGCATGGTGTAAAGTGTTACCTGCTTATCATTTGTGTATGGTTACAAATATGTTTTTCAACTGAATGAAAAAGAATTGATAGAGTCTTACTGACAAAAAAGCTTTAGAATGTGCATGAAGAAAAATGTCTTGTTATGCTTTTACTGCAAACAGTCTTGATGACATTTACTCTAAAAAGCTCTGTCTTTCTAAGATTTGTATGGATAAAAAACTCACAATTAGTTTCTGAATTAATTTTGACAAAGTCCAAATGCAGCATATGCTTGCAAGGAAACTGTCAAGTGCTTGACTTAGAGCAAGTAAGTGGCAGAACGGCTATTTCAGATGGCTACTTCACTTCTGCCTATAAAGCCGACACAAAAATTTACTGATGAAAAAGCTGTTAGGATCAGTCAGTTTGTTCTTTGGCAAAGCTATGTAGCATTGGCCTCAAAATTTAACTTAATATATGCAAATAAGTAATTTATCTTATTCAGGAAAATAACTTTCATAATCTTAAAGATGTTTGAGAGACAGTTAATCCTCAAAAATAATCTTTATATCTAACACATCATCTATTGTTTCAATGTATAAGCTAGATGTATGCAATACATCATATTAAGTATCTCCTCTGAATAAAGAAACACCAAAGGAAATCCTACACTCATTTCATTTAAAACCTCATAAAAATCAGTCTCTAAGAGTTACTTCCATAGCTCCTCCATGTTGAGGCAGTATCACAAAAAAACTTCCTATATTCAAACATGGGTTAACTCTTGTTTGATTGAACATGTTGAACCTGCCCTTCTTTGCCTGCAATGTTTCTCAAGGGAATACTAGCTCCGTTCCCTCTTCTATGAGAGCCTGCGAGCTGAGGTCAGGCAGGCAAAGGACTACCCAGAGTTTAAAGATGAAGAATTTAGTTTGAGGTGGTTGCATCCCAGGTCTCAGTGGAATGGGCTGAGTTTATCCCATACCACAAGATGGTGGGGGCAAGCTCCACATTGTACTGTGTGACAGGCACAGGCCTCAGGCACAGGACTGCAGACAGAGAATCACATGCTTCTTGCCCTGCACAGTGCCACAGGCTTTCTGCAGCTCCTTGTATCTGGTATGTGGGACCACAGAACTGGAGAGACCCTGAAGTGCTGGGTTTTGTGGTCCACTCCAAGAGAGTGGAAAAAACTCCCCGGGAACTAAGAATCCTCACAATTCTCACTAAGTTCCATTCTCCTCCACTTTGATGTTGCTGTCTCTTACATGAATGTTGTTATGTATTGCATGTGTAGTAAAAACAAACAAACATGAAACAGGACACCACTGCACAGTTTTCCCTGTTAGAAGGGAATGAGAACAAAACTCTACAACATATTAATTATGCAATTAACTCTCCAATAGCTAGGGTACATCCATTAGTTCGGCTAGAAACTGGGAGAGAGAAACATGTTATATCCTCTGTTTTGCAAGCATTATCTCCAGCAAAACAACCACCAGGAACACAAATCCAGTCTAACAGACTAAAGTCTTCAGAGGGCTCCTACCCTTCCACAGACAGAGTAACGTTTAAATGCAGTACTCCAATATCATAGGACATATGTCCAATAATGTATTCTAAATTAGCATCTCTAATGGGTTCTGTCAAGGCTTGATCTGGCCAGTGGTAATTGTCCCCCTGAACCGATCTCAAGATGAAAGTGCTGGAACAACTGTACTTGAACTTCCATCTGTTGAGGAACAAGCCCCATTGTATTACATACCACACACCTTCACTGCCTCCTTACAACCGTGGAGTAGCACAAGGAAGTAAAGTGTTGAGATCTCATGTACTGTATTTGCACCTGGGAATCACCAGGTGTTCATAAATAGCTAATGTGGTAGAGCAGCCCAGCATGGTCTTACTTTTACTAATAAGTTGCTCGGAGATCTTGTTCATCTTTCAGTATCTCATTTGGTCCTTCTGTAGCTTGGGGAATAACACTTCCCTGCTCCACTGAGGCACTGAGGTCTGTAACAATAACTATGAACTGTTTGATAAGAGATGCTACTGAAAGACAAAGGTGTATTATTGCAAAATGTTGTGGGTTGGCAACAGCTAGTGGCACTGTATTGCATCCAGAGCCCATTTGGATCCTCACAATGAAATGAGAGTGAGGGGAGAGGAAATCAGGTCAGAGATTTTGGCAGACCTATTCGAGGTAAGCATAATCCAGCTGATTCATTATGTGCTGCAATCCTTGCTGGCAAAGACTCTGAAGCAAAGTAGCCTCCAGCCCTATTGCAACTCAACCTCTGTGTGTGGGTGTTGATGCTGCACATTAGGGAAGGGTGTCACTGGTGGATAAACTTAAGGGGGTGAGGGCTGGATGCAGGACGCAAAGGACTTCACACAAGTGTGGAATATCAGCCTTGCATTCCCTGCTGAGCAGCCCACGCTAACAATGTTGTTCCTACCTTCTATGAGACAAGGAGGAAACCTTTGAGAAGACCCTTCTGATGACTAACGCAATCTCTGCTTCATGAATCATTGGCATTGGGATGTCCTTGTGGCATAATCAGAGCTCTGGTTATTATACTCATTGATGATAAAACAAGTAAATCTTAATGAGTTGTGGGAAAGGAGACAATAGGGCCCTCTGCCAGCTCTCATTTACCTTGACAACACGCCTACAGCCCAAGTACAAAGATCACTATTGTTTATCCTCGGTATGTGTGAAGGGGCCAGACAGTTCTCATCTCACTCAGTCTGATGGTACTCTCTTTATCTCTGCCTTAGCATTTCTAAGGTACCTACCACTGTGGTATCTAAACATCTCAGCTTTAGTCCAGGGTTACTTTATGGTAAACAAACTACTTGGACAGCCTTTGAAGGTGAAAAACTGATATACAGTTAAATAGTGGTAAATTATTCAATTTACATAGTGCCTCTTCTTTGACTAAAAGGACAAGTAAAGACTTTGTTGTTCATATTGTAAACAAATCCTCTGTGTATGATTCAGACACTAAGTAACTGGGTCTATTACCTCACTAATACAGCTACGCCAATCTACCACGGCAGTAACACATGCCCAGCATGAACTCAGCCTCCATCCCAGCTGGACTGTATTCACACTACGGACTCCTGTCAGCCTAGCTGTCTTGGGCAGGGTTACAACTCATCGCACTTCAGACCAGAAGAGCTACAGCAGTAGGATTATATGGAAAAACAAAAATATATGAGAAAAATGGACCTATTCCACCAGGCAATCTATGTCCTGTGGGAAGTCACACTCAGAGCTGCTGACCTCCTTGTAGCTCCTGCTGTACCTCCTTGTAGTTCTGCTGCTGGCTGTTCTTGCAAGGCCAAAAACCTGTTGAATGGGCCCGTGAATGGGCCAGGAAAGCTTTCACCTGGTGCATGTGTTGTCTACAGCTTTGTCATCCACAGCAGCCTGGGAATCTTCAATGAAAAGGATTTTTGAACAGAAGAAGGGATCTCTATGAAGCTATGGTTTTTACATATTTTTTAAGGAAGTATTTGTTAAGAAAGGCTTCCCAGATGCCAGCTGGATTAGGAAGAGCAGCCTCTGAATAGTCAGCATTCCAGCTGTCAGGCACTTGCTAGGGGTAGGGGAGAACTGAGATGGGCACCTTCTTTGTCCCAAATGGCTGCCAGAATCACCAGGCTACTACTTATACTGGCTTGGGTGTCTTCTTTGCATTTTGTGCAGAAAGCATGAAAAGATGTGTTTCAACTCAGTGTGAACACAGGAACATTCTTGAACTTCTGAGGCGTTTGTCAGGATGGCAAAACATTTCTCATTCAGATCTGGAGATAAGTGCAGATTTCAAGCAAGAAACAAAAGACAGACTCTGACATTTAGATCTCAGAGTGAATTCCTTGGGAGAGCAACAAGAGAAAAACATCTTTCTACTTGTGCTATAACTAAATCAGATCAGTTGCTGATTTATAATGTGGAGCTGGGAAAGCATTAAAAATAGTGTCTTTTTTTCCCTCTGTATTGCCAGCCACAGGGAATTGCAGCTAAGTTAGGGGTTGTCTACTGTTTGCTTATTTTAAATAACTTTTTCCATTCTCACATGTTCTCGCCCTGTTGGCTTCTATTGCTACTGTCAGCTGGAGTGCTGCTCCGTGACTCACTGTGCAGAAAGACAAACGACAAACCTTTCCCTTAGGACAGAAGCAGTGTCACCTCCACCACACACCTGTGTCTGCTGGATTCTCACCCTGAGTCTCCGCTGCCCCCCCTACAGTGACTTGATGCAAGCCTTTAATGTGATGTTTCTGCTTTTCTGATGTATAGAGGCAAGTGACAAGCAGGGTCGAATGACAAAATAAGGCACATACAGTAAGGCTGCGGCAATAACCATACAGTAAAGCTCTCAGCAGGGTATATAGAATTCTGCTTTGGTAGGGAAGGTTGCATAATCAACAGATGCTCTTCCATCACATGGGAACTGGACAGTCTAACGTGGGAGGGGGGCTACAGCCCTGCAACTTCCTTCCTCTTTCCCTTAAGAAGTCCATCACCAGGCCTGACTGCTTAAGGTCATTTCACAAATGGGAAGACTCTTCCCCCCCCTATCCTTGTGCAAAGGATCATCTCAATCACATTCTTTTCACATACTGAAAACAATTGCTTACTGATTGAAGATGCTCAAAGAAGTAAGAGCTTGACAAAAGGTCTGCGTAAAAGGAACAAGGTTAACATGGAGACAAATGCATATTGCCCCTGCTTGCTCACTTCTCACAGAAGCAATACCCTAAGTTCTCTTTTCACTTACACTGAAGTAAATTAAGCAGCTCAGATAAAGAGTACATGGCTACAAAGCTTTCACAAGTGACAGGCAAGTCAGATCCATTGTGTAAGCCAGAAAAGTAATTTTAGAGCTCTCCCTTGGAGAAAAATGACTTTCTGGCTCCCCTTTAGCTCCCTTCAGCCACAGGCAGCAAACGAACACACACAGTTTAACCCATAGCAAGCTTTCAACTCTCCAAAGCTTCCTTACTCTCTACTTACACAGGGCTCCCTTTGAAATCAGTCACCAAAAGTCAGTGAGTTCTACCCTAGCAACAGATGAATTAATAATAATGATGCTTCCCCATCTCATCTCCTTCAATACACTGAAGGGACAGAAGCAATTTCCACAGGAATTCCCCTCCACGTTACTGACTGGCTACAGATCTTCAACGTGACCTGCAGGGTGAAGAAAAGCTGCAGCTTCATCTGTAACCCACTCTGCTCTCTACCAGCTTGTGCCAGATAGACTTTATTTATTACATTTTGTGGATACTCATGCATATTTTGAGGACCTTGCTCAGCTTTCCAAGCAGCTGCCAAACCCTTGGAAGAATCCAGCCAGCAGCACTGCAGAAAGAGCCGCGAGGCACTGGCCGTTTTGATGCCCAATTACAAAAGTCTCAGAAGGAGTGGAGATGCTTTGAAAATATGGCCTCTCATTGCAAATGCTGAACACTGGAAATCTAGATCTGGCCTATTTTGAAATTTGGAATATCAGTACTTAACTGCACCTGTCCGCTGGGCAAGAGCCACAGAGCATTAGCAACAACAAGGCTTTGCTGGTCAAAGTAAAAAAGATGTCCTGACTAAGCCAGAGTAAAAGACCAGCAAAGAACATGAGGACCCTGAAAAATACCTTCAGATAATGAAATGATACAAACAGCTTAAATAACACCCCTGGAGCATATAGTAAAGATCAGAACAGATCTAGGTCATTTCTGCTAATGGAGGACACAGTCTTCAGCAGGATCAAATCATATCAGAGGTAATCAGATCACATAAAGTGCCATGATGTTTGCTCCATAGGGACAGATGAGCATATCATGAAGTTCAAAACTCATCCAAGGCAATAGAGATGGAATTTAATTCTCCATTCTGAGGCAAGCTCGGATAGAGGCATATCCTACAGAAACGTTAGCTTCCTGGGTCCACAGATCGAGACTCCATTCCTGAAGTCCTCTCATGCCAACTAAATTTGCCAGACTACGTAAAAATCCTGCCTTGAGCACTTGCCAATTTGTGCATGCAGCTGTAGATACGTAGTGTGTAATTGCATTTGCCATCAGGGTAATTGTGCATGCAAAATTGTGCAATAAGTATTTTGTACACATGGTCACACTTTTAAATTTCTTTTTTTTTTTTTCAAGAATCAGGCACTGTTTGAACAAATACTCAAGTAAAACAGTTAAAATTAATAAACATTCTTCTGATTTGCTTTAATTATAGAGTCACAAGTGAGCTGTAATACTGTGCACTTAAATGACATGAAAGAGAGACACACCACATCACTGCTATGTCCTTAGGATCTGTTTGTACAGTTTTTTAATTTGCCTGCAGAAAGATGGATTCCTTAGAAGCTAATTTGTTACATGTTGTCTGGAATCTAAAGCCAGTTAAACACTGATCATAGTTACTATGTAGTCCTTGGCTATTAACTTGCTATTTTTGAGGATTTATTTCATTTTATAGTTGAGGAAACCAAGGACCTCAGTTTCTGACAGAAATCACAGCTATTCCACAAGAAGGCCAAAAATCTGACGCACACTCAGATACTTAAAGAAAATATAGCAAAATATAGGCAGATTCAGCAGATAAAATGAAGCTCAACAACTAATTTCTCAAAGAAAAAAAATCCCAGCTCCAGTAAGAAATTGCAAGACTGGGTAGGGACATTATTACATGCCAAATCTGGACTCTCAACATATGTTCCATAATCTGATGCTACAAGCATAACTACAAAGCAGGCCAGGCTCAACAGTGCAAATTGTGTAAACTCCGTGACCTGCATTGGCTCTAGAAGGTACCAATGCTAAAGCCAAACATCACCAGGAAACAATATACTGTGGCACTGCGTCTGTGAACTGAAGATACCACTGATTACCCACAATAAGGCAGTATCATCATACAAGAGCAACCAATGCCATGAAATGTAACACTGCTGAGCACAGCACCTATTAGATGTGGACAGGACATAATAACTGGATACTGAAGTACATAGCATAGTGCAGATAATAATCAGAGTATTATCTCATAAATACACACGTATCTATATACATCAATATACAGACACACAGTATTGTCTGAAGGAAAGAACAGTTTTGCCAGGCACAGAGAAGTGTTTTTCTTCGAAAACTAAATGTTGCAATATAAGATTCTTAGAGATGTTAAAACAACTAGATCCCTAAAAGGGGAAATGTCAACAACAAGATGAGTAAATAAATTTAAGCACCTCAGTTAGGCAGTCAGTTCTCTCACTAAGATGGGTGAGGTGAATTACAGGCCTGTTCAAAATCATAACTTCAAATATCCCTATCAACTCCCTTCAGAGCTCTATCTCTCTATCTGCTATGCTCAAGTTGTCCAAGATCTTTCCATATAGGCATCCTATTTGTCACAGACGAAATTAAGAGGCACTCTGGCCAAACAACTGCTTGTTCAATGCTAGGGAGCTCCCCGTTGCTTTCAGCTCTTGGGCTACTACTGGACCTCCATGTTCAAGCCAATATAATTTAATGAACTGATCATAAGTGATGCAGAAAAGATACAGCCTTATCTTAACACCAGAGGTATAACTCTATCTAATGGACATGTTGCTTTAGAGCAGATTAAAGAATCCCAGTGCAGGTGGAATCAAAACTGACACCTTCCACTTTTGCAAAGTGTGTGATGTAAATGCAGGTGAGGTTTCAATAAAGCAAGTGAGACAAAAACTCGCTGTTGCATTAGAGAACTGTAGTTATCCTACTCCAACCAGGAGCTCAGATTTGCATAAGCTTTTCACTTGGCATTATTTTGCCGCTAGCCTGTAGAAAATGAAACAGCGTTCACTCCTATGGAACATGCACATCTGGGCAAGCACCTATACACATGCAGGAAGCACATACACACAAAAGCAGCTTCCTGCATACTTACATGCGTAACACACAACTTCCACCAAACACTGACTTACAAAGTCACACATAAAAGCACAGATACACCCCTATTTATTCAGAGTGTATGCACACAAACATATGCATCACACGTGTTTATGCACACACCTGTATAAACACACTTGCACGCAAGTTTAGACATGCGGCGTTCTCAGAAGCGCACATGGGTACTCACACATATGTGCTTACATGGAGATGAGCACACACCCATGACTTGCTCAAGGCAGCACCATCAGCCTATGGCAGAGCCAAAAAAAAAAAAAAAAAATATTACAAGGCCAGGAGTTGTCCCCACAGCTGAAATGACAAGGCCTGTCCCCGGTCCTTCCCTTCGGAGAGGGTGGATAGCTGTGTGTAGGTAATCACAGTCACTTGCACACACAACTGAGCAAAGGCTTGCACCCAAACAGTCTCACTTATCCCATTAGGCACTTTCCAGCTCACCTAATCCTTTATTTGCAGACAGCTCTTCGTATCAATCTGTTTCATTTTCCAAATAATGCATATCCACTTTTATTTACAGCCAGGACACTGGGCTGCTTTGAGTCAGTCTCTCTAACCATCTTGGCAAAGCCAGTCCTGTCTTGTTTGTTTGTTTTTACAGTGACTGAGTGTGTAAGGAATATGGAGGGTGTAGGCGGCTCTACATGTCCCTTCACCTCTTGTGGGTTTTGGCGCATTCCTTTCATAAATACTCTCTTTCAAATGCAGGGGACAGGATGCTTTGTTTATATAACCACTGCTTTTTGCTAAGGCTCAAACCATCCCAACACATCTCTTTCCAGGAGGCTCTTTTGAGGAGGTCTGTTGTTTTTAAGCTACCTATGAGATGGATCCTGGGTAAGAACACAGCTTGGAGAGTTGCTGGAAAAGGACCTAAACTCAGTCAGAGCCAACTTCAAAAAGACCTACTTTAAGCTGCAATGTGACAGTTTAGCACCTGATTTTCTCGCAACTTTCTCTTCACCTCAGCTGTTCCTGAGTCTCAGTGGATGCTTCAGGAAACAGAAGCTTCCCAGGACCAGCTCTGACTCTGCTGATTCTCATGACCAGCAGACAATTTCTGTGGAATTGTGCTGCTCTGACTGGTGGGAATCTATCCAAGCTGTAAGGAGCAAGAAGTAAGAATAAGAAGTGTTACACACAGAATGCTGCATTAGTTAAAAAGGCTTTATCTACTCAAAGAAATGGAAAGGCTTCAGCTAAGCCTTGCAATGATACCACTTTTCCTCTTCTTTTCCTCCTCCTCCAAGACACAGATATAATCCTTACAAGACACAGATATAACCTTATTCTGACAGAGCCATTTCAGATGCCGTTAGGTGTATGAGTTATTTTAGTATAACCACTTAACTTTGTATTTTCACACCCATACATCTATCTCTACATAAAGACTCATATCCAAACCCATAAACACTGCTGAATTAGAGCAGGTGCTCTGCAAAGACCAGGCCTGAATTAACTTGCCATGTTCAGTTACACTGATAAAGGCACCTTTTACATGAGTGTAATGAGAGTTACTCTTGCTTTAGCTGCATAACTTTTAAGTTGAAGTGATATAAACAATCCCTTTAAAAATTCCTTTGCCCCCTCTTCATGTCTTCTAGGTGTTCCATGAGCTAAAGCAGTGGGCTGAACAAGCAAGAACAGCAGCAGTAAATGGGAAGAGCAAGGTGCCAGAGCAAGGTGCCACTCTGCTGTGTCACCCACTGCAGACGGTTTTCTTACATGCTCTTGTTATAGACCTATATGCTTAAAAAAGCACATATTGGTGGTGTTGTGCACACATGATCATAACACTGCTTTTGCTAGCATTCAGTAGTTTATCATGAATGTTTCATAATACTGAGGGGGGAAAAAAAAACATGCAATAGTTCTAGGGATTTTTCTAGTACTACACTGCTAGGAAGATCTGTTTCCCATAGCTAAATTATAGACACAAACTAACCACTAACTTAACCACTTGAAGGGAAGTGAGTACACAGTGAGCCAGGCCAAGGAGATGACACCAGTTACACAGGTTGAACGTTTCCTGTCAAACACAGCAACAAACAACAGGACAATTTTGGTAGGTTCCAGTGACTATCAGTCCTAAGTCTATCCAGCACAGACTCAGGGCATTTCTGCAAACAGCCTGTAGAGTTTTTCATTAAAAAAAAAAANAAGCCTTAAAATTTTTTAATAAAAAAAAAAAAAAAAAAAAAAAAAAAAGAGATAAATGGGAAAACAATTACGCAATTAAAGAAACAGCAAGACAAAACAAAAAGCCAAAATTCTAGAAAGACACATAGATTTAAAGCTGAAAGTTAGCCTTTTTCATTAATAAACATTGCTCTAACATCCATTTGGGGATAAAATACATCACACACCACGAGGATGCCTATACTCTTGCTCTTGCAGAGCTTATAGAATTTCTCAAACGTGCATCATGCATTTGCAGTCAGCAAGAAGGAGGCCAAAAAAAGGCAGCGTGACTTGTCCAAGTTCATTCAGACACCAGTGATTAAGCAGAAAGGAACACCGAAATCCCCCGTGTCAGCTCCATTCACTACATATGGAGCAGCAGTGCCTTTGCAGGCTAAATCTCCTTTATTTATTTGCTGCATCTTCCAAGATACACACATTTCAATGTTATTCCTCAACTCAGCAAGTTGGACTTTGTGATCTAATACAGCCAAGTTTTCAATACCTTGGCTTGTATCTGCTCTACCAAAGATTCCTGGAGGGTCTGTTATCCAAATAATACGAGGATCGCTTGAAGTCCATCATCAGATTAATTCAGCTTCTAGACTTCCTCTAAAAATAAAAAGCACCAATTCTCTGTGTACACAATTCTTCACCAAACACTAAATAAGAAGTGATTTCTACTGTGTATTCACACTGTGACTGTGATACTGGCAGAGCTGAAAGCAGCAGCACCACAATGATGTGGAGTGCAGATGTGTTAAAAGATACTGGTCTTCTAATCTCTGCACCAGACCAATCTGTAATGTTTACAGTCTCTCCTTCTGAAACAGATATCAACAGCATATTTCACTGAAATAACTGCTGGCTTACAAATAGCATACTAAGAAGTGTCTTAGCCAGAAAAAAAAATTAAAAAAAAAAATCAGTCTTTCCAGGTAGAGGAGAGAAGGTGGGTTAAAGTCCTTCAGGGTGTGTGATCGCTGCTTTCGCAATTACAGATTTTCCTAGTGAAGTCTGCTAAAATCCTAACTCAGTTAAGGAAATTTTTCCAATTATTACTTTTTCTGAATAAAAACTTCCCAGGTGTTTATACACTTCAGCTCTATTCCCACCTCCTTTATTCACACCTTAAGTGCAGGTGTTATGTACACGACCCAAGTGAGTCACATTTGGCCTTAGCCTTCTTATCTCGATGTTCCCTACCAATTCCAAGTAAAGGGTCCCAGAGCCAGGAATTAGTTAATTCCATGAACTATGAAAGAAAGTGCTAAGAAACTATTCAACTCTAAATTCTCATTCTCAATCTTCCCACTTGGATTGCTCCTCACTCTCCTCATAAATAAATTGTTGACATGCACCCATGTCCACTTTCATTAATGCATTTCATTTGCAAGCCTCACATGCATCCCAGCTAACCATACTTGCATAGTCTTTAAATAATATGCTTAGTGCAATAACACAATCAGATTAAAACCAATAATTGGATTGCAGAGGTTTTAGGCAACCCTGGGGTCAGTGGGAAGGGATGACAAGATTGTTGTGCCATCTGTTTCAGCTGGGCAGAGGTGCCTTGGCAAGTATTCTGTTATTCTTATTGCACCTCTTTCTGGAGGGCAGGAGAGGGAGATGATCTGCTGTATGAATTCTCCTTTTTGCCAGGACTTCATACGACATAAGGGCCTGGTTTCAACAACTGTAGCTGGCATTCGGCCTCTGGTGAGCACAACCTCAACTGAAAAGAAGCACCAGAGGTAAGATTCAGAAAGTCTGAATCTTTTCTAACCAAAGTAGTTCTACAGCATCTTCCAGGTGCCAAAAGCAGTCTACTGTAATTACATACATGAGCAATTCCCAATTTTTAGCAACTGTAAATCATAGAATCATAGAATGTTTGGGGTTGGAAAAGACTTTTAAAGGTCATCTAGTCCAACCTATATATCTAGTAAACCTATATATCGTTTTATCTATTTGTTTTCATAAGAGCTTTTGGCTAAATTTTATATCCCACACGACTGTAATAGCTGAAGACTTCAGGAACTGACTTTTGCACTCCAAAAATGTCTCTTTTACAATACATGGAACCACTTTCTTCCATATCTGCAAAGTACAGGTACATGGTTTAAGAAAAAACCCTATTTCCATCTTACTTTCTGTGCTCGTAATACTCTTGTCACGTCTCTGATACAGTGACAAACACTCCAATCAGTACAAACCAGAGGAGCTATGGCCACAAGAAAAAGGCTGATTTGCACAGTGAGATATTTTGATTACTAAGCAGCTTTAAAAATCTGCTTCAACTTTGGATTCTTTGAGTCCCAACTGCTGTCCCCTGCCTGTATTCTTTGACCTTCTGACATACAGTGACTGCAGTCTGTTGCATGTGTCCCCAAGCAGAAAGCAGATTGGATAGAGATTAGATAACATCGTGGTGTATGGGTTGGGTACTTCTTTTTTTCTGACCAGTTTCCTGTTGATAGAATCACACTGATAAGGAGTTTAGTTGGTAGTTGAAGTATGAAACTGCAAAAAGCTGCCCTTTAAAAGACATGTTCCAACTGGGATGCAGATGCAGCCCAAAGATAGTTTGGTGTGTAGCTGTGCTCTGGTGCTTAGGCCCATCAATCTGAGTATTACACAGGAGCAATGAGGAGTTAAGGAGGATCAGTGTGGGTGTACAGCACAAGGTTAAGCGTTTTCAAACCTGTTTGGAACATGGTTAAAGAAACACTGCAGAAACAGAGGAAGCTATCTGAGATATTACTTCACGATGGCTACATCTTACCACTGTGTTTCTGAAAGTTATTGCTCCACAGTGCTTTAAGGGAAGATGAGTTAGCAGGGCAGATTTGTCTCGTCTGCTTCAGTACAAAGCCATCCAGGTTGCCTCCAACTATAATAAACAGCTTAAAGTGAGGCAGTTGACTTTGCGCGAAGTGGATGCACAGCAACGCCACAAAGTCCTGTCAGCTGAGTTCCAGATGCATGAGCTCTGGCAGCGATGTGGGAACAAACAGCTTGTGGGCAATGATGTTTCACATTTCCACAGCTCTATCTGCTGTGATCGTGCACAGCTCCAAGGCCTTCAAGGCCCATAATGCTAACATGAGACCCTAGTGAGAGCTGCATCAGAGTAAACCTCAGAACAAACCAAGTGATCACCTACACTTCAGTTTGGAGGCTTTTTATTTTAAATAACTAGACCTACTGCACTGAAGAGCTACCAGCTCTACAGAATCTTAAGTCCATCCTTATCTTCCACTACCTGCAAGAAAAATAAAGAACTAGCCAATGTCTTTGCCGTTAGTGGTTTGTTGGCATCACAGCATTTTCAGTTGTAACGATGGAGGCTGTGGTTTCATATTTGGTGGCACGGACAACCCCCACCCTCCACCCTCACCATGCTGCTGGCACAGTGTTTGTGCAGCTGCTCAGTCAACCAGAACAGCTGAAAAATTCCTTTTAGTTTACCCTATAGCCATGGAAAATGGTGTGCTGATTCAAAAGAGGGGCAGTGCAAAACCTGGGACAACTAGCTGTGGGGAGAGAAGTGGTCACTGAAAAAACTGACAAGAATTCACAGCCTGAGAAACAGAGGTTGTCCTGAAAAGTCTTGATAGGAAAGCTCAGCAAAGAAAGGGTCAGTCTGCTCAAGCAGCTCCAAGGCAGAAGGGAGTCGCAAATATGAACTGGGGGCTGTGCAAGCAGCAGTACAATGTAAAGCAGATTTTCTTTGATTAGCCATGGCCTCTAATCTCTCCTGTGCCCCCTGCAGCGAATTCCAGAGTTCAACAGCCCCCACTGGACTTTCCTGTTAAGGCTCAAATCATTAAAAGTATTTGTTTAGTAAAGGCTAAAGCACTCAGGTCCCAGTGCCTGAGAGCCCTCTGAGGTTAAATGTTGTCAATCTTTTGAACGCAAGCCATATTCCACAGGGGCTTGGTGATTCACTGGTAGAGCTGTATGGGGCTTTTATCTCTTAGGCTTCACCCTTCACCCCAGTTCATTTCAGTAGCTAATGAAACTGCTTGGACAAAATAAGCTAGCGTGGTCCAAAAGACAATTCTGAGCGTGTGGCAAAGTCTCTGCCATAGCTCGCACACTCAGTGGAGATGTCACAAGCTGGCCTTCTCTGAGCTCAAAAAGGGATCTTCAGCTGGCTGAAAGCTGATGAGCTTCATGGGAATTGTGTGCAATTCTGTTGACCAGGTATAAAAAAGACAGAAAAACCCCCTAACCTACCAGGCTCTCCATCAGATAATCTTCTCAAATGTAAAATTTCACATCTGAAATAAAGGATTTACACTGCCCTAGGACCAGCTTTCTTTCCTAACATTTTTTACTGATGATGATGTATTCCACATGAACCAGCAAACACGGTTTGAATATTGAGTCTGACTGGAATCAGCTTTGACTCAACACTCTCGCTTAGGGCAGAAGGTGTTCAAAGATGGGAAGGACCAGTTCCCAGAGTGATCCAGGATTCAATTAATCTGTAACTTCCAAAAGAATGAATATTTCTCACAGGACACTCCTAGTTACACCCTAAGGAATATCCCTCAACTGGTCTCATTTCAATTTCAAAAGCTACCTCAGTAAAATCGCCATGAATTAGTGGACAAATTCACATTCCTGAAAAAAATTGATACTTTGGATTGAAGCTGAAGATGATATGGGGCAGCTGGAGATTCTGCATACCTGCCCTCCAGGAGAAATGGCTGCCTGGCCCTTGGAGAAGACAACAGGTGGGAACCAGCAAGCAAGCTTCCAGAGCTCAGAGCCCTCAGGGAGCACTGGTCCCATGCAGCCTGCCCGGAGAGCTGTGGAGCAGTCACTGTTAAAGACTGCCAAAGAGCCCAAGCCTGGCAGGCTGCCCAGGAGCCAGAGATCCTGAAGATCCCAGCAGGTCATAGGAGATCCATTAGACTGGAAGACCTAGCTTGAAACAGTCCAGTGATGGACTACAGAGAGTTATAGCTCTATTAAACCTCCAGAAGAGCACAGGCAACAGCACGGAGATTTGAAGAGCTACAGAGATGGATTTCTGCCTTTCAGCTCTCTGTACATCTGTCAGCAGCTCCCCAGGAGCCGGGCGGGTGAGCTGGAAGGAAATCAAGCAGGTTTTCAAACCTGCCTGGCAGGCAATGAAAATCCTACTTGGTTTCTGTCAATTTTGCAGAAAATATCTCCCAAGTATCCAAGGTGAGATCAGCAGGAAATGCTTTTCCTTTCCTGTGAATATTATTGAGATTTCAAAAACTTTCCCGGTCCCTAACTAGAAAAAATACTGATAATTAAAATTGAAGAAAAAAAAAAAAAAAAAAAAAGATGGGCCAAAGAAAAATTTTGTTTAAGAAAAAATTTCTTAATTATTTTTTTCCAAGAGAAAACATTCCCTGAAACCAATTCTGCACCTCTGAATACTTTTTTAAAATCTGACATACTCAGATGAGTAAGATGTCCTGTTTAATAACAATTGTTCCCTTTTTTTGAATGCCTATCTACATCATTTAGCTATTACTGAGCACACAGAATGCTGTAAAAACTGGGGGGTTAGTACTTAAGCCTATTTGTACCAGTGTTTATGTACAATGGCTATGATATTTCCAAATAAACAACCTTGAAAGGTTGTTGTCTAAAACCTAGACCTCACAGAAGTATCAGACCCTGCAGAACATTTTGCTGGCACTTAGACTTACTTGTCTGTAACAACTGATCCCTTAGTAAGAATTTCATACTGGCTATTACCTTGAATAATCCACCGAACGTCTCTTTCACTGCAGTGAGGTAGGAAGGATTTGTTAGTCACGACCAGTTTCCTCCTTCTTTCACTTTGCCAGGTACCTAAATAGAGGCTGCTCAATTCAAAATCCACACTGCAATGCAGATTAACCTTCCAGTCTCCAGCACACCAGATCCTCCTGCCTGGCTCACTTATACCCCAGATAAGGCAGGGGTCTAGTACTGGAAAGTGCTTACTACAAAACATGCCTCACTGAAGTTTACAGCAGTTTGGCACTCTTGAAAAATCAGGTCAGCAACAGAAATTTGTATTAGATTTAAACCCAAATCCAGGTTGTTACATTTAGTCAGGTGGATTGTGATATTAAAGGAAGGCAATGTGACCTCAAAGGGCAACATGATCAACTTCCATTTTGAGCATGTGTTTCACAGAATCACAGAATCACAGAATGTTAGGGGTTGGAAGGGACCTCAAAGATGCCAGAGCAGTTTTATGGGAGAAGTTACCAAACAAATACCATGCTCTTGACCAAGACCTACTTTTCCACTTCCTCTCCAGCTCAGCCCTTTGAAAGACTTGAATACAAGTTAAATTTTACCTCAAAAAAATATTATGTCTTTGACCTTTACAAACAAAACAAAAACACAAACCACAGAGTCACAGGCCACTCTTGAACAATGCTTGGGTTTGATCCAGTCATTGCTTTCTGCTTGAAAAAGGAGAGTAATCTCTGCAAACGCACAAACTAGTCATGTGTGTGAAAATGGAGGAGCGGGCAGAGCATTGGCATCAAAACCACCACCTAGCCCAGGTATCAAAGAGCAGCTTGTGTCTATTACTTGTGTTGGTGACCTGCACAAAACAATTAAGCAGTTAATTGTTTTTCTAAAGGACAAAAATGAAGGTGACGATGTGGACCCAAAGAGGTGTTATTTGTTCTTTCTGGTCCCATAATTCTTCTGGTTTCTATCTGGTAACAATTTGGTATGAGAACCATCTGAGAAAGACAGAACACAGAGCTGGTGGTTTCATCTGGGACCTGAAAAAGAATGACTTTGCTGATGTGTGGACTGAACCGGACTCTTCCATTGTATGCTCTAGGGTGGGTTTTGTTGCTTTAAGCACTTAAGGAAAGAGAGGAGGAACTATCTTCCAGAAGGCAATTCAAAATAAATTTATTTCTTTCCATAGGGGGAAACTAACTTTTAGTTCCCAAACTGGGCACATAAATTGGGGTGGTTTCACATGACACCTCTTCCCTAGTCATGCTCTGCTGATTTTTGCATAGTTTCTATTTATAGTTTCCTGGATGTGATGGACATCTTGTTTGACCTTCTGCATAACACAAGGCCATGGAATTTCACCCAGTTTCCACTGTAATAAGCTCATCTTGACAACAGTGACTGCTGCATAACATTAAACAGAAACATGTTTAGAAATGCACAGCAAAGGTTCCACATGCCTGAGAAGGAATGGGCTGTATAGAAGCAAGAAATGTCCACAGGTAATATTTGAGATGATCAAGCTTAAAGAGCCATTACACAGCCTTGTCCAACATCCACTGCAGTCCTTGGAAGTGGACACTGAATTGTGCTGACAGTAATTCCAACATGGTTCATTGTGGGGAAGCATGAAAAGATTCTCTCAAGCAATAGCAATATCCATATAGCACTGGGAGGGGCACACTGAACCAGCATCCAGACCAGGGTAACTGTCTGTACAAACAAAAAACAAGGAAGCCTTCCAGAACAAGCGGGGCCCCAGGCATCCAGAACACCTGGTGGTTTGGCATACCATTAGAGAGCTTAGATAAAACAGTTCTGAAAGTATTCTGGGACCAGGGAGAGTATTCCCAGAATCTCATGCGACATCTTGTGCCATACATTTGTGTCAAGGGAAATAAAAGTCCCACTTTCAGAGGGGAAGATGGGCACACTCTTCATAGCAAGTCCAGCAGGTTGTCAACCCAGTGGCTGGTCTGTTTTACCCACAGTGGGAGGAGGTCCTGGCTGGAAGCCAGCTTAACAGCAGAGAGGTTAAACACCAAAAGATAAAATTTTAAGGAAAAAAAAATCCATAACATCCAAACCCCAAAATTATTCTGACCAAGCCAAAGTAATTTGTAGCCTATTTTATGGTGCTTTTAATGATTACCATTACTGTTTAACATTTATGGTGTAGTTTTGGTGATAAACAGACCTGAAAACTCACAGTGCAAACTAGCTACTGTGCAAACATGGATACAGGCAGGATGTCTTGGGAGTCATATTCACTGGTATATACATGAGTCGCAAAAAAAACCAGTTCAACATTACCTCCTGACACTTTCTTTCAAGATGGATGTTAACGTCAGTGGACTTTCCAGGACTTGTGGTGCAATCAGGTATTGGAGAGTGGCTGGATTTTGAAGCGGCCAGCTTGTCAAAGGGGACAAAGTGCTCATCCATCAGCAAACAAAATCAGTAAGGCAAAAGCTAAGGTCAGCCCTGGACCATCCATGCCATCTGCCAGCTCACAGGGCTGAGCTGATTTCACTGCAGAGGAACTTTGCCAGGCTAAAACAAAGAAACCACAGAACTTATGGGCAGTCACTGCAAGGAGGTGGGAGCTGTTCAAGAGGTGGATCGCAGGCTGCACGCTCCCAGAATGCCTGGGTGCTTGAACTGTATAGTGCAAATGAAAGTACAGGGAAGTGAGTTACAAGAAATCAGCACGTCGTGAATAAAACTAACAAAAAAAGGCTAGAGCAGCTGGTAGTGCAACCCTCAAGTGCAAGGGTTTGATTCATACAAACAAGACCAAGTCTAAGGATTTTGAAAGAGAAGGAAAAAGAAGCAAGACAGAGATAAGGTCCAGTTAATATTCTTGCTGAATTTAAACTAGACATTACATACCGAGAGGGCTGAAGGAAGAGTTAAGACCTTCCTTGCCCTACTTAAAACACTTTTACCTCTTCCTAAGATCTCAAAATTCAGTAGTATTCCAGACAGGAATGTATTTCCTTTATAATAAGTATTATCTAATGATTCTCACATCAGACTGAACTCTGTTTTCTATTCCCAGCAGCAAGTGACACTGGAAAAATAACAGAACTGAAGTGTGCCTCAGTTTCTCTTTCCACAAAAAGGGGGAATATCACCTTTTATAAAGCACGTAGAGCTGTTTGGGTTGAGTGCAAGTTAAGCGTTTAAGTGTAAAACACAGTTACTTACATTAAATCACTCATTAAGCTGGCCTGCATGGTGCTATTTTCTCCCCACTCTGAGCTCATAGAGGAACATTCTGAAAAAAGGTCATCTTGATCAATAATCAAGTTACCCATGAAGTCTGCACTTCATAAAAGATCATTCAACTTACTGCTGCTGGGGGATGGAAAGCATAGTTTGTCAGGAAAGAACATGTTGGGGGATATATTTCCCCTCACCTGTACAAAGTTCAGGTTTCCCTGAATGTTGAAGCTGAGAAAGAGGCCTGTCATGAACTGTATTTCTTTGGGGATGCATAGAAGATATCCATCCAAACCTAGATGGTGAGCACAGATGAATAAAACCTCTTTATACATGCTTTACTAATAGAGGGACCTGCCCACTGTCTTAGCACATGGAATGAATTTAGAAACCACATAACACACTCATCAGAAAGAAGGTGAGCAGCAAAGCCATTGGTTTTTGAATTGTCCCTTCTCCTCCTGGCAGGTTTGTGGGCAAATGCATATTTTATACAGTTGGACTGCACTGGTAAAACTCTGGGGAAAATATAGACCATATGCTGAAGGTCAATATATCACAGTGTAGCTAAGGAGAGGTAGGGTTTTCCTACAGTAGTTGGTATCTGGCCTCTTTAAATCAGAGAAAAATCTAGACTCAAAGGGAAAGCAGAGTCATTCACTCAGTGCCACACAAATACAGATCCTCACAGCAATAACAAAAGTGAAATACCCTGCCCTCCTCATGAGATGGCTTCATGTCATGAGTAGAGAAATTCTCTTCACTGAACATAAAGCTTGTCCTAGTGGGACCATGTGACACTTCAATGAGACAGTCACACTTCAGTGTCATGACAATGGGGGGATACAAGACCTTCACAGCCCCTGTTTTGCTGAATGCAGCAAGCAAGGTCTGCTGCCCATTTCTACATGCAGAACTGATTTGAAACAGGATGCAACTGATGCTGTTGCCTTCTTATTCTCATGCTGTGCACTTGTAATAGCCAGGCCTGCTCACTGGGATGAAGACCTAACCTTCACCAGTGCTGTTCAGAATGTATCAAAATGCTCATCTCTGAGCAGTATTCATTTCTTGACCAAGACTCCTGACTCCCTTACCTTCTCAAAAAGTTATACTGAAACAGTGGGTTGGGAGTTCTGTTCCCTCTGTGTTTAGGTTAACCAGCAGTGTTCACAACTGTGTGCCCAAGGTAGATAGTCAACAATGACATAACCTTGTGAGAGTCTTTGGTGGTTTACTGTACTGAGGAGAACTGATCTCTAATTCCGCAATTGTAGTCTGCCTCCCCTGGTCTACTGGATCTGAACCAGAAATACTTTCACCAAAAGTGACCTTGGAAAAAGCATTCTTCCTTTATCCGGTCAAGAGAAAAGCTAGAAAACCAATCAAATTTTTGGAATGAACCATCACTAGGACACTTTCCAGAGGCCAAATGTGCACAGATGTTACACATCTGCATAACCCAGTCAGCCAGCCCTTCCAGCAATATCTATTTGTTGATAAAGTACTACAATTACAAAACCAGCTTAAATGATGGAGTTTGTTCTCTTTGATCAGGTTTCACTGCTTTGTTCTAGCTGGTTGTTCAGAAGTCTTCCACATCTATAGACATTTCTGTGGGATTATTTTCTACTTCACTGAAAGACTCCATTTTCTAACTGATGGGACACCTTCTTTTCTTTCTGCTGTGCATTATTCCCAAAGCAGGCACTGATCTGAGTGAACAAACAAGCAATATCATTTTTTCTGGGAGGAGACCAAAGAACTCGTGGCTAGACACTTAAAGGTTTCTAGAAGCAGAACTGAAACTAGCATTACCACTGGACCTCAGATGAGAACGGCTGTGATTTATACCTCCATGCCATAATCTAGGCCCTCCTGTCTCAGATGAACACAGTCATTGCCATTCCACAACAGAACCTCATGAAGGGATGTGTTCTACCACCTACACATCTAGCAAGCATTCACACAGTGCCACAGAACTGTAGCTTGCAGGACATGAGGACATGAGGCTGAAGACAGAGGATGGCAAGGCCAAGCCCGGCAGTTTGCTAGAAAAGGGCTTCATTTTATTCTTTCCAGAAAGGCACATGCTGATGACAGAGTGTAGTATTGTACTTCAAAGGTTGACATGATTCTCGTCACAGGCAGACATCATCTTCTACTTGAAGGACTTTTCCAACTTCCGACAGATTTAGTCTCTTCGGAAACTGTAAGATTTTACACTTGTTACCATTAACTCTGATAACCCTGGCCCACCTGAGGACACGCAGCCATGCCAGCATGCTTTTGGAACTCCCAGTGGTCTTCTCGCAGGGAAAGCCAAGCTTAATTACTTGTGGAGGAAGTATAACATTCCTGTGCCCAAACTTTGGAAGCGATGTTTTGTACATGCGTAGGAGTTCCTAGAGGAATTCACTGGGATAGAATGCCTTCAGCACTTTGGAAAATTCTGTTCTCTTTTACTCTAGTCCATAAAAGTTAGGCACATAAATTTGTTAAGTTCAGAAGCTGGGGCTGAGACCTGATGAACTGTTTGAATGACAGTCTGACAAATGTCAGTGTTCAAAGGGTAGGAACTACCTGAAAAACAAGTTTAAAAAGGCAGTATCAAGAGTTTAATCCCATGTTAGAGCAGAACTATGTGTGGGCAAGTGGCCCACATGGGTTTTAGGCTGGATTTCTGATAAGGCAGTGGGGAGAAGAACGGAGGAGACTTGTACTGGTGTTCCAGAAGTAGAACATCTAGCTGGAAAGAAGAAGCTACACAGATAAATTGGGTCAGCAACCCCTCACTCTGCTAAGATGCCTGAAGCCAAGGCTGCCTGGAAGGGGGAAACTACAGCCCCACTTCAGAACAAAGAAAGAAGTGAAAAGGCCTCAGGGTGGGTCATGCCTCGTGAAAATGACAATGTATTTTTAAGCCAAACAAAAAAAAAAAAAAGAAAGAAAGAAAAAGGAACAAGGAAAAGGCAGTCCACCCACTCAGCCCTTCTTCCACACAAATACTAACAGCATGGAGATGGGGGCAAAACATATTTATTTTTAGTGCTGCTGTTTGCTTAAAAACCACAGCTCCCTCAAGTATGGGGTCACTGAGGTAATGGACAGGTTACATTCTTTCAGCACAGTCCTCATCCATGTGAAACTTGCTTCCCTTCTGTGTCCTGCATGAGCACAGATCTCAGAGATTTGGAAAGACCGACCAAAATTCTCTTTCTCCGAAGGACCTGATTCAGAGGATCTGACAGGAATTCCCATCTAAACAGAAGCGAGCAAAGCTGCAGTTCTGGATTTACTGGGACCTTCCACACAGAATGGATGGCAGAGAACTAAGGGAAGAATGGAGGGATTAAATCCAGATGGACAATGAAACCCTATTGACACTTATGTGTGCAGAATGAAAAACCTCCCCTCAAGTATCTTTTAGTGTTCAGGTTGGACAGTCTTGAGGGGACTCTCTGCAGAACTGAGATGAGATGTCTTCAGTTCCAAGAACATCAGGCATCCTTGAAGGGAGGAGGAGGTTCCTCAGGTAGGTGTCAGAGAGAAGGTTTTGCCTGAATTCTGGAATGATAATAATGCCATGGAGGATCCTTGAAGAAAGAAGCTGAACTGTAACAGGTCCTAGGCCTGAGTATTAGAAGCAGATTACACTCAAACCAGTGTTTCCACATGTAGATGCATGAATGAATGGGAAAGAGGCAAAAGGAGGGAGGCCATAGCTGTCCTAGCAATCAGTGCTGTGCCTAAAGGAGCGGATGTGAGCATGAGGAAAAGATTATTCAACAGAGCCTTACCAACGCTAGAGTCTGAACAAACAACATGGTGCACCCCTCATTCTGAACTTTCCCCACCCACTGTAACGCAGTTTCAGCCAAGAAACTCAGATGCATGTGTGGCAGCACTCACCAAGTCACAGTCTGGGTACAGTTCTCCTCCTTTTCATTCACTAGAGCTTCCTGCCTTCACTGAGAAGCCTTTTGCTGCTCTGATTTTTTGAGTTGCTGACTTAACGGCTTCCTTTTTCCAGTGAAAATATAGCAAAGAGGAGTAGCCCTGGTCTGACCATGGGGTAGAGGAGTGGGTACTTCACCAGAACTCTCTGTGAGACTCAGACAGTTCCCCCATGACCATAATTCTCCCATGTGATGGTTTCCAAAGGAATACAGAGAAGAAAGCCAGACAATAAGGAGGGGGGATTAATGATGAAAATCGGGTTATCAGGGTCCATATGACTTCAGTGTCTGGTTTTGTCTGAATCTCAAAGCAAAGGGAAGGGAAAGGGAAGGACAGGGAAGATGCACTGCAGCCTGCTACCATCTGCCAAGGAAAAAGGTTCTGCCTGGAGCAGGAGCACGAAGAATTCCCCTAAGGATGAAGAAAATAGCCTACCTTTAGGAGATCCTAAACACAATAAATATGTGCTCACCTCAGCACCTCTGCTTCTCAATGCTTGATACATAAAAGGGAGGGAAGAAAAGGCAAGTGTGTCTGTCAAAACTGCTAGTGCTACACCCAACAGAATGGAATTGAGCACAAAGAACACAGGACTGGAAGGTATTCCCACATCCCTGAGACAGGCTCCTGCTATTACTGGCAGGCACAACATGAGCTAGCTATCTGAAGACTAGTCCTGCGTGTCCAAATACACTTTAGTTATATATATGTTCCTCCTGTACAGTCATGGGAGGTCAGTTAGTGGTCAGGTACAATGACATCGCTGCCTTTCCATTGAGCCCCCCGACATGAGTAAGGAGTAGCTAACTTGCAAGGCAAGGAGGAAGGCCAAGGGGGAAATGCCAGACGTGAGAGTTGATCCAAAAATGTTGGAAATTGCATCCCGCTCAGTTTAATTTTAGTCACTTTCTGAGGCCATCAAACAGAACATGTTATTCTGCTCATCAAACCACAAATTTAGGAAGTGGCTAAATCCTGAGGAGAGTATGATACTGCTCTCATCTGTGCATCCAGCAATCACATGCACACCAGGGACATCAGCTGGGTGGTGGCTTCTGCAAAGGAACAGCACTAGCCTTGGTCTCATCCCTTCTCCTCCCTACTGCTGAAGCTTCAGAGTAGGCCATGAGTAGCAGGTAACTCCTCTTATTTGTTTGACTTTTTGAAAGCAATGACTAGGACGTAAGCGATACATTTCAAATGTTTCAGTTCCATCTCTCAGCAGTGTTCTGTGACCCCCAAAGAACTGTGGAATTCAATCTTTTTTTTTTTTTTTTGGTAGATGCAAAAGTTACTCCTGATTAATTCCCTGTGCGGATGCTAATTTGGAATCCACTTTGGAATTAAGTAAAATTAATTTGCATTAGAACACTCATATCCTGGAAGAGAGTATCCATGCCACTGAGGAACAGCGATTCATTTAAAATTCATACACAGCCGTAATCCAAATTCATGACTTGGTATAAACAAATCATTTTTACTCAGCCACAGGGAGAAAAAAACCGCGGAACCTGTCTCCCCAATCACTTTCATAGGTAACTTCAAACCTCTGGAACTAGGGAGCGCTGCCCCGTCTGCGCGGGGCGGTCAGCACAGGCCTGCGGACAGCTGTCCGCGCACCGCAGCGCGGCCTGGAGCAGCT